>JAWNMW010000235.1:14895000-15450823 GCA_035043565.1 Drosophila robusta | reverse complement strand
AAATGAAAATAAAACAGCCCATGTTGTATATACCCTGCGCACTATTGACAGAAGACTTTCGGGGATATCACCAAAGTTTAATGGTCAGTTCATAGCCAATAAGTTGAGGCATAAATACCTGGGAGTCGAATTAGATCGAAAGCTACATATGCAGCAACATGTCACTACGCTATGCATGCGCCTCAAGGCACTGTATAGGAAACTTGAGTGGATTGTTGGCAGGAAGAGCAAGTTGTCTGTTGAGTGCAAAATAACTATATACAAACAGTTAATGGCACCCATCTGGCGATATGCTCTCCCAGTGTGGGGTGCTATGGTCTCGGACACTCAAGTGCAACGTATGGAAATTACCCAAAACTGGGTCCTTAGAAAAATTGTCAATGCACCCTGGTATACAAGAAACCAGCATATACGGGAGAGACATAATATCGGAACGGTAGATGAGGTATTTAAACAGGCCAGTGCTAGATTTACTAACTCACTCGTTAATCATCCCAATCCCAATGCACGTAAGCTGATAGCAAGCCCATATGAGCCAATGCGCCTTGAAAGGCAAAGATATAGCGAGCAAATGCTACACTATGTTCGCCCCTTGCAACAGCAGCTGCAATCACAACAGCAGGTGGAACAGGTCCCAACACTCCTGCGAATGGAACTTGAGGAAATAGAGGCCAATAAGCGGAAGGAAGAAGAGAGGCAACGACAACTCTGGCAACCCCCGACACGGACGTTCACTGGAGAAATGATCAATACACTCAGACGACGGTATAAGGATGGCATTACAACAAGGGAAAGTCTAATTGAATTAATGAAGTACCAGCCTATCCAAATCCAATGGTTAATCCTGCCTGAGCACTTTGAGCATGGGGAACAACTTGAGCTCCTACTAGAGCAACGGCGTGTTGAAAAAGAGGAGCAACGTCGGCTGTACGAAGAGAGGATGCAGCAGCAAATCACTTACGTTGATTCCAGTCCGGAGACTTCAGCCATAACAGCCCAATCAGCAGTGCATCCGTCGCAGCAACCAGATGAGCCAGTACAGCGCTGCACCAGTAAGCCACAGGAAACGGTCGATGAGGAGCAGCAGCTTGAAATTCGAATGGATGCGCTAAGACTTGAACTTGAGCGGGCGTTAGATGAGTCGCATAGCCGGGACCTGCCGCAACAGTTGCAACAATCAGAGCAGCAGCCAGTAGAGCCGTATTTGCGGCAAGAAAGCGGCAGTGCCCCAACTGCAACTCCTGAAAAAGAAATAACCTGCGTTAGTGCAATCAATACAAATTGTTCTAATAATTTATATATTTTACAGAGTTGCCAACTTAAGCCAAGCAGCGAAGCAGAATGCAGCGACCGACAGCCAATACAACTGACGGCCAGCCAGCAGCAGCTAATCCAGGCGGAACGTCAACCGCAATCCCAACTGCAGCCACGACAGTTGCATGCAAGGCGGAGGGCGACAAAAACATCCGGCGGCAGCTACTCACTGCAATCTACTCACAGGTTGCATCCAATAAGGCTTGGCTCAATCACAGCAGAGGCGGTCAGCTGGTCACGCTGGCGACGGCGGCTTCTGCAACGAGACAAGCAACAGCATCAATGTCGTATACGTAACCTGCGCCAAACTGGGCGAATGTTGCAATGGATTACTGCACTGGGTGTGTGGCTCCTCCTCCCAACTTTGGGAACTCAACTGAGTGCTGAGCAACTAACTGCAACCGACTCGGTTCTTATGGCGGCTGACATCGAGTCTGCTGGCAGCTCCACGCAACTTTTGAACGTGCAAAGGCGCCCGTTCTACAGCAGAAATAGATCTGCAAAACGTCGGACTGGAGGTGTGTGGCCAATACACCGCAAGGCCAGGCCATACAACATACTGTTGTATAAATTCGCAAATTAAAAAATGCAAACTTTTTCCTCTTTGTTAATCTCACTAAACTCAAAACAAATAATTATCGAAGCCAACCATGTATATCGATATATTCAATAACTGGCGAATGCCACATGTTAGCTCATTAAGTGCCAATTGAGCAAACTTTTGTTATGTACCAATGTAAATTGTGCTGTATCAAGCAGACAATGTCAATCATGCCGTATTTGCAAACGGCGGTTAAATTTAAATAATGTCCTAAATGTTGCGTTTGTAAAAATAGAAATAGGTGACGAGAGACAATAAAACACGATCTGCTGACAATCGTCGGTAGATCGTCATAGCGCTCTTATGCGTTCTATTAAAAAAAAAAATCGTCGGACTGGAGGTGTGTGGCCAATACACCGCAAGGCCAGGCCATACAACATACTGTTGCATAAATTCGCAAATTAAAAAATGCAAACTTTTTCCTCTTTGTTAATGTTACTAAACTCAAAACAAATAATAATCGAAGCCAACCATGTATATCGATATGTTCAATAACTGGCGAATGCCACATGTTAGCTTATTAAGTGCCAATTGAGCAAACTTTTGTTATGTACCAATGTAAATTGTGCTGTATCAAGCAGACAATGTCAATCATGCCGTATTTGCAAACGGCGGTTATATTTAAATAATGTCCTAAATGTTACGTTTGTAAAATAGAAATAGGTGACGAGAGACAATAAAACACGATCTGCTGACAATCGTCGGTAGATCGTCATAGCGCTCTTATGCGTTCTATTAAAAAAAGGCCAGGCCATACAACATACTGTTGTATAAATTCGCAAATTAAAAAATGCAAACTTTTTCCTCTTTGTTAATCTCACTAAACTCAAAACAAATAATTATCGAAGCCAACCATGTATATCGATATATTCAATAACTGGCGAATGCCACATGTTAGCTCATTAAGTGCCAATTGAGCAAACTTTTGTTATGTACCAATGTAAATTGTGCTGTATCAAGCAGACAATGTCAATCATGCCGTATTTGCAAACGGCGGTTAAATTTAAATAATGTCCTAAATGTTGCGTTTGTAAAAATAGAAATAGGTGACGAGAGACAATAAAACACGATCTGCTGACAATCGTCGGTAGATCGTCATAGCGCTCTTATGCGTTCTATTAAAAAAGCTGGTCACGCTGGCGACGGCGGCTTCTGCAACGAGACAAGCAACAGCATCAATGTCGTATACGTAACCTGCGCCAAACTGGGCGAATGTTGCAATGGATTACTGCACTGGGTGTGTGGCTCCTCCTCCCAACTTTGGGAACTCAACTGAGTGCTGAGCAACTAACTGCAACCGACTCGGTTCTTATGGCGGCTGACATCGAGTCTGCTGGCAGCTCCACGCAACTTTTGAACGTGCAAAGGCGCCCGTTCTACAGCAGAAATAGATCTGCAAAACGTCGGACTGGAGGTGTGTGGCCAATACACCGCAAGGCCAGGCCATACAACATACTGTTGTATAAATTCGCAAATTAAAAAATGCAAACTTTTTCCTCTTTGTTAATCTCACTAAACTCAAAACAAATAATTATCGAAGCCAACCATGTATATCGATATATTCAATAACTGGCGAATGCCACATGTTAGCTCATTAAGTGCCAATTGAGCAAACTTTTGTTATGTACCAATGTAAATTGTGCTGTATCAAGCAGACAATGTCAATCATGCCGTATTTGCAAACGGCGGTTAAATTTAAATAATGTCCTAAATGTTGCGTTTGTAAAAATAGAAATAGGTGACGAGAGACAATAAAACACGATCTGCTGACAATCGTCGGTAGATCGTCATAGCGCTCTTATGCGTTCTATTAAAATGAAATTCGAATGGATGCGCTAAGACTTGAACTTGAGCGGGCGTTAGATGAGTCGCATAGCCGGGACCTGCCGCAACAGTTGCAACAATCAGAGCAGCAGCCAGTAGAGCCGTATTTGCGGCAAGAAAGCGGCAGTGCCCCAACTGCAACTCCTGAAAAAGAAATAACCTGCGTTAGTGCAATCAATACAAATTGTTCTAATAATTTATATAATTTACAGAGTTGCCAACTTAAGCCAAGCAGCGAAGCAGAATGCAGCGACCGACAGCCAATACAACTGACGGCCAGCCAGCAGCAGCTAATCCAGGCGGAACGTCAACCGCAATCCCAACTGCAGCCACGACAGTTGCACGCAAGGCGGAGGGCGACAAAAACATCCGGCGGCAGCTACTCACTGCAATCTACTCACAGGTTGCATCCAATAAGGCTTGGCTCAATCACAGCAGAGGCGGTCAGCTGGTCACGCTGGCGACGGCGGCTTCTGCAACGAGACAAGCAACAGCATCAATGTCGTATACGTAACCTGCGCCAAACTGGGCGAATGTTGCAATGGATTACTGCACTGGGTGTGTGGCTCCTCCTCCCAACTTTGGGAACTCATTTGCGAGCTGAGCAACTAACTGCAATCGACCCGGTTTCTTCGGAGGCTGACATTGAGTCTGCTGGCAGCTCTACGCAACTTCTGAACGTGCAAAGGCGCCCGTTCTACAGCAGGAATAGATCTGCCAATCGTCGGACTGGAGGTGTGTGGCCAATACACCGCAAGGCCAGGCCATACAACATACTGTTGCATAAATTCGCAAATTAAAAAATGCAAACTTTTTCCTCTTGTTAATGTTACTAAACTCAAAACAAATAATAATCGAAGCCAACCATGTATATCGATATGTTCAATAACTGGCGAATGCCACATGTTAGCTTATTAAGTGCCAATTGAGCAAACTTTTGTTATGTACCAATGTAAATTGTGCTGTATCAAGCAGACAATGTCAATCATGCCGTATTTGCAAACGGCGGTTATATTTAAATAATGTCCTAAATGTTACGTTTGTAAAATAGAAATAGGTGACGAGAGACAATAAAACACGATCTGCTGACAATCGTCGGTAGATCGTCATAGCGCTCTTATGCGTTCTATTAAAAAAAAAATTATTTTTCCTCTGTTTTTTGGAACAAATTTGGTTAAAACTGTACACCCAACCTTTTATATATACACTGAATCTTCTTTTTTTGTTCTTTTTTTATTTTTATTTTTTGTTTTTCTTCTTTTTCGCCATAATCGGGCAGTATACTATAAATCGAGCTACATATAATGTGTAGACACTCCTTTTTCGTCCAAAATGGGCCTGTGTATAACGGATACACTCGGAATATTTCTCTTCTTAAAAAATAATAAGTTGCTCTGCCGCAATTCGGCCACCGTAAACCTGCCGCAATTCGGCCTGCTGACCTGTGAATAATGCTTTTCCTTAGCAAGAACTAGAAGCCGGTCTGATTGTTGAATAATCTTGAAAGAATTTGGGGCAAGTTAGCTAGTTTATTTTTCCTCTGTTTTTTGGAACAAATTTGGTTAAAACTGTACACCCAACCTTTTATATATACACTGAATCTTCTTTTTTTTGTTCTTTTTTTATTTTTATTTTTTGTTTTTCTTCTTTTTCGCCATAATCGGGCAGTATACTATAAATCGAGCTACATATAATGTGTAGACACTCCTTTTTCGTCCAAAATGGGCCTGTGTATAACGGATACACTCGGAATATTTCTCTTCTTAAAAAATAATAAGTTGCTCTGCCGCAATTCGGCCACCGTAAACCTGCCGCAATTCGGCCTGCTGACCTGTGAATAATGCTTTTCCTTAGCAAGAACTAGAAGCCGGTCTGATTGTTGAATAATCTTGAAAGAATTTGGGGCAAGTTAGCTAGTTTATTTTTCCTCTGTTTTTTGGAACAAATTTGGTTAAAACTGTACACCCAACCTTTTATATATACACTGAATCTTCTTTTTTTTGTTCTTTTTTTATTTTTATTTTTTGTTTTTCTTCTTTTTCGCCATAATCGGGCAGTATACTATAAATCGAGCTACATATAATGTGTAGACACTCCTTTTTCGTCCAAAATGGGCCTGTGTATAACGGATACACTCGGAATATTTCTCTTCTTAAAAAATAATAAGTTGCTCTGCCGCAATTCGGCCACCGTAAACCTGCCGCAATTCGGCCTGCTGACCTGTGAATAATGCTTTTCCTTAGCAAGAACTAGAAGCCGGTCTGATTGTTGAATAATCTTGAAAGAATTTGGGGCAAGTTAGCTAGTTTATTTTTCCTCTGTTTTTTGGAACAAATTTGGTTAAAACTGTACACCCAACCTTTTATATATACACTGAATCTTCTTTTTTTTGTTCTTTTTTTATTTTTATTTTTTGTTTTTCTTCTTTTTCGCCATAATCGGGCAGTATACTATAAATCGAGCTACATATAATGTGTAGACACTCCTTTTTCGTCCAAAATGGGCCTGTGTATAACGGATACACTCGGAATATTTCTCTTCTTAAAAAATAATAAGTTGCTCTGCCGCAATTCGGCCACCGTAAACCTGCCGCAATTCGGCCTGCTGACCTGTGAATAATGCTTTTCCTTAGCAAGAACTAGAAGCCGGTCTGATTGTTGAATAATCTTGAAAGAATTTGGGGCAAGTTAGCTAGTTTATTTTTCCTCTGTTTTTTGGAACAAATTTGGTTAAAACTGTACACCCAACCTTTTATATATACACTGAATCTTCTTTTTTTTGTTCTTTTTTTATTTTTATTTTTTGTTTTTCTTCTTTTTCGCCATAATCGGGCAGTATACTATAAATCGAGCTACATATAATGTGTAGACACTCCTTTTTCGTCCAAAATGGGCCTGTGTATAACGGATACACTCGGAATATTTCTCTTCTTAAAAAATAATAAGTTGCTCTGCCGCAATTCGGCCACCGTAAACCTGCCGCAATTCGGCCTGCTGACCTGTGAATAATGCTTTTCCTTAGCAAGAACTAGAAGCCGGTCTGATTGTTGAATAATCTTGAAAGAATTTGGGGCAAGTTAGCTAGTTTATTTTTCCTCTGTTTTTTGGAACAAATTTGGTTAAAACTGTACACCCAACCTTTTATATATACACTGAATCTTCTTTTTTTTGTTCTTTTTTTATTTTTATTTTTTGTTTTTCTTCTTTTTCGCCATAATCGGGCAGTATACTATAAATCGAGCTACATATAATGTGTAGACACTCCTTTTTCGTCCAAAATGGGCCTGTGTATAACGGATACACTCGGAATATTTCTCTTCTTAAAAAATAATAAGTTGCTCTGCCGCAATTCGGCCACCGTAAACCTGCCGCAATTCGGCCTGCTGACCTGTGAATAATGCTTTTCCTTAGCAAGAACTAGAAGCCGGTCTGATTGTTGAATAATCTTGAAAGAATTTGGGGCAAGTTAGCTAGTTTATTTTTCCTCTGTTTTTTGGAACAAATTTGGTTAAAACTGTACACCCAACCTTTTATATATACACTGAATCTTCTTTTTTTTGTTCTTTTTTTATTTTTATTTTTTGTTTTTCTTCTTTTTCGCCATAATCGGGCAGTATACTATAAATCGAGCTACATATAATGTGTAGACACTCCTTTTTCGTCCAAAATGGGCCTGTGTATAACGGATACACTCGGAATATTTCTCTTCTTAAAAAATAATAAGTTGCTCTGCCGCAATTCGGCCACCGTAAACCTGCCGCAATTCGGCCTGCTGACCTGTGAAAAATGCTTTTCCTTAGCAAGAACTAGAAGCCGGTCTGATTGTTGAATAATCTTGAAAGAATTTGGGGCAAGTTAGCTAGTTTATTTTTCCTCTGTTTTTTGGAACAAATTTGGTTAAAACTGTACACCCAACCTTTTATATATACACTGAATCTTCTTTTTTTTGTTCTTTTTTTATTTTTATTTTTTGTTTTTCTTCTTTTTCGCCATAATCGGGCAGTATACTATAAATCGAGCTACATATAATGTGTAGACACTCCTTTTTCGTCCAAAATGGGCCTGTGTATAACGGATACACTCGGAATATTTCTCTTCTTAAAAAATAATAAGTTGCTCTGCCGCAATTCGGCCACCGTAAACCTGCCGCAATTCGGCCTGCTGACCTGTGAATAATGCTTTTCCTTAGCAAGAACTAGAAGCCGGTCTGATTGTTGAATAATCTTGAAAGAATTTGGGGCAAGTTAGCTAGTTTATTTTTCCTCTGTTTTTTGGAACAAATTTGGTTAAAACTGTACACCCAACCTTTTATATATACACTGAATCTTCTTTTTTTTGTTCTTTTTTTATTTTTATTTTTTGTTTTTCTTCTTTTTCGCCATAATCGGGCAGTATACTATAAATCGAGCTACATATAATGTGTAGACACTCCTTTTTCGTCCAAAATGGGCCTGTGTATAACGGATACACTCGGAATATTTCTCTTCTTAAAAAATAATAAGTTGCTCTGCCGCAATTCGGCCACCGTAAACCTGCCGCAATTCGGCCTGCTGACCTGTGAATAATGCTTTTCCTTAGCAAGAACTAGAAGCCGGTCTGATTGTTGAATAATCTTGAAAGAATTTGGGGCAAGTTAGCTAGTTTATTTTTCCTCTGTTTTTGGAACAAATTTGGTTAAAACTGTACACCCAACCTTTTATATATACACTGAATCTTCTTTTTTTGTTCTTTTTTTATTTTTATTTTTTGTTTTTCTTCTTTTTCGCCACGGGCAGTATACTATAAATCGAGCTACATATAATGTGTGACCTCCTTTTCGTCAAAATGGGCCTGTGTATAACGGATACACTCGGAATATTTCTCTTTTAAAAAATAATAAGTTGCTCTGCCGCAATTCGGCCACCGTAAACCGCCCAATTCGGCCTGCTGACCTGTGAATAATGCTTTTCCTTAGCAAGAACTAGAAGCCGGTCTGATTGTTGAATAATCTTGAAAGAATTTGGGGCAAGTTAGCTAGTTTATTTTTCCTCTGTTTTTTGGAACAAATTTGGTTAAAACTGTACACCCAACCTTTTATATATACACTGAATCTTCTTTTTTTTGTTCTTTTTTTATTTTTATTTTTTGTTTTTCTTCTTTTTCGCCATAATCGGGCAGTATACTATAAATCGAGCTACATATAATGTGTAGACACTCCTTTTTCGTCCAAAATGGGCCTGTGTATAACGGATACACTCGGAATATTTCTCTTCTTAAAAAATAATAAGTTGCTCTGCCGCAATTCGGCCACCGTAAACCTGCCGCAATTCGGCCTGCTGACCTGTGAATAATGCTTTTCCTTAGCAAGAACTAGAAGCCGGTCTGATTGTTGAATAATAATATTGAAAGAATTTGGGGCAAGTTAGCTAGTTTATTTTTCCTCTGTTTTTTGGAACAAATTTGGTTAAAACTGTACACCCAACCTTTTATATATACACTGAATCTTCTTTTTTTTGTTCTTTTTTTATTTTTATTTTTTGTTTTTCTTCTTTTTCGCCATAATCGGGCAGTATACTATAAATCGAGCTACATATAATGTGTAGACACTCCTTTTTCGTCCAAAATGGGCCTGTGTATAACGGATACACTCGGAATATTTCTCTTCTTAAAAAATAATAAGTTGCTCTGCCGCAATTCGGCCACCGTAAACCTGCCGCAATTCGGCCTGCTGACCTGTGAATAATGCTTTTCCTTAGCAAGAACTAGAAGCCGGTCTGATTGTTGAATAATCTTGAAAGAATTTGGGGCAAGTTAGCTAGTTTATTTTTCCTCTGTTTTTTGGAACAAATTTGGTTAAAACTGTACACCCAACCTTTTATATATACACTGAATCTTCTTTTTTTTGTTCTTTTTTTATTTTTATTTTTTGTTTTTCTTCTTTTTCGCCATAATCGGGCAGTATACTATAAATCGAGCTACATATAATGTGTAGACACTCCTTTTTCGTCCAAAATGGGCCTGTGTATAACGGATACACTCGGAATATTTCTCTTCTTAAAAAATAATAAGTTGCTCTGCCGCAATTCGGCCACCGTAAACCTGCCGCAATTCGGCCTGCTGACCTGTGAATAATGCTTTTCCTTAGCAAGAACTAGAAGCCGGTCTGATTGTTGAATAATCTTGAAAGAATTTGGGGCAAGTTAGCTAGTTTATTTTTCCTCTGTTTTTTGGAACAAATTTGGTTAAAACTGTACACCCAACCTTTTATATATACACTGAATCTTCTTTTTTTTGTTCTTTTTTTATTTTTATTTTTTGTTTTTCTTCTTTTTCGCCATAATCGGGCAGTATACTATAAATCGAGCTACATATAATGTGTAGACACTCCTTTTTCGTCCAAAATGGGCCTGTGTATAACGGATACACTCGGAATATTTCTCTTCTTAAAAAATAATAAGTTGCTCTGCCGCAATTCGGCCACCGTAAACCTGCCGCAATTCGGCCTGCTGACCTGTGAATAATGCTTTTCCTTAGCAAGAACTAGAAGCCGGTCTGATTGTTGAATAATCTTGAAAGAATTTGGGGCAAGTTAGCTAGTTTATTTTTCCTCTGTTTTTTGGAACAAATTTGGTTAAAACTGTACACCCAACCTTTTATATATACACTGAATCTTCTTTTTTTTGTTCTTTTTTTATTTTTATTTTTTGTTTTTCTTCTTTTTCGCCATAATCGGGCAGTATACTATAAATCGAGCTACATATAATGTGTAGACACTCCTTTTTCGTCCAAAATGGGCCTGTGTATAACGGATACACTCGGAATATTTCTCTTCTTAAAAAATAATAAGTTGCTCTGCCGCAATTCGGCCACCGTAAACCTGCCGCAATTCGGCCTGCTGACCTGTGAATAATGCTTTTCCTTAGCAAGAACTAGAAGCCGGTCTGATTGTTGAATAATCTTGAAAGAATTTGGGGCAAGTTAGCTAGTTTATTTTTCCTCTGTTTTTTGGAACAAATTTGGTTAAAACTGTACACCCAACCTTTTATATATACACTGAATCTTCTTTTTTTTGTTCTTTTTTTATTTTTATTTTTTGTTTTTCTTCTTTTTCGCCATAATCGGGCAGTATACTATAAATCGAGCTACATATAATGTGTAGACACTCCTTTTTCGTCCAAAATGGGCCTGTGTATAACGGATACACTCGGAATATTTCTCTTCTTAAAAAATAATAAGTTGCTCTGCCGCAATTCGGCCACCGTAAACCTGCCGCAATTCGGCCTGCTGACCTGTGAATAATGCTTTTCCTTAGCAAGAACTAGAAGCCGGTCTGATTGTTGAATAATCTTGAAAGAATTTGGGGCAAGTTAGCTAGTTTATTTTTCCTCTGTTTTTTGGAACAAATTTGGTTAAAACTGTACACCCAACCTTTTATATATACACTGAATCTTCTTTTTTTTGTTCTTTTTTTATTTTTATTTTTTGTTTTTCTTCTTTTTCGCCATAATCGGGCAGTATACTATAAATCGAGCTACATATAATGTGTAGACACTCCTTTTTCGTCCAAAATGGGCCTGTGTATAACGGATACACTCGGAATATTTCTCTTCTTAAAAAATAATAAGTTGCTCTGCCGCAATTCGGCCACCGTAAACCTGCCGCAATTCGGCCTGCTGACCTGTGAATAATGCTTTTCCTTAGCAAGAACTAGAAGCCGGTCTGATTGTTGAATAATCTTGAAAGAATTTGGGGCAAGTTAGCTAGTTTATTTTTCCTCTGTTTTTTGGAACAAATTTGGTTAAAACTGTACACCCAACCTTTTATATATACACTGAATCTTCTTTTTTTTGTTCTTTTTTTATTTTTATTTTTTGTTTTTCTTCTTTTTCGCCATAATCGGGCAGTATACTATAAATCGAGCTACATATAATGTGTAGACACTCCTTTTTCGTCCAAAATGGGCCTGTGTATAACGGATACACTCGGAATATTTCTCTTCTTAAAAAATAATAAGTTGCTCTGCCGCAATTCGGCCTGCTGACCTGTGAATAATGCTTTTCCTTAGCAAGAACTAGAAGCCGGTCTGATTGTTGAATAATCTTGAAAGAATTTGGGGCAAGTTAGCTAGTTTATTTTTCCTCTGTTTTTTGGAACAAATTTGGTTAAAACTGTACACCCAACCTTTTATATATACACTGAATCTTCTTTTTTTTGTTCTTTTTTTATTTTTATTTTTTGTTTTTCTTCTTTTTCGCCATAATCGGGCAGTATACTATAAATCGAGCTACATATAATGTGTAGACACTCCTTTTTCGTCCAAAATGGGCCTGTGTATAACGGATACACTCGGAATATTTCTCTTCTTAAAAAATAATAAGTTGCTCTGCCGCAATTCGGCCACCGTAAACCTGCCGCAATTCGGCCTGCTGACCTGTGAATAATGCTTTTCCTTAGCCAGAACTTAAACCGTTCTTCCGATGCATTTTAGTAGCCACAGAAGGGTATCGATACTTTTAAATTTTTATTGACACAGCAGTACTTTGCCTTTGCCTGTCCGATTTTTCCTATTATCGGGTTTGAACACTTAATCATAGGAGGCCATGACATTGAGAAATTGTAAAAATGAATATTAACTTCGTAACGTCATCTGATAGGAAGAGCAACTCTTAATTTTTAATAAATCTTTTGAAAGATCAGTGTTTAAATTTCCTATTGCGACCAAGAAGCCTATTGTGACCAGTGTCCTTTGCGTAGAGAGCCATCCTTGAGAAGAAGCAACATATATTTTTTGCTGGATAACATCTGTGTCCGTGAGTAAATCACCCTTCCTGCTGCTGCTGCTGCTGTATCGTGTCCGCCGCATGAAATGGAATATCCTGGAAGCCTGTTGACATCTGTAATTTTGAAATAGTTAGGGGCAAGTCATGGAGGTATAGTTTCTGCTAGTTTGTCCATTATTTTTGTTCTTTTTTCCTCTGTTTTCATTGAATTTGCAACAAATTTTTCAGATAGCTAGGTTAAATCTGAACACTCAACCACTGCGTCGCCATTTGTACGCCAAAAGCCTTTATATACACTAGCCTTTCAGAGTGTAAATAATGTATAACCTGCTTTTTCCTTAGCTGCGTACCCATTTACTTTGCCGCCAATAGAAACTGCTTTGCCTCTATAAGCCAACGCCAAAACCATCTTAACTGCTACCACTCAAAGCCTGCTTAGCAGAAAAGCCTCCGTAATGAAACACAGGTCTTACCCCTGACCTTTAGACAACCGTTCAGCCAGTAAGAGGCGCCTCAAAACGACCTTTTTCCGCGTGGTCCACTCGATGGCGCTTGCGGAGTACTGTTCAAGCTATACCACTTAACGTCTGGTTTGCGAAAGGTATGGACTTGGGCCGCCATTTTGCATATGCATTTGGCAAGCATATATTATAATAAAAAAAAGTTTAAATAAAATAATTGTTAAATTAAATTGTATGTCTTGCGTGTAAAATGTGTTTTTGTCAGCCATGCATGTTTTATTAAGTGTGGTAGTATCTTGTTCAGTATAAATGTCTGAAATAATCGACAACAGCTTTTAGCTTTAAATACTAAAAATGTTAAATAGCTTTTATACTGAAATGTTAAATAACATAAAAATGTGAAACTTAAATACTGTTGGTGTTATGTTAAGTAACATAATATTTGAAATTGGGCGCAATGTTAAGCCCAGCTTTTTGTTAGATATGTAAGTTAAATAGAACTTCTGTTAGATGCTAAGTAGAGAGTAACAAGGAAGTCGCTGAATATGGAGGCCATTAGACTGCTGCTGGTGTGCCAATTGAAATTGAAAAAAAATTAAAAATGGCACAGTATAAGTAAAACGATAGGGAGCAAAAATATATTTGTTACCATATTATTATCACAATATTTATAGATTTCGTTTCCAGTTTTATTTGCTTCTGCTGATTACGTGGTGAAATAGCCAACGCTGTTGAGCGTTTTGATTTAATTTAATGATATTGTCATTCTTTTTCTACACTGATACGAGAGCTGTTTGGACTGGAACATACCCAAATGTACAGATGCCAATCGTCGGACTACATACACCTGTATATATACAATGTACATATGTAGTATATACAATATAAAGGCTTGTTACTTAAATTTTTTTTAAATATTTGAGCTTTTTATACAAATATTTTATTTAAAAAAATTTTTTTTTGTTAATTGTCATTATAACTAAAGTAAATTATTTATGTTGAATTTAATTAAAGTTACTATAAACTTATCTGTTTAAGTCCATGTCTCTCTTAAGTGTATTTAAAGCTATATTTTCCAAGGAATAAAGTCCACAATTTCTTTAAATTTTTTATTTTACTTTACTGTACAATACTATTTATTTTCACTAAATGTTTACTTCTGCAAGTTTTTGAATTTAATTTACGTTGGTTGATAGACGCCTATTTATCGAATGACGACTCATCTCTAAAACTTATCGATATTATACTCATTTTGGCACTGTTATCCCGACAAGCTGTTTTATCTAATTATTTAATTTTTTAGGCAATATAACTACTTTCCGTCACCGGAAATCGATTCCTTGTGCAAAACTATTATTTAGCTAAATCACCGATTTTTTTGCTCCTTTATCTACGGGCCCTAAACTAAACAATTACCCAGAAGGTAACTATTCGAAAGTATCGACATTTCTCAGATATGAGCATTGTAGCTCGATAATTCGATAGGCTATCAAATACAAATTAAATTCAATAAACCTATGGTTGGGGAAGAAAATAGCACCAGGCAAATGAAGAATTTCAGTCGGTAGTATCCGCTTACAAAAATATAATACAATTACATATTTGTAAAAAAATATACCATTGTAAGCGTATACAAACATGAATATAAATTTAAAGTTATTGTTAATATACAACTTACCTAACAGCTTGATAACCCAGTAACGCATATTTGTTATGATCGTTAAATTTGGGTCCATATGTTAAAATTCAATGAATTAAAAAGATTTCCTGTTCACATTCTCATGACATATTTATTAAAAATGACATGAAATATTTATTATAAAACTATGTATTGGAAAACTCATTTTGATGCTTACTCACAATCGTGTTTTTAATTGTTTATTATGGACATATATGGACATGAATTTGCGAAATAAATGTAAACTAAATGACTCTAAAGTGTAGATTTAATGAATGATTTACCCGAATAATGACGCGTTTAATGTTAGAACAATATTAATATAATACTTCAGTATTTTTTTTATATACATTTTACGAAATTTATGGAAACGATGTATAACAATTTCACATATGCAAAGAAGATTGGTGTACTTTGTTTAATTGGACGATTTGTAATTTTTTATTACATTTTTTACAGATAAGTATAAACAGTTTATACCAGTGCCTTATAATATGCCAAGTCATATTTGGCTTCACTGTAGTGAGTACTTAAGTTGGCTAAGAATAAACCACATTATCACTTATTTAATTATTGTAAAGAAATCTACAATTAACCACGAATTTAGACTCAGTCTTAGGTATGCTTTTGAATTTATAGCTGCAAATTTCAAAGCCAATTGTAGCCTTTTATTATTAAATAAATAGAAACCTTATATTTTATAAATACTTTAAAAGAAAAAAAGTAAAAACCCGGCAGCCCGATGCCACCCATCCAAAGTCAATGAAATTACATCTTTGCCAGTTTTTAATGGGATTTCCAAGTCTCGCTAGCTCAAGTCGAAAAAGTCTACGTTGGTAGATTTCACATACAATGCAAAATTACTTTAAACAGTATGTATTGCACATTGCCTTATATCTTTACATTTAAACTTGATTATAAAATTTCTTATTAAATGATTAAGTATAGATATATTTATATACATTTTTACTTTGCTTGCGTATACAATTTTATTTTAAATATAAATGTGTGTATTACATTTATACTTTATATTGTATACTGAAGCAAGTTAAAAATCTTTAGCCGAAATTGCCTTTACGTCGATCTAATGTGTGGTGAATATATAACAGTTTTTAATTTAATTTGTACATGCATATATTAATATGCAGAAATACTCATACTCACAAACAACATAGATATACATATTTATACCAAAGCACATTTTTAGCACATAAATGATTTTCTTTTAAATATTTTTTGACACTTTTCAAAATTTTATAATTAACGTGCAGTCAATATTGTGATTTTACCTTAAAAATTGAATGTATAGGATATGTTAGAATAGGATCAGAAAAGCCTTATATGTTAAAAAGGTTTCACCTGCGCATTGAGTACATAAAGAAACATATCAAATTAGTCTCTGAGATACATTTGTTTAAGCAGAGGGACATGACTGAATCACCATAGTTGTGCTGATGAAAATGATGTATATATGTATGGTCAGAGATGCGTACTTCTGTTGATTGTATACATATGCTTTATTATCGTATAATACCTTTTTTTCAATGGGTCCAAGGTATAAGAAATACAAATATGTTAATAAACATATAGTTATTACAGCAATGCCTTCTGTGGAAGTTTACCAGTTATAGAACTGAAGATTGTAAATAAATATTTTTTTTTGATTGAATTTAAAATATTTACTAAATTTGAATAACATAGATTTATAAATAAAGAGGACTAGGAACCAGTATAACATAATAGAAAAACGTTCCGAAATCAAAATGTTTCTATATACTACTGGGAACATACGAACTTGAAAGGGCGTATTATACTTAAGATTTAGTATCTGAACATTTTATTCTATTATAAAAATATATGTAAAATAGTATATTATTGCTAACATTTAATCGGTGAAACATATAGTGATGAATTAGAGACCAGAGAATACCAAAATCTATACAACTAAATATTTTGTGTGCAAACTGATGTATTCTGATCAAGCTCTCAAATGTAAAATAAATTTTCCTGATACAATACCGAAAGTTAAAAAAAAAACTGCCAAACATTTTGGAATTGCTTAATATATATAAAGTGAAGTGTGAGCCACTATGGCTAGCCACCTTGTCCGCTGCCCATTGATTGTTGTTGCTGCTTTTTCTTGTCGAATATGGGTAGCTTTGATTTGACTGCTCCTTCGCACACCATTATACGCTGTTGTGCCGGCTTCTTATCCAGTTCAAAGCACAATGAATCTGGATTTAAATGCCGTTTAAACTCTGAGTATCGATGCGAATCGTATGATAGGTAGTTGGAACCCAGCGCCGAGGCAGCTACTGCAGCTGCAACTGTACCATTGCCGTTACGATTATACACTGAAGGCAGAAAAGAATCCTGTCGCTTTCGTTCAAAGTATTCTACAATTTTGGCGATCTGTGCGGAACGCGTACTGGGTAATGCAGTAAAAGAACGATCATCCCAAAGCAACGAATCGGAGCTGATATCATCAGAGCTATCCGTGTAGATGGACGAAGTGCGATTTTTACAGTAGAGTAATTGATTCGTGGCAAACGGGCTTCTCTGCAGCAGAGTGTGTATCTCCGAATCAAGAGCCAGTCGATTGATTAATCCAGCTGTGCCTGTCATCTGTGGATCACTGACATTCGCACTTACCAATGAGTGGTGACAAGTGTAACGCCGTTGGTGTGAGGGTGGAGCTATAATTTCGGCATCCAATTCTTCCATAGAATCCAATGCCGTGGAGGACGATGTATTACCTGCAATGGCTGCAGCTTCATTTTCTATAAGCAACACAGATGACGAAGTTGTGGGCGAATCACTATGATGTTGATTATGCTGTGTAACAGCACCTGCAGCCACTTTTCCGGAAGTTGTAGTAGAGTTTGTATAGTAACAGCAACGACACAGACTTGCCAGTTTATCACTGAAAAAATAAACACATCAAATAAAATTTCTACATTCAAGGCCACAGTGCTTACTTGAGTTTATTATTTCCCAATGTTTCAATTTTCAGCTGCGATTTTAACTGATCGTAGCAGCAGTTAGTATTGTTGCTACAACCAACTACTAACGAACCGATACCGCATAACTGTCGGGTGTAATTGGTGGTAGTGGTAGCCGTATCAGATTCCTCATTAAAGCACGAAAAAAAACCACTTTCAATTGAATCGCGCCGGGTCAGGTTTCTTTTAAGCGGCAATAATTCGCAGGAATTTTTTAGTTCATTCAGTTCGAGGTTTGCGATCGCAGTAGCGGGTGCTTCTTCTATCTGAGCGAAACACGTGGGCGGTTGATTTTTAGAAGCCATGTCTATTGCTGATATGATACTTTGTGACAGTTCCTCCCTACTTTTGCCAGAAGTTATATCTGTGTTGGAATTCGAAGGTGTTAGCGTATTAGTGGTGGTGCTTGCATTTAATATTGCTGCAATTTCGAGCTCGCTGTTACTGTTCTTTATAAGAGGTCCGTTACTTCCACGAAAAAGGGGGTGTGTGTACAGTGAGTTTGCGCGGTATTTCCGTGCGACTGGCGTAATAGGGGGGCGCACAGCGCTGTCATCACTGCTAGACTCAGCGTCAGCGCAGTTACCTCCTCCATCGAGATCTTCACCCTCTGAATTACAATAATCACAATCGTCCATATCAGTAACAGCTGATGTTATAAGAGAAGATATTGTGGCCGTTCCAGAAGTTGCCGTATTGGTGTTTCTTTGAGGTAACTTCAGCTCAATGGCGCTGTACTTGCGCGACAGTTGCGGGGACACAGGTAGGCTCTTTGGTTCGCTATAAGTAGCTGATATTGCCTTAGCAATGGGATTAGCTTCGATTTCTGTGCCCGTTCCCATTGCCTTACCTTGTATGGCAACAAGCTCTTTAAAAAATGGCGCGGACATTTCAAAGCACGAGCTAAACAGGTCGCCGACACCTGCTGCATATGTCTTTGGGTTTGCGCCTAATATCTTCTTAACACCCCGAAGCTGCGCCAGCGCTGTAAAAGGATTCGGTTTCACTCCGTTGTGGTCCTTGGTTAACGATGGTTTGTATTGCGGATCTTTGAGACACATCGTCTCACCCACTTTGCGCAACGTTAGAACCGCAGATACTGGCGGCACTATTGGCGGTGGCTCCGGCACACTCGTAGCAGGTAAAAGCACTGAAGCTGTTTGAGAACCACCTTCTAATTGTCGTGGTGGCGTCGGCGAGTGCGTCGAGGATCGCTGTCGCTGCATCTGATGACAACGTGCCTTATCGCTGGGTGAAGTATGCAGTGGAAAGTGTATTATATTTTCGCTCAGTGAGCGGCGGTGTAGCAGAATTTCTGCTTCGAGCTTTTGTGTAGCACGGCGCACGCGGGATTTTAAAATATGTTCATCGTATTCGCTGTTATCCGCCAACCAATTAGGCGTACATGGCAAAGCCGCAGAGGCTGACTTACAACTTATGCCAGTACTAGGAAAACGAAAACCATCTTCATCCACATTTCGTTGGTAACGCGGTGTCAACACATTGGCTGGTGCTGTACTGATATTACCGCCAGTTGGTTTGTTGGTTAAAGTTATCGCATTTTCTATGTCACTCCATTTTGGTGAACAATTTACCAATTCAAGTGAACTCAACGGACTGGCGTTCGTTGGTTGCTGCTCGTATTTCTCTAAAAGCAGCATGAGTTTTATAGACGCATCTTTAAAAGTGGGTCGACTTTTGGGATCGTACTGTGTTGAAAAAAAGAAATTTTAAGTTTGTTTAAAAGGTTTCAGAAATATATCAAAACTTACAACACAACAGTAAAATGCCAGCCTTAAAAAGACAGGTGGTGTATCCATTGGACAAAGTTCAACAAAAGACAGATAATCAAGACCAAATGACGCAGTGCGTGGCATCAGATCTGGATCGGCTTCGATGCGTGCAATAATCTCACACTGAATAATTCCGAATGAAAAAACGTCACTCGTCTGGTCATACCATTGGCCTTTAAGACACTCAGGACTAACCCAGTAAGGTGATCCAACTGTTTCTAATCGCGATTTACCTCTATAAGTAAAAACCAAATGATTAAATAATAAGTAAGAACGTTGCAGTCATGCGGATTCTACTGCGCAATGCTAGTTCAGACTATTATAACAGCTCCTTCACTTGTTTTATTTGATTTTAGATTACAAATAAGAATGTACTTACGATTTCACTGGTATTTTAGCAGCTAAGCCAAAGTCACCGACCACGGCTTCATATTGGCCGTCTGTGAGAATACGAATAAGCACGTTCTATTGGGAAAACCCTTGTAAATTTATGTTTTTTGATTTTTAGGGAATTTATGAACTAACCTTGCTGGTCAAATCCCTATGAAAAATACCCGCGTCGTGCACATAAGTCATTCCACGCGCTATACCCAATGCCAATCTTATTTTCTGGGCAGCGCTTAGCAAAACCTCTTGATTAGCTAGCAGTTGCTCCAATGAACCACCGTTTATGTACTCGGTGAGGGCATGCAGTTGTCCTTCTTGTACACAAACTCCCATAAAGCTAAAATAAAAGAAAATTAAATTAAAATAAAATAAATTAAAATATACATTTGTTGACACAAATCAACGATAGATTGCAACGGTTGTGCTTTTCCTTTCTCAGCCCAATACTATAGCAATTTCATTCGTGAACAAGTGACTGGGGATACCCTGAACCCTGACTTTGCATACCGTCTTGCAATCATACATACAAACACAAAACGTCTGTAGTATTTTAATTGAGTTTTTTTTTACCATATTTGCGGCGAATGGGGGAAGGTATCCCAAAATCCGAAATATTTATAATGTACGTAAGTTTCACGAGAACATATTGAATCAGATTTGTTGGCTCTAGGTAAGACCTAGAGAGATATGCTAAAAAACCGATATTTATCGATAATAAGAAAACGAGACGAATTATCAACAAATTTAAAATAAACATGATCTGCGTATGGTATACACAAACTTAACTTAACCAAACTTCAACTCATACAGACAGAGTTTTAGCACCCTTTACAGTACAATAAAAGCTTAAAACAGTTAAAAACGGTCGTAAATATTATTGTTGACTGCAAAAACATTGAATTTCGCAAGTTGTGCGGTGGGAGTAGCTGCAAATATTAGATTTGATCTTAAGAGGAGGTCAGCTGATAGTATTTCTCAGTTTAGCCGTCCTCAAGATATATAGATTTTATCAATTTTACACGCTCCTAGTGGGCGTACTCAAATCTTTGGCCCATTGTTGCAATTTTTGCGTGTAGCTTGTCAATAAAAGATTGAATGGCAGTTTAACTTTTGAACAGTTTTTCTTTAATCTATTTAATTTATTTAAGTTTTCCTTCTATTATTCAAGAGATAGAAACGTATAACTTTTTCTCAATTCCGACCACTTTATATATTATATAGCTCTCATAGTTGAGCTCTTTGTAGAAACAACTGTTTTCTTTTCAAGATACCCCAACTAAATTTGGTAATTAAGAGCGTCATTATAGTTCTAAAATATCAGCAAAATCTTATTATCGAACAACTTAAATATATGGTTCCTATAGGAACGATCGGTCGAAAAATGAGTTTTAGAATGAAAACCCAGATAAGTATAAAAATATAGCGCACATCTTTATGTTTGGAAGGAGTTTCAACTGTTCTTTCTTGTAATCAGATATTCAAAAGTAAACAATATCTTTGACCTATTATCATATATTGGGTCTCTACCTTTTAAAGTAAAGTAAAATTGGGACCTAAGTTTATGGTAGTTTTTATTCGCTTAAGAAATTGAAATTAGGTTTTATATTTCGTTAAATATAATCATATTACTAATTGAACAAAGAACTCTTACCTTAATATATTAGCATGTGACAGTTTATTAAGCAACTGAACTTCCCTCAACATGTTAGGTCGATTGGCACGCAATTGATTCATTTTCAGCACCATTACCTCCCCAGTTGTTCGATGTGTGACCTATAAAGTAAAGGTAGGAGTTTTGTTAAATTAACCAAATAAGAATGCATCCGCGCAGAGATTGGAAAAAAGCAAAAAATCTGTGGATGTTAGAAACAAAATTTAATGTAAAAATTCATGTTAAAATTTTAGCCTTATATAGCCTTTGTGAATTGGAAAATATAAAAGCTAGAGACTCAAACTCATGACTATAGATTCTGCAAAACCAATCGGGTCGATCCCGACTAGAGCCCCATACCTTTTGACAGTAATATTAAATCAAGAAATTATGTAAATATATTGAAAAGAGATTATTTTTCGCCTGTTAGGAAATTTAGATCAAACGTTCTAATTGCCTAATAATATTAAGTAATTTAAATGATATCATTCACAGGGCAAATTACATTATTTCAAAGGATGGTTCTGTAAATTCAATATTTTTTTTGCTATTGTGATATTTTCACTTTCAGTTTAGAGAGACTTTGCAATTGCGGAAATAAAACAACACGAAATCGGCAAATGCCACAAAAAATCCTTTTTTCACCAAAACTGAGATAAAGCGGTAATGCCAAAAACCTGTTAAACGCTTGTGACGTCCATTTGAAGCAAACCTGACAGCAAGTTACGAAAAACCCGCCTGCAGTAGTTTGTTACACGGACAATTTAGTTGCAGGTTTAAAGTCTCATGTGGGGATATTCCCAAACGGAGAAACAAGTTTTGTAAAACGGCATTGACCACGTTTGACATCGATTGCATCGACAGTGAATATTTTTTTTTAACTATTTCCACAAGCAATTTTGCTTTACTGTTAACAAATAGTTAATACGATTTAAATTTGCTGTTCGTTTTTTGGATTTCAAAACAAGTTTTAATTCGAAAGATATTTATTATTATTTGGTGATGCCTATGCATAATCATATTTATACCCTAAACCCATTGAAAATGGCGAAAAATTGTTTTGTGCAATTATATGTAACATGCAGAAGAAGGCATCTCCGACCCCACAAAGCATATATCTTGTTCAGTATTCATAGCCGAATCGATCTGGTCCGTACGCGTCGATTTCGGAGACAAGAGCTAGAAAGTTGATCTTGGACTTTTTAAATTCGTGTAACTATACGCAGATCAAGTTTATTTCAAATTGTCGATAACTCATCTCAATTTCTTATTACATTAATTTTCTTTCATTTTCTTATCAGATTAAGAATTTTTTGGATTTTGGATACCTCCCCAACTTGCCCCATATATGAAAGAAATGCAATTAAGTACAGACTTTAGTTTGAACCTAGATTTGGATGCTATTCTTAAGTTTTGAAAATTTCATTCATTCATTCACGAATTTAGTTTTCATAGTTGGGGTCACGCGTAGCAGCTGTCCACAGCGTGCATGTGTGTGAAATTGTGTATGTATGTATGTATAAATGCAAAGGGGATTAAAAGACAGGGTTCAGGGTATACTTCAGACCGGCTTTCCCGACTAGAGCCCCCTCACTTGTTATTATGCATGCTTTAGTCCAACTTTAGCTGTTTCATGTCTGTTTAATTTCACACAAACAAACGAGTTCCGCGGCAGTGAAATTCTTAAGCTAAGCGCTGAGCGTTAAGCATGCTAACACCACACCTATTACACTTACACTATCTCCTACTGTATTTAAATTTAATTTTAGTGAATTGCTTTATTACACGTGCATTATTACTGCCTTTTCATGAAGGGATCTATTTGTATGTAGCATGCAGACCAGTGTTAGACAAGAAGATCGCGAATGTCGCCACCGTTGCCGAGTTCCGAATAGTAGATTGAGGTCGTAGCCATTAGCAAAGCAAACTGTTAGCCGTTCGTCCGACTTGAATGGAATCTGACCTAGTTTGCTTTCTTTTACGCCTGCCTAGTGTCTGTCTCTAGACTTTCAACTTGCTTTCTGTTGTTTTGGATATACTTCTGCTTTGTTGTGCAACTTATCAACACCAAAGCAGTTAAACGGTTTTTCCACTATTTACAACTAAGTTTACCGTGTTATGGATAGAAATATATATTCCACTTTATGAAATACTTAACTAGGCAGCGAAATTGTTGAGTACAAAATATAATCCTATTACAAATAACACAAGCAATTTACAAGTAGAAAGATTAACAAGTAAGACCAACTGCGTTATACTCGTTGACAGTACAATAACAGTTTAAATAAGGGAGAAGGCTCTAGTCGGCAGCGCCCGACAAAAGGATACGCTGAACCCAGCGTTTTCAAACATTTCAGTCCCCTTGAATTCATACACACATACACAGAATCTCACATACACACACACATGTAAACGCAGGCTACAACCTGTGAACAGCTGCTGCGCTTGTTCATGAATAACTTCTAAACTAAGTATGACTAAGAGTATGACTTTGATGACATTTGCAGGGCTTAACAAGAGCATTAAGATCTATCTGAAAACCTAAGCGGCAAGTCCGTAAAATTTGAATTGCGTTTTTTTCTTCACATTTTTGCATACATGTGGCGAATGGGGTGCGGTATCCAAAATCCGAAATATTCCTTACCCGCGTATAATTCACGCGAACACGTTTGCACAAAACCATTATACCCTGATTACCAATTTTCAATGGGTTCAGGGTATAAAAGTATGCAATTTGCGGGTATTATTTTGAACAATTATTCATTACGACTAATTAGCTTATATATAAATATGTAACATATCTTCACACTTCACATGCACTGGCTTAAAAACACAATACAACATTTTTACAACGCATCGGCCGTGTTAAGTCTAAAACGCCAGGTAAAAAAGTGAAATGCTGCAACGAATAAGAAATAAATAATTGTTTTTTACCCCACTCAAGATAGGTACAGTTGGCTGCACAGTTCAGGCCACGGGCAACGGCATGGCAACTAAGCCGTGCTTCAGCTCATACAATTTCTCATTTCAAATGTGAGAAAAACGTATTTATTTGGTTGCCAATGTTGTGGCATCTGTTAGTTGGATCGCACTTTACATTGTTTGAAATCCCGGTGATAGTAAATTATTCGTATATATATTGAAACCTCCATAAAGTGCAACAACCGCCTTACTCCCACTTCGCACTCACGCAAATTTGTAATTTTTGTTTCATGAAAACTATGAGATTTCGTGTTGTTACAAAAGAAAGTGGGGATCAATTGCTTTTCATACCCTGAACCCATTGAAAATGGGTAAATCAGGGTATAATGGTTTCGTGTAAATGTATGTAACAGGCAGAAAAAGGCATCTCTGACTCCATAAAGTATATCTATTCTTGATCAGCATCACTAGCCGAGTCGATTTAGCCATGTCTGTCTGTACGTCCGTCTGTATGAACACATCGATTTCGGAAACTACAAAAGCTAGAGAGGTGAAATTGGACTTCTCTCGTTTTCTTATTATTGATAATTATCGATTTTTTGATTCGGTTCGCTCCAAAAGTGAGAAAACCCAATTCAAATACTTTGGGCTTGGGTTTTGGTTTGTAGATTTATAGATTATAGATTTCAATGCTCTCGTTAAGCCCTGGTTTATTTCTCTACTCAACCACACAACGGTATTCATCTGATTGTTTAGTTCTAAAATGATGTTATCCTCCGATATAAATAGAATATTGCCAAATTTTTCCTATTCGGGCGACAAATTTAGGACAAATTTCATTAAACCCTAAACCTAATGATATTGGCTTTATGTGCTACATGTCCTGCGCTAGCTTCAACCGAAGTGACAGTTGCACGTCGATGCACTCCTAGACACTAACATAGCGCAACGTTTCTCTTCGGTAAACATGTCTATGAGGAGCATTCGCATTTTAACTAAAAACAAGTGATGAAACAAAATCTTAGCCGCAGTGCTAGGCCTCCACTATGGAAACTAAATTCGTGAATAACTGGTCAACTAAAATTATGATAGTTATAAGATTTTCAATCGAAAGCACAAGTTTGTATGTACAATACACAATTTTTTCTGTTCAACATATCAATTTCATATTCAAATTTTCAAAAATCACTTGTGCGGTATTGAAATGTGCAATAATGACAATGACCACTTGTAAATAAACCAAACATTTCACAATAGCCATAACAAATGTCCACGGAACTGATTGACACTGTTATATAAGGCTTCACTGACTTTCGTTCGATGTGCGTTTGGTTATGGTTTTTCTATTCAGTGTTGAAGCTTTTGTTATTGAAAGTGGCTGATTAGTGCGTTAAACATTTTTACTTTTCGCCAAACTAAGTTATTGTTATGTTAATATTTTTCCTTTCAAATAGCTGGAATGGATTCGACGAACCTACTGCTACCTACCCCACTATAACTGTATACATTTTACGGCAAACAATTTTACAAGATCAGCTGAACAATTAAGGTATATATATATATATATATATATATATATATATAGTTATCCATTGTGTGTATCTTTCAGCTACGCATAATAAACACTTTTCTACGGTGCACGTATTTTTGTTCATAGAGTGCGTTCATTTGTCTGTTATTCAGTTTAGTTAATTTGATTACATTTCCGCATCGCACCACGGCAGCTGGAAGTTCAGGTAATATCTAACTGCATTCCAAGATTGAGTTTCTTTAACCAATCTATATCTGAGTTATTACATAATGATTTGATAAAACCAAATATTAAACTCTGACTTTAATTTTGTGTATAAATATTTATATATATATATATTTATATATATATTATATATATATATATATATATATATTAAACTCTGACTTTATTTGGTTTTATCAAATCATTATGTAATAACTCAGATATAGATTGGTTAAAGAAAACTGTAATCTTGGAATGCAGTTAACCTTAGATATTACCTGAACTTCCAGCTGCCGTGGTGCGATGCGGAAATGTAATCAAATTAACTAAACTGAATAACAGACAAATGAACGCACTCTATGAACAAAAATACGTGCAGGCCGTAGAAAAGTGTTTATTATGCGTAGCTGAAAGATACACAATGGATAACTATATACTGTAAAGGCATCGAACGATGGTTCACTGAACTTATTTATAAGATGAGAAATTTGCACGCAAATATTGTCTGTCGCAAGTATTTGGAAGCACTAGAAAGCATAAAATAAGATTTCATTTTGCTCAATTACTACCTTTTTGAAACTAATTAATACCCTGTTCAGAATGAAAGTGACTTTGTTGCACTTTTTGCTACACATAATACCATGTCAATAAATAAACAAGCGTGGAGGCTTTAGTCGGGAGCACACACACCCACCCACACACAAGCAAATGCACGCCGCACGTTGTGAACGGCTGTGGTGTTTGGCCCCACTAAATTCTTGAATAACTTCTAAACTAAGAGCATGATCTTAATGAATTTTGAATTTATTGAACGATCCTATATTCGAAAAGTTGAAGTCTCTAGCTCCTATAGTTTTCGTGATCGATGCGTTCATACACACAGAGGGACACGGATAAATCGGCTCTGCTAGTGAAGCTGATCAACAATATATTTACTTTATGGGGTCGGAGATATCTCCTTCTGCCTGTTACATACATTTGTACAAAACCATTAGACCCTTTTTACTCATTTTCAATTGGTTCAGAGTATATTAAAAAAGGTTTAAAAAAACGATATTAAAAGAGCGATAATCTAAAATAAAATTATTTGAACTTATATTCCAAATTCTGTGTTTCTACCTCTTAAGTAATAAAGTTATACATACATAGTTAAATCGATGATGACCACGAATATATAAACTTTATGGGGTCAGAGATGCCTTCTTTGGTATGTTACATATCTTTTCCCATTTATACCCTTTTTATCAATTTTCAAAGATATAAAAAGTTATCATATAATCTTCTAACACACCAAAGTAAGCATGTACACCAATTGAAATATTGTATTTTTAGTATGTATACGATGTAATGTGTTCAATTTTGTTAAAATATGCACAGTTTTGACAAGAACAAAAGCTTAAGCTTAAGGCACTTACCCTGTAAACTTCTGAGAAAAACCCGGATCCGATTTTCTCCTTGACAAAGTCATCCACTGAATATAATGCTGAGACTGCAGTACGCAACGCGCGGCATGAGGAGCCTGTGACAAGTCGATCAGATGATATAGTCCGCGTTACCGGTGCCGGTGGAAAGCCATTGCCGATTTTACTATTATTACCGTTACCGTTATCACTGTCATTAAACACCGGCGATAATGAATCAGCTGACGGCATATTACTGGTTGTAATTTCACTATGATAAGCCTGTAGGCTATCAACTCTGTAAGACGTACACATGCCCGATGCGTTGTCCTTCCACAAGACTGGCGACGAGTCTACTTGATCACACATTTTTCCACTGCTATTGGCACTGCTCTCTGGCGGGCCAGGTCCACTGTGCTGGTTTAAGTTCATTATTATCAGCTACGACGTATGTTTCTGTTGTGTTGTTGTAGAAGTAATGGAAGGATGTGTTGGTAATGAAGTAGGCCTTGACCAGCGGCAGCTCTATTAAGCTGCGATGGTTTATAAAAATCACATTGGCCACATTCACAAAACAAGGGCAGGGTAGTGCAACACGAACGCGGACAAGAATTCGTTTTATGTTAGGCAATTAAATTTTATATTATCTTACAGACACGACGAAGCACACCACTTACACTTTTGGTGAAGTAAATTGACAACTTTGGAAAAAAAAAACTAAAAACCAATCACAAAATTTAATATTTTTTAGCTTCTGTTGATTTAGATGACAAAAAACTCCAGTAACTGTGACGTCATTTATAGATTTGAGAGTTTGGCACAACTGTAGGAAGATTTTTGCAGTGGAAGCGCTTGGGAAATCTGCGGCAAGAAATAGAAAAAATAAATAATCTTTATGAAATTTTCAGGCACCAATAAGAGCACTGAACTCTAAATAGAAACCAAAGCGCAAGTTCGTAGTATTCGAATTGCGTTTTTTTCTTCCATATTTATGCATATATGAGGCGAAGGGAATATTATTTACCTGCTCAAAAAACCAAAAAACTCTCAAAAATTTCAATAATAAGAAAACAGACACACGGACATGACAAGATCGACTCGGCTATTGATGCTGACAAAGAATACATATACTTTATGATGTCGGAGATGCCTTTTTCCGCCTGTTACATGCATACACTCAATACTCAGAGCAACACAGCTGTCCTGCTAAATTGCTCATTTGTGATAAGCATACTGAATTAATTTTACTTGTGATAAACATACACATACACTTAATTTTTTTTCGCTCATGCTGAAAAAAGTTAGATGCACAACTAGTACATTCTGATATATTACTTTTACAAAGACTCGAAATCCGTATTTTAATATACTCAATATAAGCTGTTCAATGGGACCTTACATCTAAATTCTTTTGAAGTACGACAAAAATTTGGCGAGCGCGCTGCCACGGGGCTGATAAACGATGACATAACACATTTTTTTCGTCTAATCAGAAAAAACAGTACATGTTAGCTATTTGATTTGCACCTTTTTATCAGGAAATTTACGATAAGATAGAGCAAAAATAGCCTAGCAAAGCTGCAAATTGGGCAGAAAAAACAAGCGAGAAGCCTCTAGTCGGGAGCGGCCGACTGGCGGATACCCTGAACCCAGTGTTTTCAAACATTTCAGTCCCCTTGCATTCATACACACATACACAGAATCACACATACACACATATATGTAAACGCACGCTGCACGCTGTGAACACTATGGAAACTAAATTCGTGAATAACTTCTAAACTAAGAGCATGATCTAATGCATTTTAAAAGAGCTTAATAAGAGCATTGAAATCTAAGTACAACTCAACTCCGTAGTATTTTAATTGCGTTTTTCCCTCACATTTTTGCACATATGGGTATTCAAAATCAAAAATATTCCTTACCTGGTGGCTCCAGCTCTTACGGTTCTTAAGATATGCTTTAAAAACCGATAAATATCGATAAGAAAACGAAACGAGCTATCGACGATTTCAAACAAACTTGGTCTGCGTATGGTATACACGAACTTAAAAAGTCCAACCTCAGATTTCTAGCTTTTCTAGTTTTCGAAATCGACGTGTTCATACAAACGGACGTACAGACAGACGGGCATTGCTAAGTCGACTCGGCTAGTGATGCTGATCAAGAATATATATAACTTTATGGGATCAGAGATGCCTCCTTCTGCCTGTTAGATACATTTCAACGAAACCATTATACCCCGATCGATAAATTGTGAATATTTTCATCAATATTAAAGTTAGAGTCACCGAATTTGGTATGTAAATTGCTTGTGACCTTTCCCAATAATTGCAACCTTTATTTCCCGATCATGCCCTCTAAAACACCCCCCCACGCACCCGAACATCACAGAAAAAAAATTTTGCCCACGCCAAGTACATGATAGTGGAGAAAACATGAACAGAATGCCATCAAATATGAAAATCGGTTCAGTTTTGACAAAGCTTGCGGTGTTTGAAATATGGGAGCTATGGACCCAAGGGGTTTACTTGTCAAAATGTTTGTCAATTTTTGCATGATTTTTGACAACAAATTTGAACCCTCAGAATCGGTTTTAATCTTGTTTTTTACAGTAATTGTGACAATAGTAGTTGATAGAAAACATAATTTTGGAATTCCAAATTTTGAAAATTTTTTTTTCGAAAATTTGTTTATTTTAAATACAGTATCAATCTAGAGGGGAAATCATGAACAAAATGCCATCAAACATAAAATCGGTTCAGTTTTGACAAAGTTATGGCCGTTTGAAATATACAAGCTATGGACCCAAGGGGTTTACTTTTCAAAATGTTTTGTCAATTTTTGCATGATTTTTGACTACAAATTTGACCCCTCAGAATCGGTTTTAATGTTTTTTATACTAATTATGAGTATAGTAATCGATTAAAAACAAATTTGAAATACTAAATTTTGGAAAAAAAAAACATTTTTTCGAAAATGAGTAAGAACTGTGTACTGTGAACGATTGTTACGCAGTCGGCTACAACCAACTGCAACGTTCTTACTTGCTGGTTTTGAAGATGCTCTTTCTGCCCGTAACATACATTTTTTCATTACAATTTACTTTAGGACATATATACGATAACCTAAATATCTGCGTTCGGTACACGCGAAATTGAATGTAATATTTTGTATTTCGTACCATAGACAAACGGAGGACTCAGCTGTAAATATATATTTTGTATATCTATAATTAATAATATGTATTATGTTATATATGTATATATATTTAATATTATGTTATGTTATAATATAATGAAAGGGAAAGATGATAAATAACTTTAAACAAAGCGATCCAATGTTAAGAATAAAACACTTAAAACGTAAATGAGACAAGGCGCACAAAGAAAGTCTGACGTCGATAAAATTAAATTTACTATATATTATAGTAGACGTTTTTTTTACTTTTTTGTTAGTAAAAATAACTTCAGTTAATAAAACATTTACTGTTTTTACCCATTTTTAATGGGCTCAGATAATAAAAAGTAAATGGTTTATTAACTGATGTTATTTTTACTAACAATAAAGTAAATAAGTAAGAACGGTGCACTCGGACGTAACCGACTACGTAATACTCGTTCACAGCACACAATAGTTGTTATTGTTATTTTGGAAAAATATAGAATTTTTATAGTTCGTAAGAGCGGTGGTGAGCGTGGCAAATATTTTCGGCTCTATCTTAAGAGGAGGTCACGCAAACACTATCTGCCAAATTTGGTAACTCTAGCTCTAAAAATACCGCTCTTTAAAGGGGGTTACCATCTACGTTTAAAACTTGGTGACTGTAGCTTTAAAATTATGGGAGACATAGATTTACTCGATTTGTGGGAGCGGGAGTGTGTGTGGCCGAGAATTTCCTCCTTCTACCTGTTACATGCATTTTCACAAAACTATTCCTTTTCAATGGATTCTGGGTATAAAAACCGCAATTCAAGTTGGACAGCGTTGCGCTTTGGTTTGTACAAAGACTTGAATGCTTTTTTCAAGTCCTCACACAAACGTATGATACGTTTAGTTTAGAAGTTAATCAAGAATTTAGTTTCCATTGTTGGGACGATGCGCAATCGCTTAGTAAAGTGCGCAGCTTGCAGCATTTTTGTATGTGCTTTTGTGGATGCATTGTATGAATACAAGGCAGTGGGAATGTATTTGACAGCTCGCGGTTGTCTTTAGGGTATTTTCTAGTCGTATAGTCCCGGCTAGCGCACTCTTAATTGTTTTTAAATAAAGTATACATATAGATAAGTACATACACGGGACAAATATACAGTTTTACGGCTTGTGATCTATTTTAACGTCGCACAACGTAAATTACTTTAAATAACCAAATTGGTTTATTTCTGACCTCAAGTGCAAGTAAAAGAGGCACCTGAAAAGAAACTAAACTAGAAGACGTGCAAGAGAGCACAAAACACTAGTATATTCTGCTGGCAAAAGAAAAGAAAAAGGTGCAAAACGGAAAATAGGCATGGTGCTTCCCGACCACCATTAAACCCAATAAGTATCACCTTAATCACTTCAAATAGTGGAAAATGAGATGTATACATACATATGTATAAGCATTAACCGAAAGCAAAAGTCGAACATATACAAATGCGAGTATGAATGGATTCACATAATGAGAAATGAAACATCTGCCGCAGTATTTGCATTTTCCGTTGAAAAGCGGCTTTCCACGAAACAAAAATGCGATGCTATTGGAAAACTGTGGACACTTTGCACAGAGCTACTTATAGTTTCTGCTCTTATTTAGTTTCAAGCAAATTTCTGCATTTTTACATTTACGCTGCTTACAAAAATATTTAGATGTGTTTTATTAGCTCTCCAATTTTAACAGCATTCCAAGCACATGAAGCCATAGACACATTAAATGAAGCAATATCACGGGGTAAAAGCAAAGCAAACCTTATGTACATATGTACTTAAATGCATATATATTCCTTTTTCTATAAATATATACATATCTATTAATATTATAGAATTGAATACATTGCTTGTTTAAAAAATATTGATGTACTGTCCCAAGCAAAGGTCACATCTATGGCAGCAGCACTTCCGACGAAAATGCAGCAGAAAAGAGAACGAAACATGTAGCATATACACTCACAAACACACGCTCTCACAAGTACACACACACCTACACGAACATAGTAGTCAAGCGCAGGCATAAATTTTTAAGAACGTTTGTCTATACTTATTTAAACGGCAAAGTCCCAACAGAAGAAAATGTAGAATTTATTTTACTATTTGCAAATTTCGTACGGTATAAATACATTTATAAAAATCCCATTTTTTACCTGTTTTGTTTTTAAGTGTTATAATCCAATAAGTGTGCACTGCATGTATGCGTTCTTTCCTGTGCTGTCGTTTTATAACTGTATTAAATTAAACACAATCACAAAAACAATCCGCCTTTATATTGGAAGCAAAATTTCACTAAATATTGCGCTGCGTTTACTGTATGCGATATACATTCATACATACACATACCAATGTTAATATACATATGTACGTTTTATTAGACAACTGCCCATTCAACATTATACTATGGTTTAATGCAGTTCACTTTCAAATAATACAATTTAATTTTATGCATTGCAGCTTGTACTTTTTTAATTGTTCAATTTGCAGTAAATAAGCATTTAGTATATTTGTAATCGCGAAAAATGGTAGGCAAATAATCGCGATGCGATTCCACGTCAATCTTCGCTTATGTCTCGATAATTTTAATAATTATTTTCGCAAGTGTGACCGCTTTAGGAGAAAAAAACCATAAATAAAATGCCCAATTTCGCCCGACAAATCTAGTATTTTTGGATCGGCTATATAACTCATTCTTCTATACCGCAACTCAGTCACACTTAACTTTTGTATTTGTTATCATATCCTAAATTATAGAAAAAGTATGCAGTATGATATCGTATAAAACAAATTGCAATATATTTATTTAAAATATTAAGCTACTTATTTTTTATAATATATTTCATATATTTTCTGGCATTAAAGTTGTCCTCTACCTCATCCATAATCTTGACTTTCTTGCGCGGCTTTCGAGCCTCTAGGCGCGACTTGCGCTCTAAATCGGATAATGTGTTTAGATCCAAAGGCAGCTAATTTGAAATAATTATAAAAATTAGTTTGTCAAATAACCAAGAACATTCCGTCTTATATAATTACTTTTATTATTTTGCGTGGTTCATGATATCGAATGTTTATTGTGGATCCGTCAGACTGCACCACAACGGTTGGATAAATGCGACAGTAAACAGAACGATGTAATCGAGTCACCGATGCTGAGGTCGAGGATAGAGCACGAGTTTGTTGTAATACTTGAGTTAAAATCTTAAGCATTTTTATCAATTTTACCCAGATTTTATTTAAGCAGATTAGCAGCACTTGGTTCTTTTACATGTGTTGGAACAGTGTGACCAAATCTTTGAAGCGGGAAGTAGAAACTTGAAAATACTGCACAATTCAATCGAATTTCGACAGAGAATAATCGATTGATTAGATTGTCTGAACGATATTTATTTTTGTTAAAGTAGGTCTTGTGAAAAATCATAAGTAAGAGAAGTAACTTTAAATTAATAAATGACTGAAAAACTTTTCTTAATACATCATAAAAATTGCTAAAAAAAAGTAAACTAGTCGCTGAACCACAACTGTGTTTACCGTTTAATTATATTGTACTCCGTTAATGCTGCGATAAAATTACATAATTATTGCAGAGCTTTTTTTCATTGCGAATTTTGAACTAAGTCGTTTATAGTAGCTGATTAAAGCTGAATGTGAATTATTGTGGAAATTACGCAAACATTTTTAGGACACTGATTTTTAAAATCACAACCCAACAAATATTTTGTATGTCTTTTCTGTTTTCCAGTATCGCACGTAATAATGGCAGCACGCCGTATCGCTCAATCTTCGATCAACTGGTCTGCTCTGGCCGAGCGTGTGCCCGCAAACCAAAAGAGCAGTTTCGGTGCCTTTAAAACCAAATCGGACATTTATGTGCGTGCTGTTCTGTCTAATCCAGAGACCCCACCAAAAATCGATTGGGCATACTACAAGCGCCTGATACCCGTCGCCGGTTTGGTCGATAGCTTCCAGAAGCAGTATGACGCCTTGTCGGTGCCTTACCCACAAGACAATGTGTCGAAGCAGGTTGATGGTGAAATCGAGGCATCGCAGAACGATATTTGCACTTACAAGCAGGCTTCTGAGCAGCGCATTCAGAATTACCAGAAGGAAATCGCTCATTTGAAGGCTTTGCTGCCATACGACCAAATGACAATGGAAGATTATCGTGATGCATTCCCTGAGAGCGCTTTGGATCCGATCAACAAGCCAACTTTCTGGCCTCATACCCCAGAGGAACAAGTTGGCTATAAATCCAAAGAACAACTGGAAGCCGAAGCTCATGGACATCACTAAGCGCATTTGCGGAATTAATGTGGCATTAATAAAAATGTTTTCGAGTTAAAATATTAACATTAATGAAATGAAAATAAAATCATTAAAAATTTAAATAAAATGTACAATTGCAGACAAGTTGGCAGTTCGTCGTTATTCGTTCCATGGAGTTCCAACTATCGGTGGGTTATGTATTCGAAGGTCTCAAGATTATGTTTGTCAATTTCAAATTGAAAAGAAGACATACATATATAACTCGTTAAATTAAATTGAACTAAAATTGTGGTGGTGCAATTATGTAAATTGCACAATATAACAAAATGTGTAACATTTTATAGAGATGCGTAACAATATCATTGACATTAATATCGTTAAGACCATCTCTATATTGTTTGGGAACAAAGAAAAAATAACATATATATCGTTTAGGGTTCTGGTAAAGTGATTTTTGAAACAATTAAAAGATTTTAAATTAAAATAAAAGTGTGAATGGCTTTATTTCAAAACAAGGGACCAGCTAAAGCAAAATGTTAGTAAATCGTTACTTATACAATTGTACAGTTTATTCTGGCACAAACTCGCGTTTGTTCATTTAATTGTGTAGTTTTTCATTTGGTAAATATAAGCACATCGGAACTAGCTGAACGACAATGGTTCGTTCAGCGAATAGGTGCTGTCCGATCGAACTTAGCCAAATGATTTGATACAACTTAAATACTATACTAAGACACATAGTAGTAGTTCGCAACATATAATGCACAATTAACTGCTAAGTAAAAATATTAAAACGGAAAAGTTTAGTGATCACTACGGCTGTGTTGCATGAACTATTTAACAATTTTGCTGTGCAATCGAAAACCGACGATGCTCTCGCGCCGGAGTAAGGATAAATCGCAGGCACATAAGGAGGGCGTAGTGGGAAAGTATGTGAAGAAGGACACCCCGCCGGAAATACCGGTGATCAATGTGTGGACTTCCTATTCAGATCAACATCAGCGTTCAAAGAAAAAGTCTCTGCAGCGGTGTGCCAGTACTTCGCCCAGCTGTGAATTTAAGCCGCGAAGCTCGAGCTCTAGTCGCAATACGTACTCTTGTAGTGATGTCCAGCCAGACTACTACCACGCGCGGAGAGCGCAAAGCCAGTTGCCGCTTAACAATCTACAATCACATCCGACACCGGCTGGCGCACAATTTAGAGGTGGTAGCACCCAGCTGAGCCAAGGAAACAGCAACTATGTTAACATTGAACAAATGGACCGCATGCGGCGTCAGCAGTCGTCGCCGCTGCTGCAAACGCCAACAAGAGGCTTCCAACGAAGTTATTCGACCCAAAATCATGCGCAACTGCATGGTGGGACTACCAGCTATGACGCAGATCAAGGGCTACTTAACGCTTCTTATGCAAATCTGATACAAATGCCGCGGCCACCACCATCGACTGCACAATTCGCGTTGCAGCAACAGCAACAGCACCTACATCAGCATCAACCACATCAGCAAGGTTCAACTACATTTGGATCGGTTATACGATTTGAACCTTCGACTATACCTAAAAAAGATCACCAATCACGATTCCCTCAGACAAGGTTAGCGAAAATTATGTTAACGAATAAATAAAATTTCATATTCAATTTAATTCTATGTACATATTTCTAGATCACCATTGGGAAATCATCATCAACACCAGCAACAACAATTAGCCGCGCATATGGTTAGCAGTTATTCTAGCGATTCGTATCCAATATATGAGAATCCGTATCGTGTCTCCTCCATTCGCGTAACACAATCACAGCGCTCGGAATCCCCCATTTACAGCAACACAACAGCGTCATCGACTACGATTGCTCCTCATCATCATCATCATCATCATCATTTACCACTACCCTCCACTGGTTCGCTGAATTTTAGTGGGCGAGGCGGTAGCTCTGGCAGCGGGCGTGGCCCTTCTGCCTCAGTTCAATCTCTCTATGTGCCACCTCTTACACCGCCTGCATCCGGTACCTCAACTACTGGCGATACAAACGGCAACGGAGCTTTGCAAAAGGTTCCTTCACAGCAGTCACTTAATGAAGGCGAGGAATTGCCACTGCCGCCGGGGTGGGCCACGCAGTATACGCTGCACGGTCGAAAATACTACATTGATCATAACGCACACACAACGCATTGGAATCATCCACTTGAACGCGAGGGTCTGCCAGTTGGATGGCGCCGTGTTGTCTCAAAGCTTCATGGCACCTACTATGAAAATCAGTATACAGGCCAGTGCCAGCGGCAACATCCATGTCTTACATCCTACTACGTTTATACAACGTCAGCAGAGCCTCCCAAAGCGATACGGCCGGAGGCTCCATTGTATTCACCGCCTTCGCATTCACATAACGCATTGGTACCAGCTAATCCTTATCTGCTTGAGGAGATACCAAAATGGTTGGCTGTCTATTCTGAGGCGGATTCCTCTAAGGATCATCTACTGCAGTTTAATATGTTTAGCCTGCCTGAGCTAGAAGGCTTCGATAGCATGTTGGTGCGCCTCTTTAAGCAAGAACTTGGTACAATCGTCGGTTTTTATGAGCGCTATCGGTGAGTGTTTCCGGATTCAACTGTTAATCGACTTTTAACATTGCTGCTCTCTTTTATAGTCGCGCTTTAATCCTCGAGAAGAATCGGCGCGCAGCTCACAATAAGTTGCAATAATTTCACAGACAAATATACTGTGCCTCTGCTTACGTACGAACCCTCCGCACACTAAATATTCGAGTAGGCAATTTGAATTACCCGGTGTTCGAGTATGTAATTTGTAATGTTTTATGTTTTGTTATAGTGTCAGTTTGTAAACTGTGATATAATTTGACTTGAAACATATGAAAAATGTTATCAAGAATATAAGTAAATGTCGTATATATTTTCACTGAATCTCTAAAATATCCCACGCTTGGAAAGCAAAATAACATATTTTCAGCATTTTACAGACGTCACATCTTACGTTCCTTGTCTCTTAATTTATTGTTAGTTGCGGCTTGTGTTCTGTATGCATATTAAATTACTTTTTTGACTCTGCGTAAATGTTTTCAATAACTGATTGCAATTGATTTTCATTATGAGTATTGGCATTGGTATTTAATATGTAGAAACGTATGGAAGGTAAGGAAATGTTTACTAACAAATATAAATTGGCACATTTGTAACCATAAATATAGAGCGCGTTTCTCTAAATAAACGCGTCGGGCTTCAAGATTTTAAGAGGAAGTGCCGCAGTACTTAATATGCGATTATCCAATGTAGCCCTTAAATCCAACTGATAGATCTCTTCACCGGCGCAGGTTACCGCATACCGGCATTTACTTAGCGTGATTATTTATAGAGAACGAAGTACTATTTCAATACACGATATTCAACTCAATTCAACTATGAAGTGCAAAAAAAAAAGCAACAATCGTCACACGATAGAGCTGTTGAACCGCGCCGAACAGCAGCGAACTTCATTTATAAGTATTGGCGCTGTACACTGTGCCTCAGTATCTTGACAGTCGTGCCGTTGTTGCTATCGTTAACCATATTTAAGCTTCCGATTGCTAAATTATTAAACACGTCGTTAATTTGATCCAAGAAATTATTATTAAGGCGCCTTGCGATAGATTTACATCAGTGTCCTAGGGTAACATCGGTACGGAAAACAATAGTCCAAAATCTTGCGTAGACGCTCTTGTATATTATTCAGAAATCAGCAGTGCTTTCCAATTCACAAGCTTTCAAGTGAAAGTTCTAATCCGGCTGTAGACTGTATTTTATAAATTTGTTTTTATGTGTTGAATTATTTATAGTGTATTTATACAATGGTTAAGTCAACAAATGTTGATTTGTAGATACACATAAATTTACACACACACAACTGACAAATACATTTGTATGTTTTCATATTTATATGCTCATACAAGTAAGCATACAGAGTGGGATCAGAAAGAATTGCATTTATGTTCCAACGTGACCAGTTTTAGATCGATTCCCCATTCGAAATATCATTCTGTGGAGTGTGTACTAATTTAGATATTTTTAATAACCGCAACGCATTTATCGGCGTCTGAATTGCCCAATTTATAGTAATATGCACATACTCGTAATAAGGCAACAGCAACAATTGTGACAAGTCGATTATCGTTATCATTGTAGTGATAAGCTTATTTTCAGGATGTTGTATACTACTTTGCACAATTGTTGCAAAGTCATCTGTTGCGCTATAAAAGAACAACTGAATGAGTAGCCCAAAAAGCTTGTTATATTTTCTAAAGTGAAACACGCTAAAGTCATAGCTGCTTGATTTCTAGAACCTCTTTATGACTTTCTGTGCTTGAACAAGCGGGTTGATATTTTTGTATGCGAGCGCCTTTAAATAGAACTGATATACCTACATACATATAATTGTTCGTATGTATATAGCTTGTTGTAGATGCTTGTTAGTTGGGCTTGTGCGTGTAAAAAGCTCGATTTGATTGAAAGTTGCACTGTTGTGGGCCGTACAAAAAAGGCCGCGGTCGTTTTTTGTTATATAACAATTAATGCATACGCATATTAGTCAAATAAGTAAGCTAAAAACATGTAGTATTTGGAAATCGTTAAATCTTTTATAATATCTGATATTCAAAGATTTGTTTAAATATTCCGTAACAGACTTTTCTTTTAACTGCGTGTTCGTACTTTGTACATGCATGCTCACAGTTGATTGTCTGTAAATTTACCCAGCAGTCTTGACTACTCCCAATCAACTTGATGAAGATATATCAGCGTTGTGCATATAGAAGTGGTAGTGAACATACATATGTACATTTTTATACTCGTTCACAAAGTGAAAAGAGTATATTGTTTTTGTCCAATTGCTGTCCGTCCGTCTGTCCGGATGAGCGCAAGTTTTTTCGGTGCTATTGAAGATTGAGATACGCCCACTGGGAGGTTGATAAATAGATAACATTTCGATATATCTCTTGATATCCCGATCACACCCACTAGAACTCCGCCCAGGCACCCCGCCCCCACGAATCGTCAAAGCCAATGTCTCCCACAGTTTCAGAGCTAGAGTCATCAAATTTTAAAGGTAGTTTACTGGTCACCCCCTTTAAAAATCGGTAAAAAAAATGTGCCAGCGACGCTTAACTCCGGCCCCTGCAAATCGTTAAAATCTACATATCCTAAAATTTTGGATCTAGAGTCACCAAATTAGGCGGACTGTGTTTGGGTGACCTCCTCTTGAGATCGAGCCGAAAAATGTTGCCCACGCGAATTATAAAAATTTTATATTTTTCCAAAATAACAAAATTAACTACTGTGTACTGTGAACGAGTATTACGCAGTCGGCTACGTCCGACTGCAACGTTCTTACTTATTTTGATTGTTATTAATTTTTTGTCTTCATATGAGCCACCTATAAAGCAAGTATATGTACAGAAACTCATATTTATATTAGCGTATCAACTGTATTCATTTTTTGTGCTTTAAATACTTAACATTTTCGCACAAAAATATACATTTGAGTTTCTCAAGGCAGTTTAAATTACCGCACTCTTTCTTATTTTGATAAATGGGATAGAAAATATTTGGCTCTCGTCTAAAAACTGTTACCCTATATAGCTTTCTTAATTTTTGTTTAAAGAAAACAGCTGTAATAATAAAATGCTGTTGGATTCATTTATTTTGCAGATGTTGCAAAACAAAAAAAGAAATTAAAAAATGTGCTGGGCTTATTCATTGCAAGCGCTTATCGTTATATTGACCAGTAAGTTTTTAATACATATTTTTCAAAAATGATGTGGCCAAATTAATATTTTCAATCAGTTGTATTTGGAAGCGCACAACCAAATAATGGCTTTACAGTAAATACTCATGACTTGACGGTGCTGGTGAACGCCAATAAAAGTTTTGTGATTTATGCTAGGTGGGTACTGGAGAAATAAGTGGTTATTTAATTATCAATACAATAAAAAAAACCGACAGCAACAACATTCAAGAAATTGTTAATGTGACTTTAGTCAAGCAACATGAAGAACATGTGAATGTGGAACCCGGTTCCTTCGTGTGTCATGCCGGAATTTCATACAATCAAACCATTGTTGTAACAGGTCGAGAGGCAGGTCATGTGGAGATCACGGGAAGTAGCAATTCCAGTGACAGTTCGATGTAAGTAAAACTTAAAATCATTTGTATCGAATTTATATGTGAACTGTTTTCAGCACCGATGCACTTTTTGTGCGTGTTGTTGTGGCTAAGTCTGAAGCTATTATTTACACTTCCCTTGTTTTTGGCTGGATTTACTTTGTGGCTTGGTCGATTTCATTTTATCCCCAAATATGGATCAACTACCGTCGAAAATCGGTTGAGGGATTAAATTTTGATTTTTTAACTCTCAACATTGTTGGATTTACGCTGTATAGCATGTTTAACTGTGGCCTTTACTTTATCGAAAGCTTACAGAATGAATACGGAGATCGGCATCCTCGTGGCGTTAATCCTGTTATGTTGAATGATGTTGTCTTTTCATTACACGCTATGTTTGCAACAACTGTTACTATTGGACAGTGTTTTATGTATGAGGTAATTGATAATCAATCGTAAGAACTTCTAAGATTACCGAACTTTTATTATTTTTTCTAGCGGGGACAACAACGTGTCTCAAAAATTGCCTATGGTCTATTAGTACTGTTTGCACTTGTCGTGATCATATCAGCAGGCTTGGCCGGAGGATCTGTGATACATTGGCTCGATTTTCTATACTACTGCAGGTACATAAAATAAAATAAAAGAATAGGTTATAAGTTTTATATTGATTATTAACGCAGCTATGTAAAGTTGACGATCACCATAATAAAGTATATACCACAGGCCTTAATGAACTATCGTAGAAAAAGTACTGTAGGATGGTAAGTATACATAAAAATATTTTCCAGACAAATGCTACATGTTGCTTAAACAAACCGTTTTTAGGAGTATAGGGAATATTCTACTGGATTTTACCGGCGGTACTTTGAGTATGCTTCAAATGCTATTAAATGCACATAACTACAGTAAGCTATTTGCGGTATAGTAATATACATATATGTATACACTAAAGTAAACTGGTTTTTGTTATTTATTTGCAGACGATTGGGTTTCAATATTTGGAGATCCGACGAAATTTGGTCTTGGTTTGTTCTCTGTGGTATTTGATATATTTTTCATGCTCCAACATTACGTGTTTTACAGGTATTTTAATTATGTATGTGATTTAAGCATACAAAAAATGTATTCAACTTCAGTTGTTTCAGTTGTTTAATTTTCGATGCTATCTCATTTTCGGATTTGCTTTATTGATTGAGTTCTTTTTATTTTCGGTTTCCGCAGACACGCAAAATCCTCGACAATTTCCGACCTTACAACCGACACTGAAGTGCAAAATGATGTTCAAAACGGCCCTACTGAGAAATAGATTTACGCTTACTTACTTATATTGATGACTTCTGCATAAGTTCATTTTAAATCTGTATATTTATTTTATTTGTATTCAACATTTATTTGTTAACCTCAACAAATTCGAGTTCCGTGGTTACGAAAAAATACAAACATACAAACATAAATATATTATTAAAAATGTAACTATACATATTTGGCTTTTTTCAGCAAAGTTAGTTTAAGCTGGTTTTAATAAACTAAAATATTATATTAGTATAAGCATTTGCTGCAACAATGTTAGTCCGAGGAGTGCTTGGCTAAAAGATTTTCTGTTGGCAGAAAGTAAGTTCTGTGAACTATTGGAAAATATTGCAAAATAAATTTAAAAGTCTTGTAATATCGTTTTTTGGTATTTTATTAGTATTATTTTTATTATCTAATAAAATTTTTTAAAATAATTTGGTTTGATAACATGTCATAATATTACTTATATAAATCCATAACAAAAGTTATTTCGAATTAAGGTCCTTTCACGGCGGTTAAAACTTTATTATAAATTGGTTTATATTAAATCAAAACAGAGTAGGGAATACCACTTATTAAAATGCGCATTTATCGACAACAGCTGTCTCCGATATGCCAAATGGTTGTTTTACCACACTGTTACTTTCGAAATGAAGAGAATAAATCACTTGTTTATTTTCTAAGTGCTAATACTTAAGAAACAATACATGTTAACAATACATGTTAATATTCGATAGGAAAGATTACATATGTACATTGAACAGTCAATGTCTCGGGAGAAAAAAGGTATTATCATATGATCGCTGCCCACGAATGCATGAACATGCGGACACGCAAGGTGTGATAATAAATTGTGTGCATTCTTACATGTGTTTAATTTTACATAAAATTGTCGACATATATATGTATAAAACATATGATACATATACTACCGGTCTTATGCATTCACATTTATTGATCATATAATATATTAAAACATGCCTCCATTTAAGAATCAGCACCGATATTGCGGAGGTGGAGAGTTGTGATGCTTCAGGCTCAGCGTCGCAGGAAAATTCAAAGATTGATCATGACACAGACGAGATGTAAGTATATATGTACATATTTACGAATCAAATTCTTTTTGCGCAAATATACATACGTATGTATGTATAACATATGTGATTTTTTTTTTGCAATTACCTAAAAATCTTGTACAGTAGTACAGAGTATGGGTTGTTATATTCACCCATACTAATCTTTCTAAAAATTTCTGTATATTTTCAGGCCAATGGAGCCAATGGCTTTTTTACAAGGCCTTCATGTAAGTAAAAGTGACAATAATTCAAAATATTTTGATCTGATTAATTAATTATGATTTTCTTACAGTCTGGAAACTTGATGCAATTTAGCCAGGTAACACTTCCTATGCTCACTTAAAGCGCTGTGACAGATCTGATTGCACAAGTATAAGGGAAAAACTAGCAACTGTAGAAAGTACACTGGTTATAAGCGAAATGTCAATCTGAAACAGCCCCATTGGCATTATTTTGTATTTGATAGTGTCAACTTGCAGTGAGAATGCGTGTACACATTGCTGAAATCGCCAATCGGCCTGTTGTAATTTTATCTCTTGTAATCCGATTCCGGTCGTTTGAGCTGCGATCAAAATATCGTTACTCACGTACGTCAGCAAGGCTACTTCCAAAATAGATATGATCAGGAACACTAAATTGATAAGCGCACCAAATGCATCGTACCGTTTGTTTCCAATTAAAGACTCTGCTATAGCGTAATACTGATTAAAAATCCAACAGTAATGCCCAGTAAATGACAAATCAGCGAAAGGACTATTGAGAGCGACATTAAAGCCATGTACTTTGTGGCTTGGTTGCATATAATTTTGTATTTCTCCACCAGTATGTCAAGCTCATCAGCTAATATACAGTAGCGTTGAACGCGGTAGTATTTTGAAAGAAGTTTTTTTGGATTTCCTGCTGCATCAAATTTACTTGTTGTACTTGTATTTTTAGCCTCTCGTTAAGGCTTTCCATCATGTTCTTCGCTATAACCATGGCACCAAAATAGCAATTGTTTAACAAATTTGAAATTATCATCGGAAACAATTTAGAGAGGGACCACGCCCAGTGCAGCTCTGGCTCATTTCGTTTTTGTTGCAACACCAAAGCTACCTCCATGACGAATGGGAATCCAATGACTTTAATCAGTGCCAAGACGACGGATTTTTTTATTATGGTTCTGTCAATATGGAGCTCATTTAACATCTTAAAGAGTGGTACCTTACTCATCATGCTTGCCACCTGATTGCTCATTAACATTTGTGTAAAGTAATTGATAATAGCGACTGTAATGTTCATATAGCTGTATAATTTGACGGCGTCGCGTAAATTAAGTTGTGCCTTTGTGTAGTCCAGGTACATTTGATTAACGTAGATACTTGTGAATAAGGCTGTTCCCAGCATGGCATATGCCAAATAGATTTTTGAGAAGACGAAACGTTGCCGACCACGCGGATTGTATCGTATGGCAAAAAGTCCGAACAAAGTCAACATAAATATCATCGTAACGAGCAGTATATGAACTAGCTTGGCTTTTCCCTGAATGGGCTTACGCGATAAGCGGATGCCAAAGAAGCCCATTGTAAAGAAAAGCCATTTATTGACTGACTACTTTTTGTTCATTTAATTGATATTTTATTGTTTTGCTTGTCGAGTAAGTTTTATCTTGATGACTTGTCTGAGAACGAAATTATGCCAGCAATCAGCAATCAACGTGGGTTTGACAAATGTATGTAGTCATCACAGAACCAATTGGAAACGTTGCCCATTATTTAATAACAGGGAGAGAACGGAATGTTAGAAAACTGAATATTACGAGTCTTGAAATAGCATGCGCACAGGGTCTAAAACACACATAAAATAGTTTCTAATTAGAACGGTTTGATGTCGCAACGCTTAAAAAACATATCGAAACTACAGATTGATTCGTCTAATCACAATTGAATATTTTATTTATTTAAGCAATCTATATTGCGCGAAATGATGCTACAAGATATTAAGACGCAGATTAACTCCTTGCCGAAGTTGGAAAATCACAACAATGGGGACTATCATTTTGGCATGGTTCTCGAAGAGCCGCCGAAATCACACTGGATGTTTTCAGTGCCTTTGAACAAACTGTACATACGCATGAATAAGACTTTCAATATCGATGTGAAATTTAAAACAAAAATGCCCATTCAGCCGCTAAATTTGCGAGTTTTTCTTTGCTTTGTTAAGGACGTCAGTGGACCTGTGCTGCGATGTCAAAATCATTTGAGCACAGATCCCAGTAAGTAAATTTAAGCTGCACATAATGTTTTTACCCAATCTCTTTAAAGTTAGGAACAATCAGAGTATGCAAGAGAGTTTACTGCGTTGTGAAAATCCTAACACTTCTTATTGCGGAACATCTCAAGGAAAAAGTATTGCAGAGAGATACTCCGTGCTTGTCCCATTAAACATGAGCCGTTCCACCTACCAAAATGATGGATTCGTTCGCCAAACACTTGCCTTCAGTTTCGCCTGTCAGAATTCATGCTTTGGTCGCAAGGAAACCTGTTTGGTGTTTTGCCTGGAAAACATAAAGTATGGAATTAATTTCTTAAAATTTTGTTTAACTAACTAATGTCTCTTACCAGTGGCGATATACTAGGTCAGCAAGTGCTATACTTAAAAATTTGTACGTGCCCAAAACGCGATCGTAATCAAGACGAACGCCACCTTGACAGTAATAAAAGTAAGTTGTTTTCTGGTGCATCGGAAGATGAAGAGGTAGACGCAAGTGCCAAAAAGAGACGTCGCCGCACTTTGCAAAATGAATTAAAAGAAGAAAACGAAAGTAATGAATTCACTGATGTGCAACCTGTCCCAGCTGATTGGGAAGTCTCACGTTCATTAGATGGCGATTACCGTCTGGTCATAAAGTGCTCAAAAAAGGACTTGCTATTGCAGAGTATTGAGGGTATTATTGAGAAGACGGCTGTCGCGTTGTTACGAAATCCACAAAATTCCAAACTACGCATTCATGCTAACCATTTATTGAATTTAAAGAGTAAGTATTATTTGGTTTAAGATGTGATTAAAAAATTGGTACATTTCTCATTATAATTTGATTACAGAATGTGCTCTTAAGTTGTCATAAGTTGGACTGTAGTAAAAACCGCAACAAAAAATTATTTTCGGTTTTATTATTGCTTGTGAAAAACGTTATATTAAATCGTTTTATTGTCAGATTTAGAGAACTGTTTCAGCAACTATGAATTATAACATGCAGCACAATACGTTTATTTTTGTTATAAACTACTATGACTATTGTAATTTAATTTACACAAGTCAATTATAATTAATACTGATTTTAGTTTTGTAAAAAATGAAAATATATATTTATAATTATAATTTAATTTAAAATAAACTATTTGAGAAAGATAACTTTAGTTAAAAGATGACAATCTAAATTTCCATTACCTATTAATTTGGTAAATAACACCCTTCTCTATTTATTACACCATTTTTTGAGTTTTATGGGCGCTTTTACGGTCAATGCACCGCAGTGCAATTTTATTCATTTTTATTTTGATTAGTTCTTTGCCGCAATCATCTAGCAGTGGGCCACATTTTCGTTTTGGCTGAAAACACATGTTTGAAAAGGCAAACTTCAGAAAGCAGATGTTCAGCATTTTTTTTCCACATGCTTGTTTATCAATCAAAAAATTATTATACTTAATTTGTACCTACTCTACATATATGCCAATTGGCATTGAACGGTGTCAAAAAAGAAGACTCCACACTTGCGGCATTATAATTTATATGACTTTCTCTTCTTAAATTCGAGAGCTGCCATTGAAATTCTCACAAACCTGCTTGGAATAAAGAATGCAGAGCGACTTCAATAAGCACTCAAAGTTCCACTCAAATCAATAAATAAAGAGGATCAATAAAAAATATCTTTATAACTTGTACCTACTCTACCTATATGCCAATTGACATTGAACAGTGCCACACAAGCTGACTCCAGACTTGCGGCATTATAATGTGTACGGCTTTCTCTTCTTAAACTCGATAGGTGCTTGGAATAACGAGTGCAGAGTGCCGTTAAGAAACGCTCAAAGTTCCACTCAAAGCAGACGTTTTAAACACCCTGTTTGAACCAAATGGGTGAAAAGCGTAAAGGTAAGAGCATACCTTATTATTAACTTTAACTTAAAATTAATTATTTAGACCCCGTACAGCATTGTGTTCCTAATATTAATATAATATATTAATATATAATTTGGATTATATATTATACGCTATTATGTGCCATACGTAGTTAATATAAAAATGCCAGGGTATTTTATGGTTGAACACTCTAGACAACTGAATTTTAAGGTGACGACTTAACTTCGCTGAGGTCTGCCCTTTTATATGTACACATACTTATGTATGCCCATTGCTGTTACAGCCAATTTAAGACATCAGGTGAAACTCCCGACACTGGCGTATTCCATTGCTAGCCATAGAATTACACTCAAAGCCCAAGCACCCATTCCACTGCCATTGAAAGTATTGGGAGAGGTGCGTCGACAGCAGCAATAACGATTGCTACTCATTTTTTGCAGTCGGTTGATACAAAACAAGATAACTCGACGGCAACGACACAAGTTGGCAGAGAGCGATCTCCAGTTCGCATAGAAAGAGTACGCCAAGCTGTGCGCGTAGATTTAGTTTTGTTTGATATTGGTTGGTTAATGCACGTGCGGTTTTCATTGCGGAAACGGCTTTTGGAAAAAAAACAAAAAACGAAAACGAAAACAAACAAAAAATATAAAGTTTTCGTAGTTATTTTAATTACAAAAATTGTCGCAGAGGATTTTTGATGCAATTGTGTAAACATGGTGGAAACAGCTACAACAACAACAATTACCCGTACGACGGCCAGCGCTCCGGCGAGCAACGTTGGTCCAGTGGCCACGCCCACTGCAGCGCTGGTGCATCGTAACGATGAGACAACACGCGGCATTTATAATTTAAAAATTATCGCCTTTCTATTGATTCTGCCTTTTGTGTTATTTGCCGTGTTCCTTAAACATCTTCTGGACTATCTCTTCGCTCTAGGGCTTAAGGAAAGGACGTAAGCGGCAAGGTGGCGCTGGTAAGTCTAGCCATTTGACCGGTGGATATTAAATAATGAAGTGCCTTAAATGAATGCCGATTTTTGCCATAATAATTCTCCCTTAATTTATATGTTGTTTGCTTTCCAAGTACATACAAACATAGATAGATCTACTATTTTCTTCTTTGGTTTTCCACTTTAAACATGTCGTTCATCGTATGGGTGTGGCTCGATTGTGTTGCATATTGAAGCAAATATTTACGTCATGCTTTCCTAAAACAGTCGTCAAGTTATGTGCTTAAGTATATACAAAATATATAGGCAGCATTTATTTATTTTCCCATGTTTGGATACTAAAGTTAGTAGGTTTTCAAAATGAAATGGATCGCAGAAACCACTTTGTTCTACATATGTATGTATGTATGTGTGTACACGCATATACGTATATGTGTATCTGCACATACAAATTTATGTAGTTAAACCGATTTCAGAAGTCAATTAACAGTTACAGTAAGGTCAAGACTGTTGCCAAAACTGACGATATGTATATATAAAGGAACGCCATATATTAAAAATTAAACAATGTGGAATGTGTTCATTAGAATTCCATCCGAATGCTGCAGTTAGTCGTTCGTAGTACATACATACACACACATACATTCATGCGTCATTAAAGCGCAGTTTGTTTCTACGGCTTATACAGATACTCGCCTATTCGCACTCACAAACACCAATCTGCGGCAAACAGGTTTATTTTTGTTAAGAAGATAACTTCACTTTTGTTTTCTTTTGTAAAAACTGTGTACATATGTATGTATGTATATTGATGACGTTTGCACAGCTTCGCAATGTTGTGGCTAAAAGTAAACAACGAAGCTCAATATAAAGATAAAAAGATAGCTCTGTTATGAAGATAAAGACTAAATGCGTGTTTTCTTATTATATATTCTTTTTTTTATTATTGTTATAGTTGAAAGTTAGAACTAGATTTTAGCGGTGGCCCCTCGTCATGTTTGTATGAATCAAATATATAGACAAGTGCAGCCCGGTTCACAGAGGTCACTTCAATTTAATTAGGGACAAGGGTTAATCAATTATTTTAACATATTCAGTTTTTGGGTATGTATTCATACATACGTTCATATGTATGCACATTAGTAAGTAGCTCATTGTTTGCAAATAAAACCAATTAATTTGTAGTTTGTATAATGAGAGATCTAGGGCGTTCTTTATGTTCATATGTATGAGAAAGTGAACATTATTTCGTATGTATGTACATACTTATATGAATTAACTGAGTACGTCATTTTAAGGTGACAGGCGGTGGTAGTGGCTTAGGTCGCGAAATTTGTTTGGAACTGGCAAGAAGGGGTTGTAAGTTAGCTGTCGTGGATGTAAATTCTAAAGGCTGCTACGAAACCGTAGAGCTGCTATCTAAAATTCCACGTTGCACAGCAAAGGCCTATAAGGTAAGCCATATTGGTAAGTGATATGATAAGTTTAACTATTTAATGTCTTTTGATATAGAATGATGTTTCCTCGCCACGTGAACTGCAGTTGATGGCTGTTAAAGTGGAAAAAGAGTTGGGTCCGGTCGAAATTTTGGTTAACAATGCTTCCCTGATGCCAATGACATCGACGCCACATCTGAAAAGCGATGAAATCGATACTATCTTGCAGCTAAACCTTGGATCCTATATCATGGTGTGTGTGCTATATCTTCTAAATTGGTTTATTATTTTATATTTTATTCTGAGTTTAGACAACCAAAGAATTTTTACCAAAGATGATTTCACGAAAATCAGGTCACTTGGTGGCCGTCAACGCATTGGCAGGTCAGTGCTATCAAACTTACAGGAAACGATTTTGTTCATTTGAATTGTATAATTCATACGTAGGACTGGTGCCGCTGCCTGGCGCAGGAATCTATACTGCGACAAAGTACGGTGTTATGGGCTTTATGGACGCACTACGGGCGGAGCTGCGCCTCTCGGACTGTGACTACGTGCGTACAACCGTCGCTAATGCTTACTTGATGAGGACCAGCGGAGATCTGCCGCTGCTAAGCGATGCGGGGTAGGTTGCAAACATTTCTAAATTCCGAAAATATAAATATACATATAATAATTATACTTTCTGTAGAATATCAAAAAGCTATCCTGGCCTTCCTACGATCTATGTAGCAGAAAAAATTGTTAAAGGCGTTCTTTTAAATGAGCGTATGATCTATGTACCCAAAATATTTGCACTCAGCGTATGGCTTCTCAGGTAAAGTAAAGTAAACGTAACACACAAACGAGATTAACATTGTGCAACTTATATATTTTGTATTTTTATTAACTTTTTGCGCTTGTTTTTAGATTATTACCGACAAAATGGCAGGATTATATGCTATTACGATTCTATCACTTTGATGTACGCAGCGCACATTTGTTTTATTGGAAATAAATAAATAATATCTGAAGTTATGACATTAAAATGACTAATTCAGTTTTTATCACATCTTAAAAACCAGGGTAAATCTTAGCTGTAAGCTTTCCAATTAAATTATTTACATTAATGTAAATTCAATAATATTGCTGTTCTTTTAATTTAAATGCTTTGAATCAGATTTAAAATTTAAAATTTAACTTTACCTATGTTGGGATTGCTTTCCGAAAACTGTGAAATACGAGCCTAATAATTTCTCACAGCAAAGTTTGGATACAAATTTAAACATTTTATACAACCGTTCTCAAATTTTCCACCACGTCAATGTGTTTCCCGTGTATGTACAAGTGCGTAATTCTGTATAGCATATGTAACAGGTTATCAGATGCAGTCGAAATTTGAATAGGTGAAGAGGACCCCATATGGTGCATAGGCCCAAGTGCAGGCGATGTGATTGAGTAAACTTTGTCATTTCAAAGATTGTGATGCTATGCGACATGTGCATAAACAAAATTCAAGAATATATAAGAGTGCTCTCGTCGATAGTGGCAGACTAGAAAATACCCTCTACCCAGTTCTGAGTAGCATGACCATAAAACTGTCGAACAGTCGAGATTGACTCTATGAAATATAAACTATATATATACAAATACCTTTGCCTGTTATTTATTCTTTAATCCAATTGGAATTGGCACAATGTACAATAATAAAAACTGCTTAAATATACAATGCCTTGTATAATTACACAGTTATGTTATTAATTTTATGTTATATGTTATTCAAATATTACTACCAGCATGGGATTGGCATATTTCTACATTCTTCCACATTGTTCATAATCTATGCTTGATAAAGAGTAGAAAGCAGTGCGTCAACAAAATTCTCTTCTTCCACTCAGGCTGGTTTTACGGTATGCATACAAGCAACATAAGAAGCATCTCAGAAATGAATTCTAATTTCAGTTATGACATTTGGTACAGCATGAAAGACCCCCAGCACCTGACGACACAAAAAAATCTACATACATATGGACACATAGTGCACCCGTCACCGCATTACTCCAGCCCTTGGTTCATGCATTGCGCAGGCGTAGCATTGTTCCATAAATAAAACGGGCTAATTACTTATGTGCTAGGGTTACAATTGCAGTTCCATTGTCGATCAGGGACATGCATGTAAAATCGTCGAGTGTTTTATAGCTGCAGTTATGTGCTCTTGCCACCGCGTAGCTGTCTGTTCATAGCATCGATTTCTTGCTGTGTCTATGTAAATTTGTATATGAGAATATCAACACATTTTGTACCTTGCAGTTTTTCTTACTTTTGTTTATCGTTTTGTTAGTGGTTGTTATATTTCCCAACTTGTTTACTTGTTAAGCTCTTGCTACTGGGCTCAATTCCATTCTAGGCCCGCGAAAAGCCGCCTATCAAAAGCGAGCCAAGATGCTGTCTGTTTGACGCTCCATGTGGTCTAGCCCCTGGTCCAGTCTTGTTGAACTGTAATTTGATGTTTTCCATATTTGAATCCACGGTATTTATAATAGTGTTAATTTCTATACTCTGTACCCATAAAGTGAGCAAAAATGTAAATAAGCTCTAATAAATATACACATTTTTATTTGGCTATAAAAATATATATATTTACGATTTAATTAATTTGGGCTAAGTCCATCCGTCATGTAGTCTATTTGTATAATGTTTATCTATCTCTAAAAGCTAATTACATCAAAAATACCATAGTATAGTTTATAACAAATTCGACCAAACAATAGAGAATTTATTCTTGGATACGTAGCCATAATTCAATAATTAAAAATGTACCATCAAAATTATTAAATTTCTTATGAATAAATATCTAAATGTATTAAACTTAATTTTTATATTTTATTTTGTTAATTTAGGGGGAGTGAGGTAGTCAAAATCCGAAATATTCTTAATCTACGAGAACATATTAAATCAAGTTTGGTTTCTCGCTTTTATTGTTTATAGCCGGATAAGATAATCGATGAATATCGATAATAAGAATACGGGTCGTGTTATCGATCATTTTAAATGAACTGGATCTCCGGACCAAATATCTACTTTCTAGCTTATATTGCAGTGTTTTCTGCCAATTGGATTGTAAATTTTGTCAATTTTCACTATATGTCTTTCTTAATAACATCTGTGTTCCTTAACCGATATTGTGCAATAGATTTTATAGTATAGTATTTTCAAATATTCATTTGGTGTCTCTAGCTGTCATAATATATGAAATAAACATAAAAAATTAGAGATTGTTGTCGATTTTTATCGATTTTAGGAAAACGGTGTGTGTTATCGATCATTTGAAATAAACTTGATCTAACTTGATCTAACAGACGAGTTTATATTCGAAAAGTCTCTTACTCTTATAGTTTCCGAGATCGATGCGTTTATACATAAGGATGGATGGACGGACAGACGGATATGCTTAAATCGACTCGGCTGATGATCCTGATCAAAAATATAGGATATAGATACAAGCTTTCGCGATTCATAAAGGCGGGATGGCTGGGGCGTTGTAGTGGGCGTGGCCGGTCGCAAAGAGACTATAGACAAATGGAGAGATAGCAATAGGGACATTGCACACTCTTTTCACATTATGAACGAGTATAAAAATGAAGTTTGACATTATTTTTTCCGAAATAAATTTATACAAAACCCTATATCCACTTTAATGAATGCAGTGTTTAAAAAAGATTATATAAATGGCAATTATACAAATATCGGTTATTCGCTTCATTCATTAAATTAAATTTTCTATGGTTCAAACATATTTTACGTTGTTCTTGTGATATATATACTCACTTGATAAACTGTCTAATGAAAATAGAATATTTTTAATCTTTTTATGTGACCGTAGATGAGATGTGTGACTTTTGTGAACTCTAAAAATGCGTGCTAAAAATAGACTAAAAGTAAGCAGCAGGCGCCGATGAAAAAATCAATTTTGGCCCCATACTGTGGTTTAAGAACGCATATAGTATGGATGCATATAGTATATATGCATACAACTATAAATTATTATAAATGCAAGGTGGGACATGATATTGAAAAATAAGGTTATAGACTTTTGAAAAATAAAATAAGTGAGAAAGCTCTAATGAGGAATGTTCAACCAAATATCCTGAATCCAGATCGTGTTTACATTCAAACTATCTTTTATACAAGACGCTTTCTCAACTCCACAAGTCGCAATTTTAATTCATTCATGCGGAAAATTAATAACCGGTTTACGCTAACGAAAAATTGTGCTGGCTTAATATAAATAAATAGATTCAAACAGGAAGACAGGGAATAAGTGCGGGGCTCAACTTTTTGATTTATATGTTTTGATTTGGCATATTCGCCAAATTTGATATGTTTGAAAAGAATCAAAATAAATACCATTAAAATAAACTTAGGTACACTAATATGCATTGAAGTATCGAATTAGTTTTAAAAGATATTACCTGTGGGCAATTGTGGGCAACACACGAATCTGTTTCGATTTGGTTCATATATTATAATAAGTTAATATATTGTATTAAACGATTGCTGCAAACGATCCATAAGTATTAATATGTTAATAATTACTTTGTATGCATTATGTTTTTCATCTAAACAATGATATGTGGATGCAAAAGCAAACCTCAGCTAAACAAACAGACTGAACAGGAGCTGGGTCAGCAGTGTTCGAATATCCTTCCAACAAGCCCCCACATTTCAAGCTGTTTAATTATGACATGCTACTGTCAGTTCAAGTATCATTACTGTTGCTGCGTGAAAAAATGTTATCCTTGTACCTAAACGGATACATTTGGATTACTCAGTGAATGCTGCAAGTGTGCTGCAGTAGCACATCCTTGTGCAGCTACCATGTGGGTGCCGGTGGTGTCTGTTTTGGTAACGGTATCAGGTTACTAAGTAGTTGTTTTTGTCTTCAGTTTTTGTCCTGTGCATGTACCTAGCTAATTTATTTACTTTTGCTTTGTTTTATGATTATTTCAGCTTTTTTTCTAAACTGAAACACATGTCATATTTTCCTGAGTTGCGCTCTATGAGAAAAGATCGCTTCACAGGACATTATACTTGTTGTCTTATTGGTTTTTTGTGAGTTTATAACTTCTCGTGACCTGCTTTAGCACTTTAAATTGGTGTTGACAGCCGAGACAATATCTCACCCTTCATCTACTTTCGGTTTTCAGAGCGCTACTACATACTAAAAAGTAATTAACATTAAGGATTTTAAAAACTCCTCCTTAACACATCATTTCTTCCATATTCAATGTCAGCTGCAACATCTGCTTCAACGCAACTATGTTAATCGTGGGAAAGTTTGTCACTCAGATTCAATTAGGTCCAATTGATAACGCTTTGATCGAATATATTTTTGGGTGCCATTTGAACTTGTCTTATTCTATGTTCTGACCTAAGACTCTTTTGTCTGTTCAAATTGTGTAGAAAAGTGGCGACTGCAGCAGTTTAAGACCCAAAGTGCCATAGAGAAGTAAAATCCATTTAAGATTTTTGTGCAACGTCCAATGGTAGCCTGACAAATTGATAACATGTCGATACATTTCAAATCGCAAATCGATATAAGATGAATATTTCGCACAATATTAAAGCTAGAGTCACAAAATTTGGTATGTAGATTGCTGGTGACCTCCCCAAAGATTGCAACTTTGATATCACTCGGTAAAATAACATTTCCCAGCCACGCCCACCTCCGGCCCTCGTAAATCGTGAAAATGTATATCTCCCACAATTTTAGAGCTATAGTCACCAAATTTGGCAGACTTTGTTTGGGTGACCTCCTCTTATGATCGAGCCAAAAAATGTTCGCCGCGCCCACCTCCCATCTCCGCCCCTACGAAATATAAAAACCCCAATTTTTCCACAATAACAATAATAACTGCTGTGTACTGTGAACGAGTATTACGCAGTCGGTTATGTCCGACTGCAACTTTGTTACTTGTTTTGTGTGTGTATGTAGCTGGGTTCAGGTTCAGGTTCTGACTGGAAGTAAATGCGACTTAAATACTATATGAAACTAATGGCGGCTCACGTATTTAAAATACTTGACAGCTTGTTGAGCGGCTCAGATGTTATTTAATTTGCTCTTGTTAATTCTGTTAACAGTCGCATAGTGAACACGAAGCTGAGTGGAGCTATTTAGTGTAAAATATATCTCGCTGTTAAATCATGCCAATCCTTAGTGCTTTGACTCAAGTACAGGCTGTATTGGCCGCGTTGGTGCTTATTTTCATCAGCCCAGTGTTATTATTGGCAGTTTTAATATGCAAAATATGTGAATATGTTTATACAGTGTTTGGCAAGCCACGAACTAAATTAATAGGCGAGGTGGCTTTGGTATGTTACAAAATAAAAATGCAATAGTCAATACTACTAATATTAAACTACTTTTATAAAAGTTTGAAATAATATATATATATCATCATAATTATAACCGGATAGTTGTTTCTGTCTGTTATCATGACTTTATTTTACCCTTTTAACCCCATTTATTTTTGAACTTTTTTATATTTTTTAAGTGCTTTGTATAATGAATTTCAAAGTGCAAATACTGATCGTAAATTGCATTGTAGGTCACTGGAGCTGGTCACGGCCTTGGTCGTGCTATAGCACTAGAACTGGCCAAAATTGGCTGCGACTTGGCCATAGTCGATATTAATTTACAAGGTGCTGAAGATACAGTTAAACAAATCAGAAACTTATACAGTGCGCGCCAAGGCGTACAAGGTCGGTAAAATGAGTTTAAAGTCAAAGTTTTAATACCAATTTGAAAATCGACCGCAGGTGGACGTGACCAGTTATACTGAACTAATTGATCTGCGATTAAATATTATGAACGATCTTGGGCCCGTGACAGTCCTTGTTAATAATGCAGGCATTCTTTTGCTAAAAATTCTGTAGAGCCTGAACCGAATGATGTTCAGCGTATGATTGATGTGAACTTAACGTCTCACTTTTGGGTAAGCCTATATTATACAAGTATACATATGTCAATATAATAATTTGTTTTAATATCACCCTCCAGACTAATAGTGTATTTTTACCAACTATGAAAAAGCTGCACAAAGGTCACATTGTTTCTATAAGCTCTCTTATTAGTAAGTTTATATTGTAATACATGAATAGCAAAAAAATAAGTTATTTTATTTACAGGCTACTTTCCAATTCCCTACAACAGCACTTATGTAGCTTCCAAGTATGGGGTCTCCGGATATATGAAGGCACTTCGTATGGAGCTAGCTTTCGAACAACAGCATAACATTTACGCCACCACGGTAATGCCCTGGTTTCTCAAGACCAATGAAGAAATTTCGGAAATCGCAGAAAATACACACTTGACTGTTTTATATCCGCTGATCAGTGGAGCTGCCGTCGCCAGTCGGGTCGTTCAGGGGATGCTTCGTGGCGAGCGCGAAATAATTGTGCCAGGGATTGCTTCTATTCTTTGTCGTCTCTTTGTGTGAGTTAATAGTTAATAGGCATTTATGTTTATGCTTTTATTGTCATATTCTCTTTTGCAGTCTGCTCCCAGTCAGCTGGCAGGAACGTATAACTATATTTGTTGGTAATAAACAAATTCATAAGTTTTATGAGATGCGCGGCTGAACGGATAATATTATATTTGTGGTGATAACTTACTATCAGGGCTGCAAACCGAAAAGAAAAATGTAGTTGGTTCGGTTCACGGTTCGAACCCATGTGTATAAAAAAACTAAAATAAAAAATAAATAACCAAACCATCTTTTAATAAGTATGGTCTGGTTAGGGTTCTGGTTCGGTAGTCTTTCTTTCGAGTTCAAACCGGTTCGGTTCAAACAAGGTTTGCAGCCTTGCTGACTATATCACTATATCAAGGTTCAGAGTAAAAATAAATTATTGGATAGCTCCAAATAATTTTGAAAGACATAAGTTTAAGTCTTTTTTTATTTTAATAAAATTAATAAAATGGGTTAAGTTTGGTCGGGAAATAGCGATCTATTTTTTCATGCTTACTTAAAATCCAATCTGCTTATATTTATTAGATGAAAGCTAGTTTGTACTGACAACATAAAAAATTCTGTAACCTTGGTACGTAAGTATGTTCGTTTTGATATATGCTCATATTTAGGTTTGCATATATATGTTCCTGCTTTTTAATGTGTGATATTTAATATTCAACCAAAGTCTTGCAAATATATGCCGCTTACAAAAATTGAATTACCAACAATAGGATAACACAAGAGAATAACATCAAAATAAATATATCAACGATATATCATTCCTATAGTTAATACTAAATGAACAGGAAGCACGCTATGAAAACTATAATAAATTATAGGAAGAATTTTTTACATTTAACTTGGATTAAACGATATATGTACTTTTATTTCAGTTTGATTTATTTGTGGGAAATGTTTTTCTCACGAAACCCCTGGAATTAGAAAATAGCTAGTCGAATTATAGAGGCATTATTGATGCAAATACTACATAGAGTATACACATATGTCTTTGTAGATGTCCACGACGTGCTTCTCTATTCGCTTCATTGGCGGGCTGATTGAAAAGTCAAATGTGGTGGTGTCAGTGCCTCGGTTTGTTTGATTTTATTTTTAAAAAGGGGAGAGTTTTCGTTCCTGATAATCGACTGGGAACGATTTGACTACTACTATTTGAAATCTTAAGATTATTTAGCTGTTATTGCGTGGGAATCTCCTAGGGGTAAGCAGAAGATTCTGATTACCAACATTTAAAGCTTAAACAAATATACTAAGTTGCCTTGAGCCGTGATTCAATGATGTGAGCTGTTTATAGATGACTTATGCACAAGAAAAATAATTAATTTGCTATTTTAAAAATTGTACCAACATTGATTATTCGACACTTACCAGAATTAACTATATGCATATGAATTGAACTATGCAAACACAACACATTGATCTGCATACAGAATAAAAACTCCAATACTTAAGTTTCAAGGCAAAGTTTTTGGGTAAGTGATCATAAAACTGAAAGATAGAAATGCTTTTATGGATGTGCATGTGTTGTGTGGCTGCTGCCCTTAACAACTATTTTATTTTGTCTAGCCCTTAAATGTTTATAAATACAGTCAATTTGATGTCAACTATTGAACTAGGCACACATGTTCCAACTCGGCATCGGCTCCATTGCGGCAGCATTTAGCTGTAAAAATGTCATGAGGTCAAAGTACTAGTATATTATAGTATGTGCAAGAGGGACAGACTAACAGAGTGACACTTTAACAGCGCTAACGGAATTTTTTAAAATGGAAAACATAATTGTGCACAAACAAATCATGGACAAATGAAGCAACTTTAACACCGACCATGACACGCATGTCAGCGCAATCATTTGACATTTTGACAGCCAGATCCCTATGTCTATTCGGGAGCCTGGTTAAGTTTAAGTCTTAGGTCAGATTTCAAATTTAAATTTACTGACTATGCATTTCTTTCGACATCTAGAGAGTTTTAAGAAACTTGAGTTGTAGTTCGCCAATGCGTCAAATACCTGGTAAACAAAATACATCTGTTTAGCGATAAGCGCGAGGGATTCCAAAAAAGAAAAATATACTTAACTAAGGGCGACTACGATAGCATTTACAAATCCAAATGTATATTTATTAAGTTAAATTTATTAAGTTAATAGGTTGATAATAAGGTGAAATAAAAGAATGTTTAAAAACAGAAAATAAAACTGCACAAATTGCTATAAATGTAAGTATGTATTGTACAACTGTGTGACAAATTTTAAATTTATTCTGATTGTAAAACTTTTCGTTTTGCATAATGGTCCTTAGTGTATATATCGGGCAAAAGATTCACAACTTTATTATAGCTTTTCACCAATTTTGAATGCGTACAGTTGAAATGGCTTAGTTTTTTCCCTATAATCGCAGACATCATCGCGCGTCATTCACTAAGAAAAGAAAAATTGTTGTCTTTGGGGTGCCGAAGACTATATACTCTTGCAGACATATTGGATATTTGGTATATATTCCTAAACATAATTTGTTTTGTATTGTTTTTGTTATATAATACATAGTCGAATGATGATAACATTTCTCGCACATACCCTTGAAATATTGATAAACTGGGTAAGATAAGGGTATAAAAAACTATTCAGATCGTCGCCCAAACTTTTCGGAAAAGTGACTTCCGATCACTATTCCGCTGCGACATCACAATTTGCTTAGAATCCACTAAATTTAACAATGATGTAACTTTTCGTACTTTGTAGACAACAAAGCAAGGAAATCAGTGGCAATGTCCACAGTTTGGTTTTGGACCCATGCCCAATTTCTTGTGGGCATTGGTCTGACGAGCACATAGCAAACATGCATATAAGTGACAAATGCCCAACTGATGATACGTTGTGTGTTAAACGTTCCTGAAATGACTTAATGCGCACCAGTAGAGTAAACAGCTGCTGTTATAGGGAACAGAGCGTGTGCCAAAACGCGGTGCTTGCCAAAACATAAATTTTAATTAAATACAAAGAGATGCACTCATTCATACCCGCAGATTAATACGTATGCACAAATAAAGGAATAGACAATAAACTTACCCCAAAAATATAGTAGCCGCTCAAATAAAATCTAGAAATGGGGATGTCAGGTCCTGTGTTATGCTAAACAATTGTTAATCGCCGTTTAATTTTCATCGAAGAAGCGTTATAAAAAAAAAGATGCAAAATATATTTTAGTGCGGAAAATGCATTTTTGCATCGCAAATTAAAAACACATTGTCAGGTCGCTTGCCTCGGCTGGATAAAATACTAAAAATAGCCAAGGAGCACAGTGGTGTTATGCATATGTGTGCTTGCACTTGCGGTACCAGATGCATCTGATGTACAGTGAAGAGAAGCCGTATGCACTTGAGGCCAGGGACAGGCCAAAGTGATCAGCATCAACACTTTTTCCAATTGCCATGAGTTTGTATCTGTGCATTATTTGCCTCATGCCGCTGATGAAATAGTTGTTTGGAAATGAGTTGCCTTAATAAATTTAGCTCATAGTCTCAGTCTGTATTTTTTTATGTGATCTGGCAAGGCCTGGAGAGACAAAATATTATATAGCAATAAAAAATAGCGCTAAAGCGTTCGTACACTCCGCCAAGGGCGAGCAATTGGAACCTAAAACAGACTTGTACCACATGTGGCAGTGGCAAGACTGGTTCGTTGAAAAAAGGTCCCCGGTCACGCGCTCAGTTGGAAATGTAAATATAAATGCACACAGTTTAGGGCAATCCTCTTTATACATTTTTGTTGTTAGTAATAAATATTTACATTTTTGTGCACATATGCAACAACGGGCCAGCAAATTTCCTAGCTGCTCACAGCTCACGCATAATTTCTATATACTCATGCGTTCGTTTGTTGGTCGGGGAGCATAACTCGGGAGATAATGGAAGGGCGAGGGAATTACTGAAAGTACTGCAACAGAAGAAAAAACAACTCACATGTGCTTGTAAAGGAGAAAATACAAGCGCAGCGAAAATACAACAACAAGCGATCATGACAGGGTGTCGCATTGGCAGCGACGGGAGCAGAGCCCCAGTTCAGGACCAATTTTCCGTTCCGGGCATTTAAATATCGTGCAGCAAGTGAACTGCGGGTTATTGTCAGCTACAACGCGGTGGCGTAAACATCACATAAGATACAAAACCAAATCACGGCAATATTATTGAAATAGAATACTAATGTTTGTGTAAGTGCGTTTGTGTTCCTCTGATTTGGGATTTCCCGCGTTCTATCGTCGAATATTTGGCAACTGGCCGAGCCATAGAGGCAGACAGCAGATTCGTAAAAGTTGTGACTTTTTCAAGTGTTTGCGATCTGCCGGAAGTGCTAGTGCGACATTACCCGTATCTGTTAATATATATACATACAAGATTTAAATGTCTTCCATAATGAAATCACAGCAGCAACCACTAACCATTTCTAACAACAGCAAAGACATGTTCTATAAAAGTAAGACATTTAATGAGGGCGTTTGCTATGATGCCTTTATGTCGCCACCGTTAAGTGCCAGTTTCAGCAGTGAACATGAGGACTTTCAAGCGTCAAAACAAACTCAGTCCACTAACTTAAATAACGCCAATTTTACCTGCGCCGAATTGGAGTTTCCGGATTTTTCACACCTTTGCTTCGCCACCGAGACACCCAACTCTGCATTAAGTGACTACAATAATTACACAGGGCCGGAGCAGGATAAGGACGATATTGTGTGTGCTAGCGTGGACCAAACAGGCATGCCCTATCAGCAGGGTCAATATACCCAGCTAAACCGTGAAGATGTCTTTCGGTTTGAGCCGGAGGATATTGCTCGACTAACAGGTAATAGTGAAAGCGATTATGCCGAATTCGCTGACTTAATGCAGGTGCCACAAACCCCGTATACACCCTGCAGTGCGCAGGGCACTCAGGTGGTGCCCGCACGGGTGGTGCCCGCATCGCTCAATCAGAATGCAGATTATTTTAATTATGACGAGGTTAATTGTCAATCAAAAAATCAATCACCGTGCTCGTCGCCACATTTGGATGCCTGGTTGAACTTTAACCTCAGCGAATTATCATCATCGGAAACAGCTCGAGAATCCTCACCTAAATTATGCAACGTTTACGAGCCACATCTGTCGCAAATTAAAATGGGCCAAACAACGAATAAGCTGCCGTCAATGAACTCAACTTTTGGTACACCAAAATGCACGCCCATGTGCGGCAATTATGGCGACTACTCCAATCTGTACAACCATGCGGAGACATTGCAAGTTGATGCTATATATGGCTATGGCAATGCATTTTCGGCGGAAAATTTTCAAAATAACATTTCGCAAGCTATTGAGAAACCAAATCGCGAACATAAAATTATTTGGACAATTGATGAACTGGATGAACTCAACGCAGCACTGGTCCTTAACGAACAGCAGCCTCAAAATCAGTTAATTGAAGCAAATTTCACAGTCCATAATTTACCAGTTTCGACAGTTGAATGTGAGTTAAACACTGAGCAATTGCAGCCCGTTGGCGGCAGCGATGACGATGAGGATAAGGAAGAAAATGATATAGACGAGGTGTTCGAGACACCAGCCGAGAGTGGGAGAATGCTCGAATATGCAGACTTGGTGGACGATGAAAATGATCAGTCCGTTTCGCTTGTCTGCCGGTGGACCGCGTGCAATATGGAGTTTATATACCAGCATCTCTTTGTGGAGCATATCGAAAAGTGCCACGTGGATGTGCGTAAAGGAGAGGATTTCTCTTGCTTCTGGCTGGACTGCCCAAGACGCTACAAGCCGTTCAATGCGCGCTACAAGCTCCTCATACACATGCGAGTGCATAGCGGCGAGAAACCCAATAAGTGTCCGGTAAGTTGACAATTGTATCTCAGGCCTGCTGAGTACAGTAGGTGTTTCGGAATCATATTGTATCTACAAGTTCCATCCCACACTGCACACTGTTTATACAATTGTTATTGTTTACATGGAAAGGCTGACACTAACAAACAAAAAGCAAATCCCTTGTCAATACAATATATGGGGATTTATTCTTATTTTTCCTATATATACATACATATATGCGAGTTGATCTGACAGCACAAATATTGTTAAGTGCGACCTACTTGAATGATAATAATAATATTCTAAAATTTCCCTTTTCTGTGATGCAGGTTGGTTTGTCTCGAATATATTTTCAATTATTTAAATGAACTGGCTAAACAATTTCTTTTATACTCGTTCACGAAGTGAAAAGAGTCTACTGGTTTTGTGCAATATCCGTCCGTCTGTCCAGACAAAGTGTTAAGATTTTTGTGCCACGCCTACTGAGAGGCTGGCAAATCGATAACAGGTCGAGACACCTCAAATCGCAAAACGATAAAAGGTGAACATGTCCCACAATATTAAAGTTAGAGTCACCAAATTTAGTATGTAGATTGTTAATGACCTTACCAAAAGATTGCAACCTTAGGTTACCTTATAGTAGAGTCCTCTGTTTGACACCCATAGTGTGTACGCAGTTTGGTGCACGTAATAATGGCAATATTCAATGACTCATTTTTACCACTTTTCATTGCAGTTTCCGGGATGCAATAAAGCATTTTCACGTCTGGAAAATTTGAAAATTCATCAACGCTCGCACACAGGCGAGCGGCCTTATGGCTGTCAATATAAAGGTTGCCTCAAAGCGTTCAGCAATAGTTCGGATCGTGCGAAACATCAAAGAACACACTACGATACGGTGAGTATTTGTCTCTGTATGTTGTCGTATGTTTGTACGGCCGTGTGTGAGTGTGGTGGGCAAGCAATTTGCTATCCGTGTCAAAGGAAATTGAGGAGCCAGCGGCATTGGTCGCCTAGCAGCCTCGGTCCCATTTAAATGCAGCTTAAATTTTAAGTCATTCTGTTTTGTTTAAGCGTAAATGCACGGGAAAATCAATACCTACGTCTTCTATTTTCCAAAAATGTGCGTCGCTTCTTAGGGAATATTGTTGCGACTGTCATGACTTGTGCACATTTCGCGTTTTGTTGTCTGATTGATTTATAGTTTTTACGTGTATTACGTGAAAAGAGTAGCGGCCGCAGAAATAACCTCGTTGAAAAGAGGGAAAAGGAAAAAGAAAAAGCTGACAAGAGCTAGCTGGCATAGCTAACCGAATTGCCAAATGGCAGCAGAGAAATTGGTTAAACTAAGCGAGTTACCTTTATGGCGTGTTCCATGCAATAAGCGGCAAACAATCTGCTGCACCTGACTGTGACCGCGAGAAACATGTATGATTTTATAAACAAATACAACATTCAGCATTGGGTTTTAGCATGGTTTCACATTGCAAATATGGCATATGGTCAGATGCTTCGCTCGGTATAACGATGGCCAAATCCATTGCATACGTTTCGGATGCAAGTGCAGCAACGTTGTAATGTGCCTAACTGTGGGTTTTGTTCGTACTGGCAAATAATAACATCACATTCTTGTTACCATCTTCTTTACTTAACAGAAACCATACGCCTGTCAGCTGCCCGGTTGCACCAAGCGCTACACGGACCCCTCAAGCCTGCGAAAACATGTTAAAAATCACGGACTAATGCGCCGCAAGTCTGCCAGTGGCGCGTTAACTCCCAGCACCAAAAAGGGGGCCAAAACACGCCGCAACTCGGAATCGGCGGTACCCTCGAGGGGACCGTTAGTTCCAGCTGAACATCGATCGCAGCGCAGCAGCAGCTGTAGTGAGACGGCCCATTTAATGAAAAACGGCGTCCATGACGAGGACATTATTGGACACAGACTAACGGAAATTGTTACCCCGGCGCCGTCAGTAAACCGCAACGCGTGCAGTAATGACAATGTTGCAACTAATAACAATTCAATAAAATGTAATGAGCTGTCTAATCGCATTGTCATTATGGGCCAAGACCAAATCGGAGCGCCAGCAATGACAACCTATGCCGGATTTTGCTATCAAAGTTGCAAAGGTGACGAAGATGAGGGTGTTAACATATATACGGAACCGAAAACGGATACGTTGAACACTTCCCGCAGCAACAGCAATAATTACAATGCCAGCAATAATGACTGCTGTAACAATGAAAATATTAATAAATTTAATGAGCTTGAACAATTGTTAAGTTCTACAACGGATTCACGCGAGCTACAAACTACTGGAACTGTATTTGATTCAGATACCAATAAATGCGAAATGAACGAGTTTGTATCCTTTGAATATGTGCACAAGTATCTAACAGATGTGCTTGAATCCCCGAGTTCAAAAAGAGCAAAGAGCCCTATAACAAGTTTGCAAGAGCATTCTCAGATTGTGAATAATTATGAACATTATAATATTCAGTTTATTTAAGATTTTCGAATGCAGTTCTAAGATCTCAACCACAAACTGTGTATATTCTTAAGTATTTCTATATAGTTAATTATTTGTACAATGCTAAGGTCCGTTAGCTGATTCTGTATTTGTGCACGTTTATTGTTCTCGTGCATGTGTGGTAGTCAAATAGATCTACAATAGGGTTTGGCCAAAAAAACGTTCCTCAATTTGTTTCTTCCAGTGATTAAAAACTGTCTTCCCAAAAACATTTAGTGTATATATTTTGAATACAAATAGATATTAATATTTTGCTTACTGTTTGAGAATTAGTCAATTGATAATTTAAATAAAATCTTATTTGCTTAAAAGCATGTATTTAATATTTGTGTATGAATAGGGAAGTGAATAAATAATGTCAAGGTTGGTATGTAATTTATAATTTAGCTTTATTTAATTTTGATAACTTTCTGACACAACGTCGGAAACAGAAAGAAAAAGAATATGAATGTTCTAGTCGGGTGTGCTCGACTATGAGATACCCTGAACCCAGTTGCAGGATGTCGTCACAAAAATTTCTAAACACGGTTCAGGATATTCCCTCCCGACTAGAGCTCCCTCACTTATTTTTAAAAAGTGGAAAGTCGAAGCTGGTTACACGGAAAATGAAGTTCTACAACATCCTGTAAAACGTTCTGCTCTAAAATTTAATATTAATAACCATTTATGCTTATGACAGAGAATGAAAGCCGTGCTCCAAATTTGCCGCCTACATTTTGAACCTCCGCTTCCCAATATTACTGTTCTTCTGTTTTCGTTGTGTGACAATAACGCTTAATATGCTTTTGGATGTTTGGGGGGTGAATAATGAGTCACACCATGCATTTAAAAGCGCTACGAGTTTGTTAATATGCAGACCGAGACTGGTCCTTATTACCGACACTGACAGATACACACACACACACTCACACTTACTAACAATCAGACACACAACCACACAAAATGTAAAGCAATTAAAAGCAGTGCAGCAGAACATGCAGCGCAAAACGAATATGCCCATAAAACATGAGCAGCTGCCCAATTTTGACCTTTCGCTCTTCATATAACGGACTGCATGCTGTGGCCACAAGTGGCTGGCGATTTAGCCTTTGCCGTAAATGGGGATTTTGTTTTTAGGGTAAAAGAGCAAAAATTGCAAGTAGAACTACATGGGACTAAATATTTATACGCACTCACAGTCCCAATTGCAGCTCCAAATGTATATGCTTGAGGTCATCAACTTTTTGAAAATCACACAGTGTGCTGCGAAATAAGTGCAGTACATACGCGCTAGAAATGATTTTTGTTAAAACGCGTCCATAAATAATGCCTGGGGCCTTCTGAATGTGAACTGGAATTGTTTGCCTTGATATCCAGCAATGTTAAGACTTTAGGGCCATATTTATTTAATAAGGCGTCGTGTATTTTATTATATTTTGATCTCAGCACAGTTAGGAGGTTTCGTATTTTTTTTCTTAGTTAATTAGCAGAATCTATTTTTGTTTATCTATCTATAATTGTCACTTAATCTGTGCTTATAATCAATAAACTATATTAAGCATCAAAGCATAATGTAATATTAAATATATTTACGTTTTTTTCCATAGATTATGATAACAAGTTGTAATTTGACAATGTATGTAATTGTATGTAATAATAGTTAATTAGCAGAATCTATTTTTGTTTATCTATCTATAATTGTCACTTAATCTGTGCTTATAATCAATAAACTATATTAAGCATCAAAGCATAATGTAATATTAAATATATTTACGTTTTTTTCCATAGATTATGATAACAAGTTGTAATTTGACAATGTATGTAATTGTATGTAATAATAACATAGGTACACGGTAATTTCAGTCAGTTAATTCTAAAAATTACATTCGTGGTGGTGGGTTGTGTTTTTTGCTGACTAACATTTCATCCTTCCCGTAAGGTGCCCAAACAAGTTTGCGTTGCCTACATTAAGGCGCCTCGCCTTGGTTGGCGTAGTCGACCAGCGGTCACATGAAAATACTGACCTCAGAGCTAGAATTCGAATGTTTCCTGTGTTTCCGATAGCAATTATGCAAATCGGGCGATTGCCACACAATGATAGGTTAAAATTCTATGCATTTACAATTTTTTAATCAATGAAATTTTAATTTATATTGGCGGTCTCAGTTACAATATATTTTGGAATGATTCACGCGCATAATTGCAGACTTTTGCAAATGATTTTGAGGGCTTAAAAGCTGTTTACAATAATGTCAAAACATGTATAAAAGTGTATAATAAATGGCGTAGTCACTACTTGTAAAACATTACTGCAAGAAAACATTTCTTTTTTGACTGAATATACATGTTTTAATTAAAACAATTTGAAAATAAAATATTTCATTTAAATTTTGACTAAACGTGTTGACAAGTCCTTTCTAGTTCTTTCATTTAATCAATGCCCTTAATATACATATTAATAAATTTAAATATAAACAGAACTGATGAGAATGGGAATACTGGAACAACGATCAGCACGCCTCTGAATTGTAATTAAGTTTGTACAGTGACATCGTAAATTTTCCACCCCTATCAATATTCATCGAGAAACCAAATAATTTTACAATATTGGCGTCCTTTATCGATTCGCCTAGCAGTTGTGAAAAAATTTCAATTTTAATTAAATAAATGATTTCCATTAACGACATTAAATATTAGCACCAGGGAAAAATTTAAAATACAGCGTTAACTCCAATGTGATTTATTTTCGGCTATAAAGCAAATCGTGAATCGCGAACAAAGATTACATATGTATGTATGCATTAAACTTTGTTACAAAATTTGGCATGTTTACTTAAATCATAGAACAAGAAGTTGTTTCACGGACATAATTAGAAGTCATACTAAACTGAATAGTTACCGGCGGGGTGTTTAAAATGCTCTTTTGGCATTAAATTTATGGCAACCGCACATGTTCACTGGTGTCCCATTCATAGGCAACAAGAAAAGTGTTAACCATAATAACAACAGCCAGAACTAAACAAACACCATCATAAGTAGTAGTAAAGGCAACCGCACTTTAGAAACTTTGTGAGACCGTATGCCTCTGTGGGCCCGTTTAGGGAACATCTACGTCGTTAAACGATTTTCAAGAATGTTGTACTCCACCAGTTTTAGCGATAGCCACAATGTTTTCCAATTTGGGCGTAAGGTACGGACAGCGTAATCATAGCTCTGATGCGAACGCTTACGCCGTACACTCCAGAGTCATTGATTTGTTTTTAAAGCATAAGTACAATGTTAACGGAACGAACGGTACAAAATTCTGCTATCTTGCAAAATAGCCATATTTATGAAAATTAAAATTGGATAAAATTGTGCCATATAATGTATATTTATAATTTTAACATAGGCATAAATATTTTGTGTAAATATTCAATCGCAATTGTGTCATCAAAATAAATCGTGGAGGCCCCAAAGTTAATTTTAATTGATAATGAAATGCAATTAGAAAATGTGAGGCATATATACTTATAAACAGTTGAAACTACTTAACGAACGGAAAATGGGAATAATGATGATATAAAATGTAACAATACAATGCGATTTACACAATTTTCTTTGGATTTCTCTTTTAATTCACATTCCCTGAAGGATTTTACCTTGGGCGACAACGTAAATTCAACACTGAGCCTGCATAATAAAGCATAGAGTCCGTAATTAAAGTTTGTCGAAGCCTGGCGAATGCAGTGTTGGCGTCGCCAGCAGCAGCAGCTTCACAAAGCATCAGCAGAAAATCAATCCCCGCATCACGACACCGCCATAGTGGAAAATAGAATTCAATTAACGCGCTTAAATTAAACTGCCACTTCCGGTTTTGATGACGTTTTAATCTGAGCCTGCATTGAGCAGACATAAGAGAAAATTGTGGTCGTCCAGTTGGGCCGATCCAATGAGTGACTGTTGCTGACAACAACGGCGCCATATTGCCTCCTGCCTGACGTTTGGACGCTGATGTCATTAAGTTGCAGCCCCAGCTTGTGCTGGCTATGCAATTTTTATTTTATTCAATGCGTTCGGTATTAAAAAATGCGGTGCATAAGTTGCCGAAATGGGGTAATCTTACAGGAGATGCTACTGGCGGGAATTAATAAATATTCTATAACGTATGTATTTTGGTTCTGTAAGTTGTGTTTACGGTTACTTTTTTTAAAGCTTAGTTATTACAATTGAAACGAAAAATCTGGCATAAATATTTATCTTGTCTATTTTCAGTTCAATGATGAACTATGTTCTTTAAAAAACATAAAGTCATGCAATAAACGTTGCAAATTTAATACAAGTATTTCGAAATGCACTTAGGTAGAGCTGCAGCCCCAAACCTAAGCTGAGTCCAAAAAGCCTCTTATATTGAAGACGAGCTCTTACCATTTTCTCTTGTGCACTTTTTCAGTGCAATTGCTGAAACTGGTATTTTGTTTAAAGGGTGGTGCGATAGAAAGTTCACCAAAGCAACTTTGATTTAATTTAATGAATATGCAGAAAAGTGGCACTCAAGTCTGATTAAAGTTTGTTGGGGGCGATTTAACAAAGCAAACGGAAGGCTGATTTTAAGAAACAGTTCAAGCTGCGCATTTGACCATTGCAAACCATATGGTTGTTTTCAACCGGAAACAACAGAAGGGCTAACAAGTTTAGCATCACTTTCTTCTTTCTCCTGTAGCTCGCGAAGCATCGTTGGAAAATGATTCGAGTGTTAACGCATTTCTGTCTTCATTAGTCTCGGTTTTAGTTGATCTGTATTTTCGGGAAAAGCTGCTCGCGCCTGCAACAATTCGAGTTGGTAGCTTAAAGTTTTTGGAGACGCTATTGTGCTGGTGGCCATCAAGCCGTGATTAAAAGTCTTAGCTTTTACAAACGTCATATTTCCAAAGATACTATGGCGCAATTTGCCTTTGGATTGGCATGTTTCAAAGGCTAAAGCAATAATTGAATATATTTCTTCGGCGATAGTTGAGCGAATTGGGGTGAAAAAACCGCGGCAGATTGGACATTGCGCAGTACGAATGCGGCACTCGAGACAGAGGAGATGCCCGTTTTGACACTGCGTAACTGGAGGTGAAATGGTCACGTTGCACACTGGACACTCGATGACCTTCAGAATACTGTCCACAATAATAACAAGCCGTTTTAAGCTGATGGGCATGGGTGCGCAGGTTATGCTCTGGAAAATACAAAGATTAGTGAGACCTTTTATTTAATGCTAGGCATAACTACAATTCTTACGTTTTCGTCGCAGTTAAATGTATAGTTGCTATTCCAACATAAAAATGTAACGTGATTTCTTTGGCTCTTAACTATTTGGGCTACTTCGATTATTCTCATACCAAGAATATCTACGCCGTTAACCTGAAAATTAAAAATATGTTTTAAGAGTATATAATCTAAATTTGTAAATCTCTTCCAATTATAAGTCATTACTTTTTGGTCTTATAAATTACTTATAAATCGTTACGTGTATTTCATTCAATACCAACTGCTTTCTGCTTTATATGCGTTAAGCAGTGAACTGCTTGAAACCTGTTAAATTTCGTTTCTGTTAAACAATAGTAAACTGTTAACTAAACTAGAATATTGTAATGGCTGAAATGTAAACTTTTTGGCTTGATGTTAAACGAAGTTAATCCATACCAATTAGGCACTGCTCTTTTTGCCTCTGTCATCTGGTTTCTAGACCTAGTTTAAATAATATTTGTTGTTGTAATTTCCATTAAGACATAAGATAGATCTGTTAAGTTCGCAGTCATTAGAGATGTAGTACAAATTTTCGACTTATTAATATTAAATATTATTATTATTATTAAAAACAATAGGAGAACAATAATTAAAATGAGAACATAAGCAGACGTTACCTTAGAGCATTTTTCAAGAAGTTGCTAAAAGCCAACTGACCTTCAATATGCAATCACCGGCCTCCAGTCCGCACAACGAGGCAGGTGTGCCCGCAGTCACTTCAGAAACCTGGATCAGTGAAATACACTTGGTAAAACTTAAAAAAAAGTTGGTCAGAAGGTGAAATGAAAATACCCAAGGATATGGATCCCACTTGCTACGCGTCAAACAAAATCCGTACTCTTCAATTTTCGGCGCAGCCCGTGGTATTTTTATGAGACGTACGGATGACTCTTGATCTTTATAGATCGAACTTTCATTAGGACTGGCACCAGTTGCGACATTTCTATTTGCAATTTCGTTGCGCGCTTGCATTAGAGACGTGTTCCACGTTGTACTCTGCCCAAATTAGGTGTGAAACTATTTTGTGTATGTGTTTTATAAGAAACTTGCGCTGCGGAGAATCAAAATATGTACGTGTTTAACGCGCGCTTGCAAGAAAGATACTACCTCAGAGTCTTTTTAAGCGATTGTTTCAAAGTCTCTCGGCTGGGCTGTCAGCCAAGTTAGCTAACACTCACAGCATCCACAGTTGCTTGTTCACCGTTTGTTTATTCTGGAGAATTTTGTAAAAGGTTAAGACCGGAATATTAAAATGGTACGCAGTTTCAACAGACATTTACAATGAAAATTAAGTACATCTTTAGCCTGTTGACTTTATATATACATATTGAAATATATTGGTGGTCTTTGGTGCTGTCAAACGCAACAGCTATCTATAAAGCTTATAACATAAAATTTCATGTTTTCAATTGGTTTATTAAGCTGAGTAAAATTCAATCGCTTGATTAGTAACTTTGCTTCGACAACAATGGTAAGTAACCTTTTTATTTGTCGAAAGTCCATATTTCGATATATAAGTAGATTAAAAACGCAAATAAAACGATTGAGAAAACAAGTTCAATCAATTTTTATTTCCATTGTAGTGCTTACAAATTGCCTACCAAAAAAGCTTCACACAGTTAAGCTTTCTGCAGATGGCGCTTTGGAGCTAAAGTCAGCTTAATTCATGTTTTCAATCGTTACTTTGCGAAGCCACAGTTTGCCTTTAGCTCTTTGAGTTTGCGCAGGTGCCGCTTGCAAGTTCTGTAAACGGGTAGTGGAAGTGGCGGTACCGGCGCAGATTTAGCGTGTGCCCGAAATCAAGAATATTGCTAGTTTACAAAAAAGTAAGTTGAAAACCCTGATAGTAGTCCATAACTGCCCTTCCGCTAGTCTTGCAAATTAACAGAATATAAATTTAAATTAAACGAACAAATAAAATATGTTCAATATTCGATTGCTCAGTACATAAAAACAATTACCTCAATGAACAAATTTATAAGTACTTTGTATTGTACTTTTATACATGCGGTGGCGCATGCGCAACAAGTTTTATCTATTTTAGGTTTCTGGGTCTCTGCTGTGCGTTTCGTTTTCTTACCATTTTTTTGTAGTTTTCTGTTTCTGTTGCATTTGTGTAACTGTGACGTAATTCTCGTGTGAAGTTGTTGTTGTCTCGCCTTGTTGGTTATTGGTTAAAAACGAAAGCGGCAAAACCCCGCGTTAATTGTACATTTGTTACACATATATGAACATATTTTTTTACTTATGTATATTGAATATGTTGCGTGTAATATAGTATTGCAAAAGCGCACAGCTGTTTTAACTTTCAGCTGTTGAGTGGGGGCTATCTGGCGCTTTAGTTATAAAACGCGCGCGCCAATGATTAGTTCATTTTGAAGCTGTTGCTTCCGCAGTATACAGCGTCAGTCTACGTTAACCGTGATTAAAACAAACACAATACTAACAACGGTAAATCTTAACAATTAAAATCATTTAATTTGGTATTGTAGCATATCGAGTTTGTAACATTATTTTGCTTTCATGTAGATATCATAGTCTATGAAGTGTTATTGTTGCGTTAGTTAGTTAAAATACATTTTTCTTTAAATATGATATCTTGATAGCAACTTTTTTCTTTGGGTTATCCTGGCATGTAAAGTAGTTTATTTATAAGTATACACTTTATAAAATATGTTATGAAATTATTATTAATTTACAGTATAATTCAATGTGCTCATCAACGATTATTTGCTTAACTTTTGTGTGATATAATTATGACATACGCTTCGACTTTCGACTGCGGACACTTCACGTTTCCAACGTCACACAAGTTTCATGGCCAATGTCAGTAAGAAGCGAAGTAGGCGCTCGTTTGGTTGTCGGCAAGTTCATTGTGTTTGCAGATGTGTTTGTGTAGTGATAGTGAAAATCTCTATACACTTAAACATTCCAAATTTGTCTTCGTCTTAGTCGTACTTGAACAAATGGCGTCAGTTAAAACGTAACAACTACTGTTGAGAAGTTCAAAAATGACAGCTGACCAAACTCGGAAGGCTATGACAATGAATAAATGAAAGTCTACACATGACAAGTAAGAGCGCTTTAGTCGACTGTGCCCACTTGCGAGATACCTTGTAACATACATTTCTAATAATTTAGGAGGATAAACATATCACTTGTAAGAGATATCCAAAAGCGCAATATTCTGGATTTATAAATGCTTAAAGAAAACTAAAGTCCTAATGTTTATTATTATTTAATTGCTTATAATTTATTAAATTGAGAGGTTTTAGTTTTTAAACTATTCAAAGTCTACATCTATATACCTTAACATATATATCTTAATATATATTATATCTTAACATTTTGAATATGTCGTTCTTAATCATTTCTATTTGCTACAGGGTATAAAAATGTTTTCTTCAATGTTGTCATGGCAACAATGAAGCATTTGCGGATGCTGTTCGCAGCGGCCTTATTGCGTATACTTGATGTACTTGAACTTGCGTTGCTCGCACTACCCATTCATGATATTACGCGGACTCTGTGTTCGTTGCCGATTTTACTTGAATCTCATAGTTCCGGCTGCGGCTGTGGCCAACTTAATTGATTTAATTTGTAACTCAGTCTTTTCTGTATTAGTGAATGCAATGCCAAAGTTTTGCCCCTATTTTTAATTTATATGCGTTATTTTACGCAGTAAAGTGATCGCGACGTATGATTATTTACCTCTAGTATGCAAAAGTTTTGGGCCGGTGCTGGTAGCCCTATAGTTTTCAACAGCCTGCTAATTAATTATTAGCTGGTGCCGATAGGTAAAAGAATTGCCTGAAAGGTGCAAATATATTAAGTGGCAATATCAAGGTCCAGTGCCCTCTTATAGTAAATTCGTTAAGAAACATTCGCCGAGTGAGATTCGCAACCGACGTGTACGTGCGGAGCATGCAAACGAGGACGTCGAAATGTGTTTGCTCGTTGTTGACACGTCCACTTAGCTGAATGTAGAGTTTGGCAGGCCTTTTAAAATATAAATGCATGTGTGTAAATGTTTGTGTTGATAATTACATATGAACACCGGAATGTGCACGTCTGGCAGATCCCAAGTGCTGACAATGAGCCAAAATGTATGTTGTTCAATCGTTCAAGTACAAGCTTTTGTCTGATAGACGTGCGCCCTTGAAGATATCAACAAAGTGCATATTTACAAATATATAGAAAATTAAATCGTAACATTCAACTTTCATCCTATTCCTTTTAGAGTTTTTTCGTTACTATGCTGCAGCGATGTAATATAAAGGCACCCAATGGCGCCTTAGGCTTGAACTTGAGTCGTGCACCATGGGATCCCTATCCATGGGTCAGCGGAGTGCAGGCTGAGTCAAGTGCGCAGTTAGGTGGTATTTGCATCGGTGATACGCTGCTGCGGCTAAACGGAAGAGATATTTTAGGCATGAGGATCAGTGAGCTGGCCACAATTCTACGCGAACACTGGCTTACAGGCGCTGAGCATGCGACCATGATAATGTGGAGACAGCACCCAAGCGGCTTGGTTTCGACTGACGATCCCAAGGAAGCGGCGCACGCTGTGGTAAGTCAAAAAGATTCTGGATTTAACAAATGTAGCCCAGTGTTTGCGATTACAAATATACGGATCCGGTATATTAAAGTGTTAAGTACGTATATACAGCATATATAATATGCGATACTTTTGTAAGAAAACCAGGCCTAGACTCGCTCTCATAACTGTTTCAGCGCCAATTAAATAAGTCATTTAATACATGATATATCTACGACTACCGGATTTTTGTCAAGCATTTTTAATTAATTTACTTTAATTTAATTTTATAATTTATTTTAGACGCATTGAAGTTGCGACATAATAATACGCTTTGCTTTTTAACTCTTTAGTAATAATTTTAGATGCACCTGACTTGTTTAAACAATAGCTAATAACATGTTACGTAACAAAGTTTGATTACCCAAGGTAATGAGTCTGCCGCCAGCTTTGTTCTATCCTTAGATAACTTCAAAAGCAATACTGTCAATTAGTTCAAAACGTCCCACAACATACATGAATTAATTATTCTTGAATATTGTACAAGTACAATGGTGCTAAATTTCCGTTGCAGCAGCATCCTTTTCTTTTCGGTAAAATTTCGGTGAAATATTAGTTGTTGCATAATTATATTACACAGGCTTATTGCCTCGTTCACTCACTTTTTGACGGAACATATCCATGTAAATCTCAATCAATGTGTGTGTAATTTGACATGTATGCAAGATCTTATGTTACTTAATTATTAATAGGTGTACTTTGCCTTACTGCGTGTGTACATTGACTTGAAACTTTATTTTAATGCTTGTCCACGTGAAATTCCTTGTCAATAAAATCAAAATTATTTTATTGGGTTACCTGAAAACATATATCCCAGCAAAATTATAAAATCACTGCGGCTCTTTTGCAATGAATAAGTCTTGTATCTTAGCTCGAACTGAAAATTAAATTAAATTGCTGACTTCATCTTTTGTTATTGCAGCATCATGGCATTAATCAACAATCGCTGCAAAAGTTTGCAACATGTTTGCAACATATTGCTCAACTACTGGAGTGTCCTGTTTGTTGTGATGTAAGAATTTATTAATATAGTCATTCATTTTTCCTCCAATTAGAAACACAAATATCTTTCTAGTAATTGGATCAATATTAATATAGTCGTAATGGGCAACGAAGAAAGAATTGATAATTTTGCTACTTTAGTTCGATCAGATCGAGTTATATACCGATCGAATGGAATGATTTTAACTAAAATAGTACATACTAAGACTATACTGCATTTTAAGTGTACTACTATCATACTAGTATATGTGCATTCATAACCACTGTTGCCAGTCCGTGTTTTTATACTCGTTCACAAAGCGAAAAGAGTATATTTGTGCAATGTCCGTCTTGCTGTCCGTATGAACGCTATTTTTTCGCCGGTACTGAAGCTAGAGACAAGAAACTTGTAATATATACTCGTGTATACCCGCGTCAGACAAAGTACTAAGATTTTCGTGTCACCCCCAAAGTACTAAGATTTCGTGCCACCCCCACTGGGAAATCGATAACATGACGACCGAAAATTTAGAAGAGGTGAATATTCCGCACAATATTAAAGCTAGAGTCACCAAATTTCAATTGTAGATTGCTGGTGACCCCCCTCAAAGAATCCGACCTTGATATCCCGACCACGCCTACTAGAAAGCCCCCCAGCCTTAAAAAATGGGAAATGGCTGTAACTCCAACATTTTTTGAGCTAGAGGTTCCATATTTGAAATATGTATAATACTACTGGAGGACTGATAGAGAACAAGCCATGAAAAAGATGCCATCAAACATGAAAATCGGTTCAGTTTTGAAAAACTGGGCTTTTGAAATATGCGCGCTATGGATCCGAGAGTTTTACATATCAAAATGTTTGTCAATTTTGGCATGAGTTTTGACAGAAACTCTTAACCCTTCGGTTTTAATGTTGTTTTTTACTAATTGTAAAAACCACAATCTTTTAAAAATGTAAAATTGGATTTCTAAATTTAAAAAATTTGTTTTTCAAAAATAAGGAGGAGTACGTGATATTTTATCAAAAAATCGAAAACATTTTATTTTCATTAATGAATATATTTGAATTTCAAGATCATGTTCTTTGTTTAGAAGTTTTTCACGAATTTAGTTTCCACGCCAAGCGTGCGTTTACATGCGTGTGTGTATGTGTGTATGAATGCAAGGGGACTGCAATGTATGAAAATCATGATGAAAACATCAATAAAATCGGGTCAGTTCTGACAAAGTTATGAGACCTTCAAATGTAGCAAGTCAGGATTCCGGAATTCAACATCCCGCCCGTGGGATGATACATGCCACCGGCGCTATTTCCAAGTATTTGTGAGTTGCATATTGATGGGGTTGGCTGCCGTTTGGCTTGCATTGCCTGTTGTTAGTTGTCAGTTGCTGGATTTAGTTTTAGTTCGTCATTATCTAACTCAACTTAACTGAACTTTGGTCGCAAAACTTAGTTGGCAGTTGCCGCTTGTTTGCCTTTGTGAGCCGCCCGCAGCGTCTATGTCCGCCTCACCCTCGTCCATGTTGCTCTTCCGGTTTTGCGTTGATTTTGCTGCGCAAGTTTGTTGCTAATCACTTGACCGTGTATAAAGTTGAAACGTCGAGCTGTACCAGTGATTGCGTGGCCGCGCCCATGCTGCAGGTATGCTGTCGTGGTTTTGTTTACACAATTACTCACAGCCTGCGACTACAAATAACAGCCGATGTTGTTAGTTAATACCCGTTTGTTTTGTTGTTGCCTACATACACATATAAGAAGGCTTGGATCTATATGCAAGTCCACTTTTAACATTTTATTTGTGCGGCATATGTATGTATATTCTCAGATATGGAATTCATATATTTCGTATGCTTGATAAATGTTTGCTATTGCATGTGATTTGATTAGCTGTGTCCTACTGCCTGCCGGCACTTTGGCGAAATATATCGAGCATGCTGGTACGATTGATTACGGAATTTAAAAGTCAAATATTGTCGATTAGGAATGATAGGCAATGGGAATGGGCAGGTCATTTGTTGCTGCTCCATATTATCAATATGTACACACATGTGCCTACTCTCTGGTCACAGCTTCTCTGTAAATTTAAATGATATATATATATAGCGACCTTGTCAGCACACACATGACTTTATTGAATTAGACAAAAAAACATGCGAATACTTAGTGCTATTGTGTATGTCTGACCATAAGAGTAAACTAAAGAAGTCGACTTAATGGAAGCCATAAAAAACATATTGAGAAATCTCAAAATCGAGATTCTAGTACACTCTATTAAATATCCATAAATTTGCATTTTAATAATATTTTTTACTCTATGTACATAATGTATCTACAAGTATATGCTCTATGCTCATGTAATTTAAGACTTTTGTAGTTTCTCTTTACATTTCTAATACGTCAATTTCATATGTTTAAATGATGGAAAAACACTGCAAGCTGATGTACCAAATTGTATCTTCATTGCTGCATATTTATAGCTACTATTTTACAAAACGAGATGGAACCATGTTCGTATAGACAGCAATTAAATTCGTCAATTAAATTTCTATACAGATATTTTTGTTTTACTTTTTGAGACAATCCCCAATGTTTATCTGTGTGCATGACAGATTGCACGTTTTTGTAGGTCCACGAAGTAGAATGAAAAGCACGAAACTGTTTTAGTGTGCATTAAATATCTCTGAATTATTTTAAATCTATTTTTAATATTTTCAATTTATTTGGAAGCGTTCTTCTCTTAAAGTAGTGTACCGCCTTAAAATTCTATTCATTTCAAATATAAAAATAATTATAACAAAATCGTAGGGAACAACCTAAGCATTGTTATTCGATATACATATAATACATTTTTTGCATAACCTTTCTTTATTAATATGCTACTGATATAACTGGTCTCCACTCTCTGCTAATGGTGATTTGAACTGGCTTCGGGATTATCGTAACTGCGACTGCAATGCAGGTTATCAAACCACCTAGCTGGCAGTGCTGCAATGGACACGTGCTTTGTAATAATTGCCGTAACCGCTCTGTAAAGTGTCCGGTTTGTAGAGTGCCGTTGGGCCCACGGGGACGGTGCTTGCTGTCGGATAAATTATTTACGCTCCTGGCGGAAAATTTCCCCTGTGATGGTGGTAAGTAGAACTCATTTTTAGTTGTCAAACAGGCAAGTTTGGCAAATGTTGTTGCGAACAAACTTATTAATATGTCTTTAGTGCGAAAACTTTTGGGATATCTGGTAGTAATCTACCTGAAATGGTGCTTAAATTAGCGTTGTCATTAGGATGGTATTCTAGTCCGGGACTGTCACGCGCCTGAGAGCTGGTGCAGATAAAATGCCCTTCAGTTTAAGCACTCACCTAACAACAGCAAGAAAGGAACAAAGGAAGCTAGCCAAAATAGCGACTGGAATTAGAATTAAATAGGTGGTAAACTTTTTTAAAATCTTAAAAGCAATAAAGAAAATCGGGGAATAAATTAAACGCAGCATTTGCTTGATATCTTTTTTGGATTAGAGAAACGTATTTGCAAAAATACTTTGCTTTGTTTTTATTGTTTTTCTGTTTGTTCTTGTTGCATTAACATGTGACGAAATTGTTAAAGTTTTAAGTAAGTTGTTGTTTTAGATGATGATAGTACTTTCCGGAAGATATTTTGGGAACTCTATTTTATGAACTGGGCAAAGAGAATGGAGGTAGGTAGGTAAGCGCTTCCCACTAAAGTTCAACGTGTTCAGTTTATCTGTCAAACAAGTTTGCAATATTTCTGCAATTTTCAATCTAAGCGCCCAAGTGGGTTGCCATCTCGAAGTAAAGTTTACAAAATCGGTAACAAACGGTAACAGGAAAAAACATTGTTGTTGTCTGACTTCAGGGCGAATACTTTTACTTTTTCTTCTTGAACTTCCTTGGTAGTTTGGCGTCTCCGTCGACGGAAATTTTCTTGCTTCTGTATGAAGAGTATATTTTTATATAAATTTTCTTAAATATTTTACAATAAATATTGCCTTTTCTATTCCTATATATGTGCATATATAAACTTCCACAACGTACTGTATTCGCCAGGTAAAAAGATAATTTAAATTTCAACGCAAGTTTTCAGCACCTGATTAACAACAACAGCAATTGTTTAGTGCGTAGCTCGATTGTAATTGTTTTCCAATTTGGATAAATTTGCATTGAAAAAAAGGCATGCAGAAATATAGATTTACACTATTATGCCTCTTTTTTCGAATTTTCTAGTCCAGCTCGTCAGGACTACAGGCACCGCCGCCAAGCGAATCAACAAACACATCAGCGCTAGCAAATGCACAGCGGAATATCATAATCAACCAAAAATGGCATTGCCCAAAACAAACTCGGGAAAGAAGTCAAGAAAAACATCCAGACAGTTGCAAACGGACGCTGTGATTTCAGTTGTGAATGACGCTCGGGAAGAGTGCGTAAAGCATGTTCCGGAAATGGCCAAGGGAAATGAGCAAATGGTGCCAGTACAAAATAATGTCAACGATGCAGGCCTGCAACGTTGGACGATAAAAGAGCAAAAGACTGAAAAAGTCTTGAACGAGCTTATCCAGGGCAACGACAATACGCTCGTTAAACCAAAGTTAAAGTTGAGTAAGAAAAGTTGGCAGATTACAGACCAAGATCAAGATGAATTGTACAGCGATGAAGTTGCGAACATGAATAATAGCGAACAGCGCTTACTGGGGCTGGGGCAGGTGTTAGGGCCAAGCAAAGGCTACCAGAAATATCAAAATTATCATTGCCCGACTGGGAAATCATGCAGCAGCCAGGCGAAACTTTTTCAGCCAGCCAGTGCCAACAAATTGTCAACCGTCAAACAAGAGACCACCGCAGACTCCGAAAAGCGGTTGAATGCAGTCGCTGAAATTGCATTTGTTGTTGCAACCAACAATGCGGCGAGTTTATCAGCGGGGACCCATAAAGAAAAGACCGAGGCGCAGGCGGGGGCGTTGGCATATTTGTTAAACAGGCCATCAATAAAACCGCCGCTATCCTCGCACTCAGAACCGCCCGAATGGTTGCTGCTACAGCATTTGACCGCCAAACACAGCTTAGCCACGGTGCACATCAATGGAACCTTTGGCCAACGCCTGCATGTCCACATCCAGGTGAGGCCGCAGCAGAAGCAGGTATGTCTCCGTCTGAGCGAGGCGGGGTCTGCTGACGTGCATACTTTTTTTCTTGCTGTGCTGCCGATCGGCCACGGTCAAAATGACAGCTATGCTGTATTCCTCTGGCACCTCAACCCGGAGCAACAGGAGCAGCAGAACTTTCAGACAATCATCGAGTTGCAATGCACTCAGGTCAAATGGTTTGGCACTGCCCAGCCACTAACCCGTAGTTGGCCAGAGATTAGCGCTGTTGGCGAATTTCTGAAATGGAACAAGGGAGAGAACAGCTGTACGGGTTTTGATATTATCGTAAACAGGAAATAGCATGATATTCTCAGCTTTAGCACTAAGCATGCGAAACATTGTATAGTATGGGACATGTTGCGGTTTTACATGTCCACTGATTTTTAGTTGGTATATAACGAACATTTTAAATGAATGCAATACAGGAGCAGATGAAAATGCCTGTAAAAATATTTTAAAAGTGTCAATTTAGATTGATTTGCATAACATGTATATTCCGGTTTGTTTTTTGACAAATATAAATATAATATAATATATGACGTACTCCGTACTTTTTAAAGATGCTTTTGCTTGTTATTAAAGTCATTTCAAATATGGAAAACACAATTTTAAATGTGTTAAGTCAGCTGAATTTTTAATTAATAAAAATATTTAGAAACATGCTTGCCTGGCATTGCAACCAGCCTGTTACAGCATATCAAGCCTATCGTACATTCAATGCTCATCCTCGAGAAGTTGTTTTTCATTTTTTATGTGTCTATATTTACATAAAACCAACAGCAACAACTGCAGCTTGCCGCTGCATCCTAATAATTGACTTGCACGCAAATTGATGTTTTTTGCCTTGCATATGCACGTAAGTACATACATACATACATTTTATATGTATGTATTTAATACAGGCGTTGGGAGTGCTCTCTGGACTGCTTAACAAAACATTGGGAAAAACGTAACTATTGTGATCATATATTTTTCTGAAACATTCGTGTTGGTTTATAAAAATCATTAACAGACTGAGAGCTGCTGATGCTGTTTGAATTACACTGGAAACTATCACACAGCATATGTATGTATGTACATATGTGTATGCATGTACGTGTGAAGTAGGAAAATAAATAAATGCTGCCCACTAGCCGTTATTGCTCTACTGTCTACAGTCTCGATTCATTCACTCATATTTATGCAGCTAATATACATACAAATATGCATACTTACATACAATTACTATTCCAACTTTAAGAATTACGCCGGTTCGCCAGTCTCTCTCACTCTCTATTATTTAGTTTCTCTTGTACCCTTTAAACCAAAATATATAAACGGAGTATAATGTAGTTTAGTATATATATTTTATTTATATTTATAATTATATATGTATGTATGCATAATGATAATCTGTACATAATTATGTTTTTACTTTGGTTCTTATTTCCTTTGAATATATAAGAATAAGTACTGGATATTGATAAGTCGCGTATGCGCTAAATTTGACATGTTCTCTACTCTTCTTTTTTCTACATACATGTGTGCGGAATGTGTGTGCGTGTTGAGCAATTAGTTTTTGTCGATGTGCGCTGCCGTCACCTCATGTTCGCGTTCATTGTGTTTTTAATTTATAAATATGTTTACGTACGCGTAAATATATATTGTTTGAATTGAGTTTGTAATTAGTTTGCTAACAAACAAGAGCTGGCGCAAAAGTTAATATAGCATTCTTTGTTTGCCGACATTTGTAAGACGTAGCGGACTTTGCGGCCGCCAAACGCAGTGGAACTATAATGTCGGTGCTCCGCTGGCGTCGTCAAGTTCATTCGTTCTCGCCTCTTTGCTACGTTCACCATTCTCGTTTTCGCGCGCGTTCGTGTACTTTGTATTTGCTCATCGGTCAATCAGCTGATTTCACCGATATTTGAGAGCGTCACATGTATGAATGTGTGTACATACGTTTGCATGTTCATGAATTTTTTTGTTCCGTTCAATACACTAGAGTAACATGACAAACGAAAGTGGTAAGTAAATTTGTTGTCGAAGTCATTTATCAATTAGAATTCAATTAATATGTATGACATAAAGTCGTACTTAACGTCATAAATATATGTGTATATGTGTGAAAAGAATATAAAAATATGGTCTTAAGTTGTTCATATTCCTTCTGGTCAATTTAGATCTTTTTGATATTGTGGCGGCAATTGACGGACCAGCGTTGCAGAGCTTTCGCAGAGATTCTTCCGATGAAGTATACAATTCTAAATTACTGCAGGAAGTTGAACTCAATTCGACACCTGTTGCATTGTTGCGACGCGTCAGTGAGACTGTGACACACAGCATCCTCAGTGACCTGGAGCCGGAGACGCAACACTTGCTGGGTAACCCGGTGGTGTTGCCAAAAAATGATGCTCAAAAGCGCCCGCAACCTCCACCTCGATCACACACGAATACCAAGGGACAGCAAAGTAACGTTAATTACACTGCAACAGGTGAGTATATTTCTAAACATACATTCAAAATTGGTATGTATGTGCAGATCGGTTTACTTTTAAGGGAATCATCCCAAAATCAGTTGAAATAGCTTGAATTTTATCATGTTTTGCATCTGAGTTTGGGAATTTGGCAATGCAGCGCACAACAACATGCTTTAAAGCGAGTGCTTACAAAGAAGACATCGGCGCCAGGATGGCGCAGGCAAAAAAAAAAAGGCATCCGTTCGATGACAGAGCTGACGCAGCTGTTGGCCAAAGAACTGATATTAGATTCACCAAAGTCATGCACACAGGCCAAACTGCTAACGCATTTGGGGTGCAGTGTGTTTATTCAAAGTTTTCGCCTCAAAACTGGTGCATAAAGTTCATTCTGGTCCTTGACTTTTGTGTGGCACTGTCTGCCCTGCGCTCGATTGATTGGGACATTCCATTTCTTACTGAGGTTTGCTTCTGATGGTTAAAGAAGTAATGTTTACTAATATTCGATCGGCTGAGACTGGTTTAGAACGTCCTGAATATTTAGTATACCCTTTTTTCGTAAAGGGGTATCTCATAGCTATATAAAATGTAACACAAAAATCCATATTTCTGATCCTCTCGAAATTTAAGTTTGTATGTGTACCTCCTTGTAGGGTCTTTATGCGGCGTTGTATCTGTTTTTAAAGCCGGGCCAACTTGTGTTAGGAATCTTAGCATCTGGTTACTGGGAACCTTCTTGTCGAGGCACGCTCGTCAGATGTATTTTCACTTGTTTTTGCTGCTACTACCGCGCATATTTCCACCGCACCAACAGAGTTAGGCGCTTGTTATTTTAAGCAGAACTAACTATTATTATTATTGTTACATTGCTTTTGAAATTCCGTTTTTATTTATTTGGCAATTTCTGTTTTTTGGCCAGTATAATTTTAATTTAGTCCACATTCAGAAAACAAACATACGTACACAGTACATAGCTTATGTACTAACGAGCACAGCGGAAGTATGTTCATATGATTATATATTTTTTAGTTAATATCAAATGACCTTCCATTTTGGATAAACTAAGACTTTTAAATTAATTTCTTTGAATTTAAATTGTTGCCCTTAGAGTTTTGTCTGCGTACACTTAAGCACAGATTTGCGTCGCGTTGGTAAACTTTCCGCTTCTTTCAAAAAAGAAAAAATTTTTTGAGTTCAAAGTGCCAGGCTTGCAGGTCGTACATTTATGTTTACTTAAATCTGCAACATGAATAACAGTTTGCTTTCACCAGTGATAAATGAATCGTACCAGGTCGTTTATACAAATTTACATGCATACTTAAAAACTTGTACATATGTACATGAATATGTGCAAAATCCTTTTCGTACTTTTTATGTACATATGTATCTATGTATCTACATATGTCACTAGCCCCGCAGTTTTGATTTACCTAAAGTCACTTACATACCTTGCATTAAAACATTATAAATTGCAAGGGTAAATGTGGTCATTGTATAACTATAGCAGCCAATTACTTAGACACAGTGTGGAACGAGTGAAAAAATTTTTTATACTTTTTCACGAAGGGAAACTAGTATATTGGTTTTGTGCAATGTCCGTCATGCTGTCCGCCCGTCTTACCGTCTGTCCGGATGAGCGCAACTTTTTCGGTGCTATTGACGATAGAGATTTGTAATGTTGGATATAGACTTGTATAACATGTCGATACATCTCAAATCGCAAATCGATTAAAGTTTGGTATGTACATTGCTGGTGACGCTAGTGGCCACGCCCACTGGAACGCCCCCACCCACCCCGGCCCAAGCCTTTTATCTCCTACACTTTTAGAGCTAGAGTCTCCAAATTTGGCAGACATTGTTTGGGTGACCTCCCATTAGGATCGAGTCAAAAAATGTTGGCCACGCCCACCTCTGCCCCTACGAAATATACAAATTCTTTATTTTTCCAAAATAACAATAATAACCTCTTGTGTACTGTGATCGAGTATTATGCAGTCGGTTACTCTGTTAGCAACCAATTCTGACAAAGAACTTGGACAGACAGACTCGGCTATTGATGCTGATCAAGAATATATATACTTGATAGGATCGGAGACGCCTCCTTCTGTCATTTGCACAAAACCATTGTACCCTTTTTAAACTTATTAAAGGGTATAAATAAAGGGAAATATTCAGAAGTTATTAAGACCATCTACATCTGGGTAGTAAAGTTCAATAAATATATCGTGGATAATAATGAATCACCTATACCTAAATTTTTTACAAATATGCTGAGAGTCTTAGTTATACTGTCCTTTATAACTGAATACATTGCACACAAAAACAGTACAACAACTGAAGGATATTGAGTACAATTTGCAGGCAACTTTGTGACGTTTGTGACGCCTATGTCCCTGTGCTCCGTGGTGGAAATGGTGGCAACGTTTGCCATGTACTGATAAGTCTCTCTATTTAAATATTCTTTTATAAATTTTATTATTTGTGTGTAAAGTTTTGTAATAATTAAAATCAAAAATGTCATTCATCTATGCAATTGCTTCAAAACTTTAGAATTATGTTCATTTCCACCTGACAGTTGTAGGAAATGAAACAAGTTAAAGTGGCGAAACAGCACTGCCGTGAGCTCAAAAAACAAAGACAACCAGGGTGTGAAATGAGCAGTAACAGGAAAATTCTTCACAGCCGGCCTTTTAAAATTGACTATCAAAAGTAATAATCAGAGTCTCCCTTCGGCTTCGGAGTATGTAAACAAAAAATATAAGAGTGTATATCTTAAAGTTACTGCTTCTGAAAAACTTAATGACTTTGTCAAGTGGCAGTTTCAAAAGTACACAACAATTTTTTGCATAGTGCATGAATATGAAATATCGCAGTTGGGGGACACACACACAGACACACAGCCAACACAAACTGAACTGCAGTCTTACCTGCTTCATGCAACCTGGTGTGGACTCCTTGTTATCTTTGCTGACACCTTATGGAATTTATGCTAAAATTTCTCTCAACCGAAAGGCAGGACAAATACAAAAATAAAACTTTTAAGAGCGCCACATAATTCATAAATGGAAAAGGTAGATTCGGGGAAAACTAACCAGGCGAGAGCAGTTTGTTGTTGCCGCGTTCAACATGCTGGAAACATTTAAAATTAATTAAGCAATGTTAAATATTTGCTGCATTTCAAACGTGAAATTCGCATTGAACTTGTAAATATTTTATGTAGTACATACCTAGAGCCAAGAACAGGCTAAACTGAGCTGCACCGAACTGAAATATTCAATATTTACTCTTGACAATGGTTAATTAATTGGTAAGCGAAACGCTTGTAAACAATCTTTTAATGTAGGGTACTGCGGGCGTTTGTATTCTTTACATATACTGGCCCAGGATCACACTGATTGCCTTTTCTAACCTATAGCTTATATATCCGCATATATTTATTTATTTGATTTTGCTGTATTTTGCTTGTATACCCTGAACTCATCGAAAATGGGTAAATCAGGGTATAATGGTTTTGTGCAAATGTATGTAACAGTAAGTATATGTATTCTTGATCAGCATCACTACCCGAGTCAATCTAGCCATGTCCATCTGCCTGTCCGTCCGTCTGTATGAATGCGTCGATCTCGGAGACTACAGAAGCTGAAGTTGGACTTTTTAAGTTCGTGTATACCATACGCAGATAAAGTTTATTTCAAAATATAAGCACAGGGTTCATGCTATCGTTTTGTCGGTCGCTCCCGACTAGAGCGTTCTCACTTATTTTAACATGAGTTTTCAGAATAAAGTTGCTTTTAAAACTGATTTTAATTCCCAATTAAATATCATAATTTTGTGACGCTGTGCTGAGATACATATTTTGTATATAATTTGTATATATGCATAGCTAATCATATATGCACTTTAACGCAGATGTATATGTTTACAAAAATAGCTAAATATACATGTGAAAATAAAGAAGCATATAGATTCATTATAGTATTATAGTATTCTAGTATCTATATATTTGTCTCTTTATTTTCATATGTATTTTTAAATTTTTTTGTAATAAATATTATGGATGTATATATAGTTATAGTTGTAACACAAATTATTGGGTTAAATTAAAGTTAATGTTAATGTGTTTAACTACATCGAAGAGTATTAAATCGTCGTCACCCAAAATATCGTTGCTTTGCCGTTTTTTGCTTCTTATATTCAAATAATCTCTTATTTATTTTTTATATCTTAGCACCGCTCGTGCATTGTCTCAGTTTGCTGTTTTTTTCTATTGCTGGCGGTTTTTTATTATTCTAACAAATTAAGAGAGCGCAAAGTGGGCACGCGAGCATTCGAGTGAATTCGTGAGAGTGCTGTGGACAGTTTCGTTTATGTTTTTTATTAGCATAAGATATTTCAACAGCAAGCGTAAATATTCTCCTATAGCCATAGATGTTCGGTGCGTTCGATGAAATTTAAATGATTCGTTGGGGCTTTGTTAGTTGTACGCCGTCGACTGGTGCGCATCAGATCTGAGATTAGTCTGATTTTTTTTTCACTTAATCTTATCGTCTCGGTGCGGTAGGTCGCCAGAAAGTTGTTCGTTATTCGCAGTTTGTCTATCGACCTTAGTGTGTTGCTATTAAATTTTATAATCAACTTTAATATTTCCAAATAACCCAGAACTTGTGCGTAACAGTTGCATCAATCACTTTGTAAAAATCACTTAAAAAACCCATTCAATGGATTAATTCTGCTACTGTGGGTTTCCCATATATACATTTTATATTACTTTATATCGCATTATTGGTGAGAAAATGTAAGGCGTTGCTTTAGAAATGTGTTTTTATCATCACAAACTTGATGTAATTTTAAATTAATTAGCAATATTATATTGTGCCGATATATAAAATATGAAATTTAATTAAAAGACTTTTAACTTTTACAATTTGAGTAACCAACCAAAGCTAAATCAATTTCACAAATCAAGAACTTTATTAATTAATTAATTTTTTTGCTGCCATTAATTATGAATGCTGGTACAGTTAGAAGGTTTTAAATATAAGAGCAATTAACCTTGTCATGCATTAAGCTGTTTCGCTAGTCGCATGATATGTTGGACCATAATTGACACGTGATTATTCAAACAAAAATTAGCAAAAATTGACACCAAATATTTGTGAACAATTATCATGTTGCTGCTTGGTGACAAGTGGCGAGTAAATTGTTTTTTTCCAAACAAATGTTAAAGAAAGGAAGGGAGTAGCACAACCGGTTAGAAAAATCGAATTAGGCGCTGATTACAGACAAGTATATAGTACATACTAAGTGTGAGAAAACATGCCAACTTTTTGAATTTTTCTCATATATAAGCTTCAGTCGAATTTAATGAAACGTTGAGAATTCAGAAGTCAATGTATTAAAAAAATATACATACATAATATTTTTTTATTAAAAATGTCTTACGTCTTTAAAAAAGCAAATCTTTGCGTTTTCTACTTTATGTTGTTGTGCAACTATAATGACTGTTGTAGACATAGACATCGGAGACATGAGTATTTTGGAGCACTTTAACCAGAATAAGCCGAGGACAACTTCCTGCTGTTGTCGGCGTCGCCTTTCCAGCTGCCATCGCAGCTGTCGCTACCTCAGCGCAATCAGCGACTGTCAATCTTTGTTGCAATCTTTAGTTTGTGATCAGAGCGCTGCCGTCGCAACAACGTCTTGCTGAGGCTGCACTTCAACAATTTCAAAATAGTACATGAGCGGGTGTTGGTGGATGCACAGGACTAGGTTGACGTTGCTTTTGCCGTTACAGGTGTCGATGCCGTTTAAGTTATGCATAAGCTGCAAAGTTGAATGCAAAATGGCGTAAATTCAGCATTGCGGCACTTATAACCAATTTGGAAGGTTAGACAGACAAAAGAAAAGTTAGGACAATAGGACAAAAATGGCAACATTTTCATCCCCCGGTGGGATCGACACATATAGGTATTTAAACGTTTACATCTGCTTGCTACTTACAGGCAAGCACATTAAGCAGCTGCAGAAAGTGCAGCTAAACAACATACTGGCGCACAGTATCAACATGACACAATGTGGTAACACTGCTGACAATCCCGCACCACCATCACATACAAAATTAGACATACAGAATTTCTCGGAGGACTACAATAATGGGTCGTCTGAAGTCGTCGGTGAAAGTGTTGGCGAGACGGCACAAAATGCAGCAACAATAATTTTAACGCCGACATCATTAAATTTAACAAACACAACGTCAAATGTGCCCGGTGGCGGCGCCAACAACAATAGCAGCAACAGCAGGGCCAACGCAGACAATGGCACGGGTTATCCAGCGCACGACGAACACTACAAAGGACCTAAATGGTAAGTGAAACAGTCATAGTGGCTTGGGTGGAGCTTAGAGATTTTGGGTCGCCTGATAGGCTCTGACTCTTTGTGGGTCTGTGTGCGCATTTGCTTAACGCTTTCAATGCGCTTCCGGCACAGACAAGCCGTAGTCCACATTTGCATTGCACGCATTTTTCGCATATCCGTTTTCTTGAGGTTGTTGCATATTATTACACACATTACACATTATATTTTGTTTGTTACAAGTGTTGCCGTCGTCTTAAGTGTCAGCGGCACGACCCCTGTCAACTACATTGCTAAGGCGCGTAGATATTCTTTAAGTGTTTTAAATCTTACATAGTTAATTAGTTTTTACACCGCATCAAGAACTAAAAACGATTGTGTCCGCTTGGAGTCGCTGGCTTCTCGACAAGTTTGCATTTACATTTAAATATAGGCAATGTTTCCATGCAGAAATGTTGTGTCTGAAGAACTTGGCCTACTTTGACAAATTGATGAGCAAAGCTAAAAAGCTGTATGCGTTGTTTATGGTCTGCTGACAAAAAAGTAAAAAACAAGATATATATAGTGTTATTTTGCTAATAACTTGATTTGAAAGCGTACCTTGATAAATATTGGTAGCCCGATTTCAAAAAATACTCCCGCACGCAATTTGACAGGTTTTTTCAAAAACTCCATATAGCAGTTGAGTATTTTGCGAGTCGTCACAGAGTATTCTAGCCAATTTGTGTTAAACACGCTATATGTAATCTGGTTAGCATACACGGTTAGTTCGTTGCCGTAGTAACACGGTAGAAATATCTGCACGATCATTACCCCTATAAACTGTGCCGTGGTTAGGAAAACACCCGGGTTTCGTTGCCAGCCCATTTCTACTAGACGGTAGCCGCTAAAACAGATGATTAAAGCGCTAAGCACTACTTGAGAAAGTACGTATGGCGAAACCAACTCCTGGCACTGCTTCGTCAGGATTCGCACTCTCTTGTGAAGGTGAAAGATGCGACGTAATTCTGGGAGAGCTTTCTCCTCTGACACTTCCTGCAATGCTAGCAACCGTCGACTTAGTAAGCGGTAAAGCAAACCAATATGAAACATAAAGTAGCAGCCCATTGTGTCCAAAAGGCAATTTGAAAGACAGCACAGTGTCATGGCCAGTACGTTGTAGCCCCAGGCATAAAAATAACGCTGCGGATTATGCCACTCAAAGGGCACGTAATAGCTGAATGGCAGTTCATATGTGTCCTGGTAAAGTACGCTAATGTATCCTGATAAGGCTACAGCAACACATACTCCAATATATAAGTAGAAGATGCGCTTGAAGTGCCTTTGCTCATGCTGCCAGAACTGGACTTCCTCAATTTTTTGCAGCTTGTAGATAGCATATCGGTCCAGCTCATTCATAAACTGCAGGGCCTGGTCACCCTTGTACCAAATGTTGATAATCTTTATGAGCAGAACCAGCTCTGTTAGCGACATATACAAAACATTGCCAGCCTGTTCCATCCCGTTCGATTTTAAGACTTCCAACCACATTAGCGCTATGTAGGTGAATGTTAATGGCAGATGTATTACAAAAGGGTATATACCCTTTATTAGACTCCAGTCATCGTTTACATTCCGCCACTTCCAGATGCCTAGCCAACGTTGAACTCCAAGGAGAGTTCGTATGGCGAATATGCGATCCGTAGATTCAGTCGTGGGCATATTAAGTGAAACTCGTGCTACTCATAAGCTCACATTTAAAATTAGCTGCTTTTATAGACTTTCTGACCCGAATTTCATAAAAATTTTATAAACCCCCTCCTATATATAAACCCCTCATGATATGAATGACATAAACGCTGACCTCGGATGCGACAATTGTCTTTCACCCTTTTCCGTTAATGGTTCTTTTCTATAGTTCTTTTTTTGTTCATATCCGTGCTATAATAGTGTTTCCTCAATGGAGCTTCTTTACTTTGATTGAAAAGGTTTATATGACATAAGCAGCAAAGAACTAGTTCCAATCAATATGTGTGTTCAAACAAGCCAGCCCTGCTCTGCTTTCTAATTGGTGTTTATTTACAAATTTAAAACTAAAGCTATTACAATAATTAACTCGCTGACATAATGACTACGTTAATTGGTGTTCTTCAGATAAGTCACGCAATTTCAGTCTGTTATATTATAAATAAATCGGCTTAGTTACAGTCAGTCCTAGGGCAACTTCGACAAAGACAATATACCTGCATCAACTAAAACAGTGGAAAATCATTTGTTTTCTCTAGCTATGAGTTTTTTTACATAACGGGTTTTGGTGTAAAAGTCAAGCTCTTGTTGTTAAGTTAGTAGAAATTGGCTTTTTGCAATACAGGTCTATATAGCGTTTGGATAGATTTCAATCAACATATCCGTTTGTTTTTGGGAAACCATACGGCTTTTAGCGGGCTGATCGTTTAATCTGCCTGTCAATCCTTTAGCCGATGGAGTGAACTTATAAATACATAAAACATAGAAATATGAAAAACAATGATAAAACACTGTCTACATACTCTTTTATGTAAAAGGCGATTTGGTACTGTTATATGTACTTAATGATTAATTTAACCTATTTTTATTAATTAAAATAAATGTTAAAATAAAATATTAGGTTACACATTGGTTGTTTTGTGATTTTTTGCTGAAGCTCTGATTTTTATTATAAAACTAATCATTCAGCGTTACAATTTAGTACAATATAAATGCAGTATATAAGTTCATTTTGAGACATTTAGCAAAAGCGCAAAAAAACTGTAAGCATTGTTGATGGTCTGCAAAAATTGAAAGAAATTTTAATGACATTTAACATTTTAAATTGATGTTCGAACGAACCTTTACAAAAGTTGGCAAACCGACCTCAAAGAAATAACCGGCACGAATTTTAACAGGGCGCTTGAGATGCTCCATGTATGAAATAAGCAATTTACAAGTGTGTTTTTCGTATTGCATCCAGTTGGTGGTGTAGACTTCGTTGGTCAATCTATGGGCATATACCGTAACCTCGTTTCCGTAGTAGCAGGGTAAAAATATTTGGAGGATCATGACACTCAGAAATTGCAGCATGGCTATAAACTGGCCAGGGTTCGCCATTATTCCTACATGCTGTAGACGATAACCGCTGAAGCAGATGATAAAAGCGCTCAAAATTATTTGAGAAACAATATACGGTGAAACGAGCGTCTGACATTCCAATGTTAATCTGCAATACAAACAGAATAGCATAAATCTCGCATTTGTAAAGATGCAAAGGTCAATTTTGTGACCTGCGTACGTGGCCATGTAGAGTAAAGATCATTCGCAGTTCCTGCTTAAATTTCATCTCGTTGGCCACTTCCTTCAGTGCTTTTAGTCGCATGCCAAGCAACCAATATAGTAACGACAAGTGAAACAAAAAGTAGCAGCCGATCGCATCCAGCGTTACATTTGAGACGCAAGTCAACGTCATAGCAACCATATTGTACCCATATGCATAAAAATAGCCCTTCTCATTTCGCCATTCAAATGGCACATAGTAGGCAAATGGCAGCTCATAAACGTTTAGAAATAATACTCCTATACTGCTGCTGTAGACAACACCTAGGCTTGTTAGCATGTATATATAAAATCGCCATTTGAAGATGCGTTGTTTATATTGCCAGTCATTGTGCTCCTCCTGCGATCTCAGTTCATAGTTGGATGAGTGTTGTAGATGGTTCATTAGTTGCCTGGCAGATGTACTTCGATACCAAATATTCAGAATTTTCACAACTAGCGCCATTTCTGTAATAGACATGTATAGAACCTGTCCGGCCTGCTCCAAGTTGCTTGATACAAATGCTTCCAACCACATGAGCCCAATGAAAGTAAATGTGATGGGCACGTGAAGGAAAAAGCGGAAATTTTTCTTCAAGAATACCATAAGGTACGAATCGTTTCTGGGCGAAGGCGGCCAAGACCAGATTCCACAGAATCGCATGACCTGCAGGATCCACTGAAGAGCTTGTGTGCGATTTGAATAGTTGTCCATTTCTACTCTGCATTGAGATATACATTGAGTTTTTATGTACCGACAGACCAGGATAATTAGGAGCAATTAGTCTTTTATAAATTAGGAAACATGCACGGAAGGCCATTTAAGGAAATTATATTTCGTCGTGTTTGGTCTGCTGCTTACATATTTTGAAATTAAGTTTTAAGGGTATAACAGTCATAAATCAAGTGCGTTACATATGATTTATTTCTTGAAGGTGGCGTCATTTAGTGCTACACTGGCCACTTCTATCGGAGCACGTTGCCTTGCTCGTAATTTTTCTGGTGTTGTGGACCTTAGGCCTGGTATTGCTGCCGGAGTACGCTGCTCCTGAAACGGGCATTATGCGCATTATACTGCTTTTTGTGGGTGCACAAATATCTGGCATTTTGGTTACATTTATTAATTTACCAGACATGTTGGGCATGCTATTTTTCGGTGTCCTCTACACTAATATTGGCTTGGCTAAATTCGAAGGCTATGAGCCCTTTGAACTTTTCTTAAGGTAAGTGTGGCGGCGCTGACGGTTAAGAGGTAATAAATGGTGGATATTCACTTGCAGAGAATTGGCTTTAATAAATATCATGCTGCTAGCTGGTCTCGGCCTCGATGGCAGCGCCTTTAGGCGGCTGTGGCTTATGATTCTGCGGCTGACACTGGTGCCGACTATAATAGAGGTGGCCGTAATAGCTGTATTGGCCTTTTTCACATTGTCCATGCCGTGGATGTGGGGCATAGCTCTAGGGTAAGTGTTAAATATATGGTATTGTAAATTGCAAAATTTTAAGGTGATTGTGTTCTAGCTTGGTCATCACAGCTGTCTCACCTAATGTTGTCGTCACAGTTATGCTGAAACTCAAAGAGGATCGCCTGGGTCTAAACAGTGGCATACATACCCTTATATATGCAATGACCACGTGCAATGACGTTGTTGCCATCTTCTTGTTCGGCGTCATAATTAGCATAATATTCTCCTCAAATACGTGCCAATAAAAAACTAACTATCTTTTGCAATGGGCCAATAAACAAGCACGCTTGCATATTTTCAGGTTCGCTGACACAAAAAGTATTGCAAGGACCCATTGGCATTGGTATTGGACTTGTTTTTGGCTACCTATATGGGATGATGCTGCACTATTTGCCATCGCGCAATGCGGTAAGGCAGTCAAAAGCTTTAGTGTAGCTATTGCATGCTTTCAGGCGTACTGCTCTAAAAAAGTACATTCAGTGAACACTTGTACACTCAATCAGCGCATTTAATGGAAAAAAACGCGCAAGCCCGACACTGCAATATTATTGGTTGGCGGAAGGCTTCAAAAACTGTCGTATATACCGAAATCCCTCCTTGGAAAGCGTAGTGTGATATAGGAGTAGAATATATGTATCTGTATGTCTGTGTGTGTGTGCGTTGTTGGGCGCACTTTGCATAAAAACACACTTGCGCATCTAAAGCGACGACATTGGGGATGTCGCTGGAGCTAGGGACATTTGCGACGACAGTTACTGCCGGCGTCCATGGAAACTTATGGCCGCTGTGATGCAGGCGTCTGCGATGCTAGCAGAAATGCAACCTAGCTCCGTTGTAGCCACAAAACTCATTGCCGCAACTTACACCGCTAATGGCGCGTATAATCAAACGCCATGGGTGGCAGTTAATGCCTTTGAACTCTCGAATACACACACACACCCGCACACATGTACATTTATGTACATGACCACTCATAACTTTTGTTTTCTCTACAAAATTCCTAGATAGTTGTATATATTCGCAACTAAGGTTATTTATTGTCAGTATATGTGATTGTGCCGCTGCCTGCTATCAAGACCTAGTAACTTTCTTTATATTCATTACCACTGTGTATTCTTTGTTGATATTAATATAACTAAAAGGCGATATTTTTCATATTTTTGTAGTCAACATTATAATATGACTTAACTTTATTTGTTAGCATTCCAATTCCGTTAATATTAAATAAATTATTTTGCGATCTTTCTTTAATATTCGTTCACAAAGTGAAAAGAGTATATTGGGGTTTGTGCAATGTCCGTCTTGCTGTCCGTCTATTCGCCTGTCCGTCCACCCGTCAGTCCGTACGAACGCAATTATTTTTAGCTGCTATTGAAGCTAGAGACTTGAAACTTAGAATATATACTCGGGTATACCCTCGTCAGACAAAGTGTTAAGATTTTTGTGCCACGCTCACTGGGAGGCTGGCAAATTGATAACATGATAATCGCAAATCGATAAAAGGTGAATATTTCTTACAATATTAAAGCTAGAGTCACCAAATTTGGTATGTAGATTGCTGGCGACACGCCTCAAAGATTGCGACCTTGACATAACGGCCTTAAGAAAAATGAAAATCGGTTTAGTTTTGACAAAGTTATAGGCGTTTGAAATCAGCGAGCTGTGGATTCGAGAGTATACATTTTTGCATGATTTTTGATGTTGTTTTTGTTGTTTTTTACACTAATTGTGACACCATCTGCTGCTTGGATCGCAAATTTTAGCGAGTGTGATTGTATATTTGTGGTATGACCGTAATCCCTCAGCTTCAGCACTCTTACATAAATATTAAAGCTTCTTTAACCATGCTTCTCCATCTTTTTATCTTGCTTTCCATTCTTTACAGCTTTTTGCAAATGGACTGCGCTTTGTTTTGACTATCCTAGGTGGTACCGTTGCTGTGATGGGTAGCCGTTTTATCGGCTATACTTCGGCTGGTGCTTTAGGTTGCGTTATGTTGGCGTTTATAGCAGGCATTGGTTGGAAAAAGGAGGAGCTCAAAATGACACCGCAGCAAATACAAGCACTTCAAGTGGTAAGTCTTTTGCGTTATCTTTCTTAGTGTTGCTTACATATTAAGATATAATAGCTTTAATTTCCAATACAAGTCTTAGGTTGTTAGAATGTTTAATTTTTTATTGCCGTTTCAGAAGAGTAGCTGCGATAAATACGGTTATAAATGTATAAGTTTTCTACTGTGTCAGTTGCTAAAACATTCCTATTAGGCAAAAGTTTTTAAAATTGGTGATAACAAATATTTGACTTGTATTTAATTTATATTCTTTATTAATTATCATTATTCATATTCATATTTTGCAGGCCAGTGTTCCTAAGCGTTTAGACCTGCTGTGGAAATTTCTTAAGCCTGTTTCTTTTGCACTAATTGGCAAGGAAATTAATTTCGCCGTGCTAGAAGGCCGCGTAATCGGCTATGGAGCTCTGCTGGTGCTGCTGGGAAGTTTGGTAATTAAAATATCCGACTAAGGATGAGCAACAAATGTTTCTGTTTGGTTGCAAAGCATTTATTTTAGCAGGAAAAACATATTGTTACTTGACCGGGCTCTGTGGCTGGGCTGTCGGATTATATGCTAGGCAGAAAGATTCGAACGAGGGGGCTCGAAAGTGAGGGGTTCTAGTCGGGAGCGGTCGACTAGGGGATACCCTTAACCCTGTCATTACTTACATTTCAACTTTGCTTAGTGCGGCGTGAGTTTATGTGTGTTGGTGTTTGTGATTCTGTGTACGTGTGTATGAATGCAAGGGGATTGAAATGTGTGAAAACACTGGGTTCAGAGTATCCCGGAGTTGGGTGCATCCGACTAGAGCCCCTCACTTGTTTATAAATCGGAATTGTTGTCTCAAACAGACAAAACATATGATTTTCTTTTCTCTTCTTTTCTTTCTTTTTCCAGTTCCGCTTGGCTTTTGCATATTTATCTACATATGGCGGAAATCTGTCGAGAAAGGAACGTGCCTACATTACAATTTCCGGTTTTCCCAAAGCAACCGTACAAGTAAGTTTACCGTTCCAAATAATATTTCGTTGCGGCTGCTGTAAAGGGTGGAGGGACAATGAAAAGGTGCATTTCAGTTTGGCATCGTTGCCGGACGTTACCTATACAGATTTAAGCCAGCCATCATTTCAGTTATGTTGTTTTCCTGAAACGCTAAAGTAAGTAACTGTGAGCGCAAATGTACATTTACAAATGTTACATTTACCTTACCATACCAACCTGTTACCTTGTTACGCTTGTTTGTGTGGTTTTCACACAATACTTAAAACCTTAATTTACTTTTTCTATATACAGTCTAGAGTTCAGCAGCCGTATTTTAACAGATGGGATAGCATATCACTTATACGCAATCTTTCCCAAATTGTGCTAATTTGTTCTAATATCCAATACAATCTTTTACAGGCTGCCTTGGGTCCGGTTGCTTTAGGTCTGGCTCGTTCTTCCAATGACGCAAATGAATTGGCATTGGCGAACAACGTGCTCATCATTTCGGTTTTGGCTATTATTTTCACAGCGCCGCTGGGTGCAATTTTGATGTTGCGTCTAGCGCCGTTATGGCTTAAGCATGGAGATACTGTGGACACAGCTGAAACACCTGTGACACCAGACTCAGCGAGACCAGGCCAATTGAATAATGTGGGCGAACTTAATTCAGGGAACCCCCAAAAAAGTATACAGTAAATTTGTGGAAAAGCAGTTTTTTTTTGCAGTAAGATACCTAGTATATGTTAAACCAATATCTTTTAGTAGTTATAATTATTTTAAAGAAAACAATACCAACGTTGTGCCAAGAGCTTAAGGTGAGGGGTAGACTCAACAAGTAAAAACGTTTTTAAATATTATAATCCAGTTGTTTTTTGTACTCCTATACTAACATAACCTGTACTTATTTATGTACTTATTTGCATTTGCAATATACAAATCCATATTAATGGGAAAATAAATTAAAAAAATTATTACCTTTCGATTTACAGTAATGAAAAAAGTTTGACCATTCATGGAAAACTTGGCTTGAGGTGAGTTTTTCATACCAATCGCATTTTATTTAAATTCGAACTAGCTTCGTTGTTGTGCAAATTTCCCAGTTGAAAGGTTCGCCGTGTTACAAAAGTTCTGTAAATTGCCGAAGCTTAGCGGTAATCCTAAAAGATTGAAAACACTCTCAAAAGCAGTATGACAAAAAAGTACTAAGAGCTCGCCAACTGCGATTAACTTAATTGTTTTTATTGTAATGATTTGAATTTTCTACAGCTAATTATGAAGAGATTTGCGTTAATCTCCAATCTGGATTTTTTAAAATTGGGTTTTCAATTAATTAATAGGGATTAGGATCCATTGTTTTATCCGCTAATGTCAGTGACGTGTATTATGTAGAATAATTTGTCTGAACATTAATATTAAATAAATGTGCTTCGGAAATTAATGATAAAATTGATAACAGGGTACTGCTTACGTTAACAAAAAAGACAACGGGCTTGTCTAGATAAGAGATTTTTTATCTGTAAGTGCCACGAGGATGTAAACGGCATATTACAGAATCCATCTAGAGGAAAACCATGACCAAATTTTGAGTTCTTGAAGTCTAGTTTGTCAAGTCAACTTTTTTAATCTTAAATGGGATAGACATTAACAAAAATCCACTTTTAATCCGCTATATTCTTAATAGCCAATACTGCACATTCAGGGCACGAAACTCAAAAGGAGTGCATCTGTGTTGTTGATTTTGCTACCATTGCTAGTGTAGCTTGCTTGATGACCGACACTGTTGACTGAAGACATCACCTGCGGAAAGCTAAAATCACATATTGTATTTCTAGGTCCACAAAGCAGGGACTGAATGGAAAGCAAGTAAGAATTCATCAGTGCATGATATTTTTGTGATTCAGTTTTAATTTCTTTCAGCTACGTATATTGTTTGTTGTTGTTTTCCACTCTTTTCGTTCTTTGCCAGTTGTGCCATTTGTCTTTTTTCACTATAATAGGAGCAAGTTGAAAACTGAAGGTAAATTAGTGTTATTAAAATTTCTGCACTGAAATAATTGCGCAACTAAATGAGAATTTTAATGAAAATTCTTTGGTTTTGTTCCGTTGTCGTTGCCCCCTTTGTTTTTGTTGCTCTCTTTGTATTAGTTTCTGTACCTTGTATTTAATATGAAATTCTGTATACACTGCAGGACCATCGTATCATGGCCCTACATGAGAAGCATTCTTAAAATGCGTATCGCATTACTACTTTTGACGTCAGCTCATTGAATATATTTACTAAAGCGTATTTTTGATTTGGTTTGTAAAACGAATGAAACCAAGCAAAGAAAGCTGCAAATATAAACAACTGAATCTTTTACAATTTGAAATTACCGCTAAGCAATTGAGTTATGTTGCCTTTCACTCACTTTTAAATGGGTGCTTGGCATGCCAGTGGGTTTATTCCTTCAAAAATCATTGCCGTTATCGCAGCTCATTTAAATTTTTGTAGCTATAGATCAAGCTTATCAGCGCAGCAAAAGTATTTTCCTGTATAAAATAAATTTCAGCAGTTTATTAGTGTAATTCGTAAGCCAAATCCCCACAAAATAGAGGTCAGGTGGTACCACCACAATATACTACCACTGTCGAAGAGACACCCAACAAAAAAATACCAGAAAAGTCACAACAAACTAAAAAACAACAAAAACGAGTGGGAGGCGAAAATCAAATCAAAAAGTTCACAAATATGCCAAAACCAGCAACGAGAAAAAATACAACTGTGTAACAAAAATTAAGTTATAAAATTTTAAGGGCCGAGTGCGGTTTAATTTCCAAATGCCACGACAGGCCCAGACACGATGAGTTGGCCAAGGTATGGGGCGTGGTCGGAATTTGGTTTCAGCTGATTTCCATAAACACAAGCTAAAGCAAACCCTGGCTGACGTTTCGTCGCCGTTCTCTTCGTTGCTAGCGTCGGAAGCGGATAACAAGGAAACAAAAAGAATGAGTTCAAATGGACTCAAACTTAGTGACCGCGCAGTCAATTAATAAAGTTAGTTGCGTTTGACTTGCCTGTTAAAAATATGAGTTATAAGCGCGCATAAGCCACACTAAATATAACAAGAACGAGAATGAACTCGTCAAAGCCAAATAATTAACATGACGAAGACACATAAAATGCTGTTTTGCGCGGTGGGAAACATTCTTGGGTTGGGTGCACGTCATATTTGGAGTTTTTTGTTGAAATCACGTGATGTGTCACAGTATCCGTCTGGTTTTTGTCTACGCTTTGTCATTTGTTAATTTTAATACTTGTACTTTATATTGCCCACTTACTTAGCTATACTTAGCACGTTATGGGCCCTGTGGAGGTCTGCGGCGGTTACTCTCACAAAAGAATAGTAAGTTTATTGTAAAATTTACACGGCTTAACACGGTACATAACATAACAGTATATTCGTGCAAATTAATTTTTTTTACGACTTATCACTACTAGTATTTGTATGTAAAAAGTAGGCAAAATAGTTAAAATCACGGCATCCCATCCCTAGATGGAAGGTCTTGGATGTTCGTTTTTTAGGTATATGTTTATATCGTTTTTTTTTGTTTTTCTTTCTTCTGCTGTACGGATCACCATATTTCACGACAGCGCCCGCGGCTATCAGGCAGGTAGCCAGGTTGACAGGGAAAATCAATCATCGCAACCTCCATAATTTTTTCGGTAGTAGCTCCCTCAACTGGCGACGGTCTCACAGTCGATTCATAGTCAGCCAACACTTGGGTCTCGTCTAGCTCCACACACTGATTTGGCTTAGCGCGAATAATCTCGTTATTAGGGCATTCTATACGCTTAAGGCAGTACTTAACGCAGGGGCGTGGTGCCGGCACGTTGGTAAGCTTCTTACTGCATGCATAATGTGCGATGCATTTCTCCTCCACGTGTGGCAAGTTGTTGTTTATATAAAGCTGTCTGCCGGTTGTCTCTGTCGTGGTCGATAATTTCGAATCCCGGTGCAGTAGGCGACTTACAAGTGTCCCTTCTGCGGCGCTGAGCAACACGCTGCCACAGAGCACCAGTAAAAGCAGCAAAAGTTTCATTTTCGAAATGCTTACGTTTAGAGCCGTCAACTTGGAAATGAGCTTGCCGGACAAAGTTATTTTCAAAAAATTCATTATCAACGAGTTCAGTCGCAATGATAACTCAATAACCTTTACCGGCACAACAGACAAAAACAAACGTTCCGCTCTTCATAACTGACTGACTGATTGACGAATCAATAATACTCTGTTCTTATAAAATAGGCAAAAATATGTCATACACAGAACATGCTCAACATTCTTTTTAATGCTTAGCTGGCAAGCGCATTAAGGGTACTGTTTCTGGCTGTCAGTTTGGGTTGACGCTTATGAGCTGCAGCGAAACTATTTGAATAATTGACATTAAGTATGCACACTACTCGACAAAATTAATTTGCAATGCATGATAATTTATTTCTAAATTTCGAGCTTCCAAAAAAGAGAGACGAACCTGGCATTTATTTCACTTTGTACCGAGTAATTGAAGCTCACTTTGTTTTGCAGTAAATTGCTGACCGTTATCCCCAAAGGCATGTGTGTAATATGTATTAACATTTATTGCCTTGGTGAGATTCTGTGTATAGAGAAATCGATGCTCAAGCAAAAACAGACCGGAAATTGCCGAACGCTGATACTTCCGCCGGAAATAGGCTCAATTGTTGTTGCTCTCGATGGTGTGAGAATCTCAACAGCAGTGTAGAAGCCAGCACTATGCGAACAAATATAATTTAAGAAGATTAAGTATACTAGCAGAAAAACGCCTTCCGTTAAAACACCATAAAGCGTATATATTTTTCTTTATCAAATATAAAGCAAAAGTAAGAATGTTGCAGTCGGGTGTAACCGTTCACAGTATAATAAGAGCTTAAAACGGAGCTTCATTTTAGAAAATGTCGATATTTGTAATTTTTGGGGCCGTGAGGTGAAATTTTTCGGTTTCACTAATGCTTCAATAATGGCACAAAAAAAAAAATAGCTTTTATACAGACAGATGAACGGACCGCAAGACAGACATTGCACAAACCCGAAATACCCTTCAGTTCGTGAACGAGTATAACAACGAGTGCTAGGCATCGATCATTCGCATGTATCAGCAATGAAACATTTCATATTTATTATTTAAGAAAATATATTACCTTATGCAGCATTCTAAAGTTCTGGGCAGTTTGCTCAATGAACAAATCATAATCTTGTTCAGACTATCAATTTCAAAGCACAACAAAACTGCTCTAGCGGGAGTGCCCGACTAGTAGATACTCTGAACCCACCTGCGAGCTGTCGTTCCATATATGTATATTAAACCCCTTGAATTCATACATACGTACACAAAATCACACACATAAACGCCTGCTGTAAGCTGTGTACTTAGCAGCTGACTGACGGACTTCGATAAATCGACGCGGTTATTGATGCTGACCAAGAATATGTTTCGCTGCTCTTGGAAATTACTTCTGTCTTCCCGCTTCGAATAAGGTGTTCAGATTTATTGGCTACGCCCCCTAGGGAGTGTCAATGCGTTCTAATCTGTATATCTCCCTTTGTTTTAAAGCTAGATAGATAACATTTTCACCTGTCTGTTACTGATGATATCTCTAGAAGTATTTACCGATATTTATTCAATTTTAAAGCTAGAAGCATTAAATTTTTCGACTCATTAGTGCCTCTTCTAAGGATCGAGACGAAAAGTTTCTACCACGACCACTTCCGGCCGCAAAATTTACAAAAAATAATAATAATAATAATAATAATAATAATAATAATAATAATAATAATAATAATAATAATAATAATAATAATAATAATAATAATAATAATAATAATAATAATAATAATAATAATAATAATAATATAACAATATGACAAATTATGACTATTTTCGACTGTGGACGAGAATTCAATTACAGCCGGATAAAGGAAAATTCACGTTTTTGTAGTGTCTTTGAAAAGCCTATGTTAACTCAGAATAAATTAACGTTCGCTGTTTTAATTTCATGTCCAACATGATTATAGTTTTAGGACCAGCGGTGACCAAACTGTAAAAGTACATACGCACGCAAAACTAATTGTGATAAAAAAAATATTAATATTTCACATGCTGTGTCGAACCCCAAAATGAATGGCGGTTGTGTAGTTCAATGGGAAATTCTTAGTTGGCAGGCCTAAACGTGTTCAACGCATTATAACAGCAGTGTATAATTTGCTTTTAATCAGATTTGGTCGAAATGTGAATGCTAAAGCTCTACGGGCAGTAGTCTTGTATGTATGTATGTGTTTACTAGTTTATAGCATGTATCTTGATTTATTTTAGCCACCAATTGAATTACGAAAACAAAAATAAAGGGAACACGCCCATACCCATTTCGGCTTTTAGCGGAAATTAATTCCAGAGTTACTTAATTTTAAACATCAGTTTCCAAAGATAGTTGTCGATAATATTAATTACATCAGCAATCCTGCTTTTGGTGCTTGACGCGTGTCTTGTTTTCACAACAAAACACGACTAAACGCTTGAATCCCTATAATTGTGTATAAATTGAAAGTGTATCTGTTTACTTTAAGTTTGTTTTTGTGGGTTTTCATTAATATAAGAGTTATTACGAATTTGTCGCAACTGCCCTGCATTTGTTATTTTATGTGAACATTGATATGGCTAAATATTTATTGCTTTGCAAATATTTTAACATTGTTGTTTGCGACTAATCAGGAATGAATCTAATTACTTTTATGGTAACGTATATGTATAAATATTTTTCTAGTCATCAGGCCGACGGGATGTTGGCTTCAATTCTTAACTTTATACTACACAGTCCAACGGTGTAAAAATCAGGTGAACCCTCCCCCATAGGAAAGGAGCGAACCCCACTTGAGTTCAATTAAAACCGCACTTGTATTTGTTTGTACAACAAATACAGTTGAACAACTGAGTGAACAGCCAGAGGACTCTGTCCTATACCTTTCGATCCCGCTCTTTGGCTGTTCCCATTAGCTTTCGCACACGTTACTCTATAAGAACATTGTAGCAGTGACAGAAAGTGGGTGTGCAGAGCTTTCAGGTTGGCCATTGTTTAACAATTAACCGCAAATTGAATGCAATTAAATAAATAACGGTGTTGAACCTTTACGTAAACGCTTGTAGGCGTCGTTCCAACCTTCCCTTTGTTATACCTGTACCAATGGTAAAGTAAACACTCGGTCTGCTGTTATACATGTGAGCATCCAGCTGTGTTGTGCAAATGAAATGAAATATTACGTAAACGTCACATTGGTCCATTTGCCAGTTCACCCACACACAAACGACAATGGCTGGCAGTTGAGCCGAATGCTGGACGAGTATTTGTTTAAGATATTGTTGAATTGTCGCTCGGTTAGTGGCAATTGGCAGCAGCAGTTGCAAAAATAATTTATCGAATTTGCAGGCAGCAACAACTACAAGAAGTTGAACCATGGTGCAACGTGGCAATTATTAACAGCGCAACGTGAGTCTTTGTGGGTGAATAAGGTAGGCCTATAACGCCGGACGCAGTTCAACCCATTTTCAAATGTTTATGATTGTGATTGGATTGGGAAAAGATTGTCACAGTCTCCAAATTGATGCACCCTGAACCCATTTAAAATGGATACCTACGGCAGCTAAAGTGTTTAAAGATTTTGGCTATGACCACTGGGGGTGTGGCAATTTGATAATCAATATATCTTAATGTGAATTTAGAAGTCACTCAATCGTAGTATACTTTTGTGCGTATAATAATAATAATATGCAGGAACAATGGGTGGCGCCTGCCACCTGCAGGGCATTGCCAACATTAATGCAGCAAGCGCAACATTTTATGTAACAACTTTTATTGTTGAACTTGATTAATAGGTGTCGCTGACTTGCCGACTTTTTCTTATTCAATCAATGTGAACGAGTATTGCGCAGTCTGTTGCGCCCGACTGCAAAGTTCTTACATGTTTTTAATGTATTCTCGTGAAGCATACTTCCCCACTCACCAAAAATGTGGAAAAACGCAATTCCAGACTGCAGACTACTCTTGTTAATTTCTGAAAATTTCATCGAGATCATACTTTTGGTTTGGAAGTTATTCACCTATTTAGTTTTCATTCTGGGGGTAAACACAGGTACTGAGTAAAGTTTCCAGTTAGCGGCGTTTGTCTGTGTATGCGTGATTGGAATATGCAAGGGGGTTGATATGTATTTAAAGATAGTATTCCATATCCCCTAGGCGCTCCCGGGCAGAGCCCCTCACTTGTTTTTAAGTAACGTGTTGTTTATGTTCATTAAAAGCGCTCTACAATTGGAATGCGACACTTTTTGCGGCCGGGATTTTTGTTCAAATAAACTATTTGGTTATTGCCAAATAAATATAGTAAGTTCTTAAATGTTATGCGATTGGAGTTGGTGTTTTTCGAGAAGTACACGTAATATAAAAAGTTGATTGACACTGCATCTTAGTGCTTGCGTTTCAATTTCGCTTTTATTGTCGCAATGTACACACATGGGATCGCATGCATTCATACAAGAAATAGAAATATTTGACTAAGTGAATGTAGGCTCCAACTAGCTGACCGAAACACGAAACCAAAAGTCATATGTCAGTATGACATGCGATGCTGCCACCCATTGACGGATTGTTCGATGATGCGGTGCTGATGGTGTTTGCGGTATTTGCAGTCTGAGTTTTCGATGTTTTTTCCCTTGTATAATGGTTTTGTGCAAATATATATCACAGGCTGAAGGAGGGATCTCTGACACACTTTATGATATATGTATATATATTTATATATATATATATTTGGTCATCAAAAGCTGAGTTGCTCTAGCCATGTCCGTCTGTCCGTCCATCCGTCCGTCTGTCTGAACGTGTCGAGACTACAAGATCTAGAGAGCTTAATTTTGACTTCAAGTTCGTGTATACCATACGCAGATCAAGTTTATTCCAATTCAAGTACTACAGATATACATTGGTTGATTTTCTATTGTCCGCGGATGTTTGCTTGTTGGTAAAGGTATCATAATCGAAGTATGTGTTGTAATAACTTGTTTTTAAGTTATGACATTAGGTACACCCATAAATGATTTCAGTCGATCTACGGTACACCAGTTTTAGCAACGTTTTTCTGTTATGAAAAATTTAATTTGTTAGTTCATTAATCAATATTGCATGCACAGCTTTTTTGACATTTCCTTGCCTTGGTACTTGTATAAATTTACCATTTTAAGCATTAAATAATCCCATTTAACAAATTATAGCTATAACGCTGGTAATGTATTCTAATTATATAATATGCTAATTTGATGAAACTCCATTACATTGCTATGCCTACATATATTATACATATATATATGTACTGGGGACCAAATTAATTTTTCTGATATTCGCGTGTGCTCAAAAAAATGTTTACACGAATGTTTTAATAAATGAGAAGCACCTAATTCAAATTTACTAGCATTTTTGGGAACCAAGATATGTAAATCAGGTGGCTTGGCTTGGCCCAATTAGGATAATCGTCGTTGGGAAATGTTAATTTAAATGTGAATGATGGTTTTCATTGCCTACAGGCTGAGTAGTCGCAGATTAGCCTTCCGTGCTGTGATAGTTGCGTGTGGTGCTGGCGACAGACGTTCAAGTGTTTGAGGCTTGGGATAAAACCAAACAAAGCTTTTGGGTTGTGTAAGCGCATGGTTGAATTTAAATTCCAATTAGATTTTTTCGTGACAAGCAGTCATGATTGTAGCATTAACTAATGATAACACTTCTTACAACAAGTGGGAAGGCTCCAGTCGGGAGCGCCCGACTAGGGGATACCCTGAACACTGTGTTTTCATACGGTTCAGATTCCTTGTATTCATTCATACATCACAGAATCACACATACACACATGCACAGAATCACACATTTAAACGGACGCTGTACGCTGTGAACATCTGCTGCGCTTGGCTTCACTATTGAAACTAAATTCGTGAATAAGTTATTCTAAACTAAAAACATGATCTTGATGAAATTTTCAGGGTTTAATAAGAGCATTGAAATCTACGTACAAACCCAAGTTCGTAATATTTGAATTGCTTATTTTTTCTTTTTCATATTTTTGCATATGTGAGGCGAAAGCTGAACTTGGACTTTTTAAGTTCGTGTATTCTATACGCGGATCAAGTTTATTTCAAATCATTAATAATTCGTTTTCGTTTACTTATTATCGATAATTATCGTTTTTTTACTCGGTTTGAGTATATCTTAGAAACCAAAAGAGCTAAAGCCACCAAATTTGGTTTAAAATGTTCGAAGCATACGCAGGTAAGGAATATTTGAATTTTGGATACCTCCCCATTCCCCATATATGCAAAAGTGTGAAAACAACAAGGCTGCAAATCGGGTTTGAACCGAACCGATTCGAACCCGGATCATCCATTATTTTTAAATTTTGAACCGCACACTGAACCGAACCTGTTTAAGAAAAACAGCCGTACTTGAACCCGAAGCAAACAACATTTATTAAAAATAGTTTGGTTCATAATACTTTTAATTTCATAGTTTTATTTTTAGCATTCATACATATGTACATAAATAAGCATGGTGTAGCACGTGCCTAACGGTTTTTTCCTTACACAACTGACTTCTTAGAACCAGTAGAAAAGAGTTATAATCAATTTGAAGTTTTGGGTTCATAAATTTGAAATGCCAGGTTAATGAACCAAACCCACACATGGGTTTGAACCGTGAACCGAACAAACGATATTTATTTTTGGGTTTCCAGCCCTGGAAAAAAACGCAATTCAAATACGACGGTCGTGGGGTTTGGCTTGTACATCGATTTTAATGCTCTTATGAAGTAATATTTCATTAAGATCATGCTCTTAGTTTAGAAGTTATTGATGATTTCAGTTTCCACATAGTGGGAAACTGAAGCGCAACGGCCGAGGAAACCACACAGCTTGTAGTGTGCGTTTGTGTGTGTGAATGTGTGATTCTGTGTGTGTGTATAAATGCAAGGGGGTTGAAATGTATGTAAAGGCCCCTTGATCGGACCCAAGAGGTTTTATACCGAATTGGATGATTGCAATCAAACGAAATAGCAGTTTTGATTCGTTAACAATGAGCTTTTTAAAATTATAAGAATATTCCAAGTAGCAAAATCTTATCGCACGACTAACGAAGTAACGCCATTAGCCGCCATGGCTTCTACGACAAATAACGACACTATAAATAAAGTCAACAACCGGACATTAGCAATAACGGTTGTGACGACGGCGAGGTGAACTCTAATGAAATTCCGTAGAAACATGTTCTCGCCTGATAAGGTGCTATTGGTCAACTGGCTGCAGGGTGTAGCAGACGACATGCAATGTGGTGCCAAATGTACACCACTCAGGCAAAAGCGCGGAAGCCAGTGTGACGTATGGTGAAGGGAACCACATAAAATATGAAAACTATAAAGGCTAGCAAATAATTTTTATTTGCCTCCTACGAGGTAACAGCAACAGTGATATAAACTTATACCTAATGTATTAGCTACTTAGTACATAAGCATCTTGGATTGAATTTAAGATTGTCGTCGTTGTGCTGCCACCCTCCGACATTCCCGTATTTCACCCTACTTTCAGGCATTTATGTTAATGAACAGAAAACGCTTCACGCGCAACGTTTAACGTTCACCGCTCACCACCTGGCATTCAACATAAGCGTCATTGTTTTATTCTGAATGGGCACCGAAACGTTTCCGTCGCATAATCCTGCGCTGAATTTTTTTCAACGTATGTCAGTTTGGGCAATCCTAACGAATCCTGGCCCTGGTTTCTTTGTGCACGCAAACAATGTACAAGTACGAGATAAACTTTTATACTCATCTTTTGCTGCTGTTGCTTTGCCATTATATTTTTATACTCGTTCACAAACTCAAAAGAGTATATTGGGTTTGTGCAATGTCTTGCTGTCCGTATGAACGCAATTTTTTCGCCGCTATTAAAGATAGAGACTTAAAACTTGGAATATATACTCCTATATACCCTCGTCAGACAAAGTGTTAAGATTTTCGTGCCACCCCCACTGGGAGGCTGGCATATCCATAATAAAATGATCGCAAAGGTGAATATTTCCCACAATATTTAAGCTAGAGTCAACAAATTTGGTATGTAGATTGCTGGTTTGGTCCCCTTAAAGATAGAGATCTTGATATCCTGGGAACGCCTCTAGCGCCCCCGCCTTAAAATATGCATATTTGGAATATGAACTACTGGAAAGCACCCGCAAACATCACATTCCAGGCTACGCTAAGTACAGTATAGAGCACAAACCATGAAAAAAATGCCATCAAACATGAAAATCGGTTCAGATGTGTCAAAGTTATGGGTGTTTTTAGTATGGGGGTGTAGATTCGAAAGCTTTACATGTGAACATTTTTGTCTATTTTGGCATGATTTTTGACAAAAAATTTGACCCCCTCAGAATCGGATTTAATGTTGTTTTTTATAATGGTAGTGACAACTACAATCGATTAAAAATGTAAATATGTACTTCTCAATTTTGACAAAAAAATTTTTTTTCGGAAATGAGTAACTACTGTGTACTGTGAACGAGTATAACGAAGAAGGAAGCATGTCAGACCCCATAAAGTAAATATATTCTAGATCAGGACAGCGAGCTGAGTGGATTTAGCCCTATCTCTCCGTTTGTATGAACGCAGCGATTTTGGAAACTACAAAAGCTGAAAATATGAACGACAGTAGATTCTGTAATACCAGTCGCAGTACGTGTTTATTATTTTCTGTCGAACTACGACAGAAACTCAACCCAACCACAGTTAGGCGATCTATCGTTACATACTTTTCAGCCCTCTTCAATTCATACTGAACTAAATTCTTTAATAACTTCTAAGCTAAGAGTATGATTTTAAAATTTTCAGGAATTAAAAATAGCATTAAAATCGATGAACAAACCAAAGCGCATATATGGGTCGAGTGGAGAGGGACCCAAAAAAATTTGGTGTCTCTAGATTTCATAGTTTTTAAGATATGCTTAAAATATAAGGTCAAAAGTCGATAAATGTCGATGATTAGAACACGGGAGGGGTAATCAACTATTTTAAATGGAACTTTTTGCAATCTGTGATATTCACGCGGCTAATGCTGACCAAAAATAAGTGTTTTAATGGGTTTAGGGTATAATAAGTCAGTTTTGTATTTAAAGTTAATTGGTTCATACTTGCGGCTGTAATCAGAATTCGAGACTTAACCAATGTTAATAAGGGATACATTCTAGGCAATCAAAGACTATATACTGATATACTATTACATGTATGTGTGTGTTATTTAATTCATCAGCTGTTGCTGCAATGACAATGCAAAATGTGTTACTGTGAGTAATCAAGCAAAAAGCGCACTTACTTGCTTTGCCCAAGCGCTCAATCTGACGCCGCAACCACCAAATCTATGAATTATGTAAATCTCAAGCGGCAAACGTCACAGACACAGTCTGAAAGCCTGTCGAGAAAAAGTTGAACAAAATCGATTGATGTACAAATTTTTCTTAACATCCGCAAACAATTTGCTCCTACCCGGAGGAGGCAGCCTTTGATTTGTTCCCCAATGGAAGGCTCACTAGGCTGCTCCATTGGCAGCCTGCTTCTAAATTATGTAGATTTGTTTTAGCATCACTTGCTTGCGTGAGAGTGTTTGTGAGTGGATTTTTCTGTACACTGAGCATCTTTGCTGCACCGACGTTTAAAGCCGTCATTAAGTTGTGCTCATAAATTTAGGGGCGCCTCCTCTTCTTCTTCATGTTTTGCTCTTGACTGTAAAATTATGTAAATTTATTTGGCTATAGTATTGCCCTTTTGCTGTTTTCTTAGTATAGCTTTGTTTTGGCCACTGGGTCGATGCTTGTAAATTGTACTGAATTATGGTCAGGCGAACACAGTGGCTAGTTAGTTTGTTGCTTCTCTTGTGTATCACGTGTTCTTCCTTCAACATTTGGAGTATTTGTGTCGTCAATGTTTTCTCTTTCTTTCTCTCCTAGTTTGACTTTATCGCACTACATTTGAGGGTAAAAACTTTTCTGCAGTTTGGAAGAATCAAATCAGTTGAAAATTATTTTAATTCGCACTTGGTCTGAAAAGTTTTTCTTTTATGTAGCTTTATGATTTGCCTGCATCTACTTCTCCATTATTGGACAATAAAGCCAAGAAGCAAATTTTTAATTATAAAAGTTTGAAACGCACTCGCGTTTACGCCTCCCTGTCAGACCATCTGTCAGTCACTCAGACCACAGAAGAGCAGAAAACAATGCTTACCATTTTATTTTGTTGCTAGTTTTAACATTCATCGAGTGCAGACGTTGCCATTGTCAATTTTTCCAATATTAATTATGATTCCATTCATAGAGTTGCACTTTGCAGTTGGTAGTACTGCATCGTTTTTCACTATTACTCGCAGTTCCTCAGTTGCAAGTTTGCAAGCGTAGTCCATGTGAATGTCCTGAGAGTTTGCTTGTGGCGCAACTTAATTAATTTTACATTGCTTTGAGTTTGCCGCGATGTCTGTCAGAAAAGTATTCAAATGATAAACGAGCTAATTAATATGCGCAAAAGTTTGCCCCCATGCTGCCAACATAATCGGCTGAAATTGTCGCTTGTGGCGTTGCAATTATGCATTATGTAATTTTAAAAAATTTCATAGCGCATTTCACGAGCTGGAATTGCACACTCCAACCAAAAATGATGTTAGCAGCTGTGCCAGTTAGTAAGCCAGTTGCTAGGTCGGTCAACGACTCGGCAGGAGGGAGTGCACCAGCTACATACGGAAGTTTCATTAAAATTCATGTGAAATATATTGAGACTTGCATGCATAATGGTCACTAAGTTTGAAATGTGCGCAAACTTGTGTCAAGCGTTTCGCGCCCACCGCTGCCGCCCTCACACTCCGATGTAGGCCCTGCACAAATATGCAAATAATTGTGTGGAGAGTGGGAATGACGATGTGTTGCAACTTGAAGTAACTGAAATTTACGGGAACTGTAGCAAACCTCACCGGTCATGCTTTCCTTTAAAATATTTTCTAAAAATTGAGCTCAAGTAGTTGTGAGCTCTATAAAATTTCATGCATAAAATTTAGAAAATGGTAAAGTTTTTATAATTCAAGCCTGGCACGTATGCGGTGTCCACTGCTGTGCAAAAGGAGCTTAGAACTGCTCGAGGTAAGATTGTTAGTTCACAAGTATATATATATATGTATGTGAAGAAAATTTTAATCAGGCCAACAGCCCCTGGCCACTGCTTAAAACGGCATTGCTGGTATATAGTGGAAGTTGGAAGAGTTTTCATAATACTGAAATTCGAAGCCGTGGCCAAAAAATAAAACTAGTACGCATATTTAATTGTACATCTAATGCTTTATTTGTATTGGAATAATTTAAAGTTTTTATAGGTATTGTTTTTTATCCGCCATAATTATACAATGATTAATTACCATAGAACTAGTTACTAATTAGTGAATTTTATAAATACATTTGGGTTGCTTCCATAGCTACCTAGCATTGATCTTATAGTAGCTTGATTTGATGAACTTTTGCGTTTGATATTTTTGCTAATATTAATGCAGTTAATACAGTCTAATGTAATTAATTTTATGACTGATTCACTCGACTTTAATTTAATCAGCATTACATCAAGTAATGTTTACGATTTGACTTTCAAGTAACAATGAAATATATACACACACATTAAGTTTAGCTGTATTTCAATTATGTATTTTAAATATAATTACCCAGAAGTTGCATCTGTATGTGTTCATATTACATGCTTACATTTAGCATTAATGTTTTTTGGCTTTATGAAAATAAAAAAATTTACAAATTCACTTACGAAAATACAACTGTCAGATGCCAAAACTGATTAAATACAGCGCTCAATGTCACTTTGCTGCCTATAATAACTTATTACTGTGTATTGTAAATTGCAAAAATGCTTGTTTTTATTTGATATTACTTTTCTTGCTATTGGTGGTACAACATGTTTTTTTAATTATAATTTACATTAATATTCATTACTCTAAACTAATGTTCTTCGTGCGCTTAAAATTATGTTGAGCAAAATAAAAAAAAAACTTACAAATATACAAAAACACAAATATTAAAAATACCTTACAGCTAACATTTTACGATGGTGTTACGTTTGCTATTCATAGGTATTTATGATTTCATTTTAAACTAAATAATATCACTATATAATGTTTATTATTTACGCGTAGCAGTTTTTATGAAGTACGAAAAATGTAATTCACATTCAAATACATAATGCATATTTACATGACCTAGTTCGACTGGATATCCTGCTGTGGATTTGCCGTTTTTTCTATATTCGTATATTGCAGTCGCGTTTTGCATTTTATATTTCTGGTTTTATATTACTCGCACTATTTTTTCCCTGTGCTTATAAAATTGCTAATTAAATCGCTCACAAAAAGCTTGAAAAGTTATTTACATTGTTGGTTGCTGCGTTTGTTCATAATTCTTACATTAATTTTCACAAAAACTAATATAATTGCCAAGAGACAGGGGGATTTTGTTTTCTTTTTTTTGTATTACCTGTTTGAAACAATGAGTTGAAGGTAAGAGTAAAAGTTTAAATTAAATGTTTTGACTCATCTAACAAGAATATTCGGAAAAAATTTATGATTGGAATATTAATATTGGAGCTATATAGGATTTAGCTTATAGGTTGCATTAATTTATTCCCTGGCCTATGTTAGCAAATTATCGAGCTTAAATACACTTTTAGCTTTAAAGGTATGCAATCCTGAAATAGGTGACGCTTGCGTCATTGGTAACTAAGGTGCTTACCCCAAGCCCAATCGAAGTCTGTCGAACTGGCTATTACGCAAACCAAAGGCGAGCAATAGTGCTCCACGCAGAAACAAACAATGGGGTAGAGCCTTTTGAAGGCTGCTGAGTGCGCCACTGTTACTGCGCGACTTGGAACTGGCTACCACTTCGGCGTCCTCGGGTGCAATGTCCATGCTATTGCTAGCGACGATGAATTGGAATATATCGCTGACCTTTGGCAACGAGAGAAAAAATAAGTGGTATATTAATATAGACTCATAAAAGATAAGTAAAGGCTCCGTTCTCGTGTGTTTACACTTAGCCCACTCCTCACTTACCTCATTCCAACCATAGCGGTTTTTAGCTTGTACTATCGCTTCGTAATAGGCGCCTGGATGGAGATGCTTAATGGTGTAAGACATAATATGTGTTAGGGGTTCCGAGGCTGGACGATGTTCCGGTGTAAGGATAAAATCATGCCATCTTCCTGGTTGTTGAAATGTGTCATTCATCTGAGGTATAATAAGAAGACAGATTGAAATTATAATCTTTTTTGTCTTGAAAAGTAGTCAGCTCCGAAGATACAGACTGAAAGTCTTCAAACAATATTATAAAAGTTGAGGTATTTTATACATTAACATCACATTTTTATACCCTGAACCCATTGAAAACGGGTTTTGAGCAAATACATGAAAGAGACCGAATTAGGCCTCTGTGATCCCATAAAGTGTATATATTCTTGATCAGGATTCTGTATTTCCATACGAGTTTATATTTTGTTCGCTATCGTGCAGCGGCTTAGAAAAATGCACAGCTTGGCCCTCATTTGTGTTCATTAAATAACCAATAATAAAATGTTATAATTAAGTAGCGGGCAATCTTTTACTTACCAGTACTCGTCGGTAAAGCAAACGAACCTCTTCAAAGGCGGATAACTATCTATTTTCCATGTCAAATTATAGCTATCAGAAGAACGGCCCACTTTTGGCGAGTAAAATTCAGCAGGTCCTGGCCGACCAGAGAGTTCCATGTATTTGCGAGAACGTCCTAAAGAGTTATCAGCTACGCAACTGTGAAAATTAAATTAAATTACTTGGGAGTAATCTATTCCATATTCACAATGATTGCCCATCATAATTTTATTTTCTATTGTTTAAATTTCCGATAAATTTTGAATTAAAAACCGTTCCTAACTTACTAATCAGACCGTTGCCAAAAGTTTTGGCAATGGCAAATCCCGACGGTGTTGTCATAAGTCATGCGCGGTGTCTACATTGGAAGCGCACTCGCTATCGAGAGCAGAGTTGCGATGAGCGGGCTGTAGTCAGCCTTCTTAGTTGCCGGCAAAAACAAAAACTTTGTGCATGAAATGTTGTGTGAACTTGGCGAATGTCCGCTGCTTTAATATGTTAAAGACAGGTGGACATTGATGTAGCAAGACTTGTTTATCCACATTATGGTCAAAACACACTCAGGGTTATGCTGGTGAGCAAAAATATATGTATAACAAATAATGCAGAAACAATTTCTGGTATGAAAACTAAGGTAGCAGGTCGTCGTTCGCCTTTAGTGAAATATGTTGTAGCAAAGTAAAGTTTTCGACGCTTATTGTCACCTACAAGTTATTTGCTTCTGCAGTACAATCTTTCGATCAAGCTGCTCCAGTTACCTGTAGTTGCCAAAGTCCTCCTGTTGAATGTGCCGTATGGTAAGTGTGTGCCGATTGGCTCTTGTGTTCATCGTGCGTCGATCGGTTGTTTGAATCGGAAATGAGTTTTGGTACCAGGATACCTGTAGAGAGAATATACCACAAAAGAAATGAAAGGTTAAGGATTGAGTAAGGAATAGTTATCACTTCAAAAAAAGCAAATAAAGTGTAAAGGGAAAAAAACAAAAATCGAAAATCAGTTTGACATAACGTTAATCGACCTCGGTGTATAAAACAAATCGTAGTTTTGAAGCGGTAATCTTAATAGGCACAACAAACGCAAAATACAAGCTGGTTGATACAACGAAACGATATCGGAGAATTAAAAACCCAACAAACCGTTGCGACTGGATCAGCGTAAACAATGCAGACGAGTTTCGCCTCAAATCCCTCGCCAGAGTGTATCCAGGATTTTTCTACTTGAATATCCGGTGGGTCTGCGCGTTTTAACACACATGGAAAGCAAATCACAACAGGGTGAAATCAATTAGTTAAATGGTCACACGATATTCATCAAGCCGCAGATTTCATTAGTATGTTGAAAATGTAAGAACAGACAAAATAAAGGTTATTAAATAAATTGAAAATTAAAAAAACAAATATTAATATTATTTCAACAAATTACGTAGTTACTGTTAAACTTGCTAAAGTAGTACGTAGTTTTTTTCTCTGGCTTCGTATATTTTAGAAAACATGTACATTTTTAAAAACTTTTCAAAAATTCTTAAAAATGCGTACTTTTATTGTTGCCAGAGTGGGTGTAATCGAATGCGCAATACTTGTTCACAGAGTTTAAATCTTAATTATTTTATTTTATATAATATTTGCGGTCATCAGCTTTAAAACACAGGGAGATAAATAGATCGACGTGGACGAGTATCTATAATTGTTCAATATTTATCAATTATGCACAACTTACATAAAACGTCCAGACGCATATCAACTGTCACTGGGTCGCCAACTCCGTTGTCGGCTGTGCATTGATAGACCCCTGCTTGCTGACGCTCTAATTTATCCAAGGTAAGAATGGGTCCATCACCAATTCTGGCCGGTGATTTACCAGTGCCGCTCTGCCGGAAAATAATGTAAAAACAGTTGTAAAATTGCATTGCAATGTGAAAAAGGAATAAAGACATATATATAGACTTTAAATACACAGTTCAAGAGTCAACTCGATGTTCTTGTTACGGCTAGCTTACAAAACTGAATGTAAAACATCAAAATCGAGAACAGGAGAGGTAGCGATAGATTCTAATATATAAGTCACAAGGAGCCAAGTGAGTGATATTTTTCGTTCTTGTATGTAGACAGTCACCTTTCCATTGACACCGTATTGACTTCAATGTCCAGGTTGGACAGGTTGAACACATGTTGATGTCTACTCCAAAAGCAAACTAAACACGAAATTTGGGTGGAATAAGGGTTGTGCGAAGTTTGCTGAAATGGGTGTAGATTGAAGTGAAATTAAATGACATCCAACTTCCAGAAACGTAAGAAAGTCAACGTGTGCGTTTTCTTCCGGAGGCCAAACCACTTGCTGGAACACAGGCAAACAGAACGACTGCGTTTCGCTCATGTCAAGAGCAAAGCATGCAAGCAAATAAATCGAACGGACATGTCAAATGCGGCAAAGTGCAGTAAGTCAAGCGCTGATGGTGCACACCAAAAAGGTAGTCAACTTTCTAGACACACATACTATTTTACTGATAACAACAAGGATTTTAGCACTTGTTTCACTAAAGTTTCTATTAAAGTGATAGGTAAAATTAATTTTTTTGCATATCCTTCAGTTTGTTGAGTTTCAAATACTTTGTGGCTATTTGCAATGCATTATTTTTTCGACCTTTATTACTCTCACAGCTCTATGCATTTATATACACTATTATTCTACATTTATTATATGCAAGTGTACCGTCTAGGTTATCGTAAACTCTGCTACCTTGGCACACTACGGCAAAAATGGCCATTGGCCTTAATTCTAAAACCGATGTCCAATTCATGTTTTTTTTTATTTTGTTTAAAATTTATTAAAATTGACAATTGAATAAAAATACTTACCTTTTTGGTCCAGTAAATTGATGGCACCGGGTTACCAGATCCCTTACATTCCAGCGTGATGGGTCCGCCCTTGCGTGCCTGTAGCTGACCAGATGTTGGTATAGCGCGAACGCTGGGAGGTACTGTGTGTGTGTGTGTGTGTGAAAGAGATAAGTTTAAAGAATTTAAAACATATTTTTTGAATGATATATTTTTTTCATCTTACATAACTGTACTTACCCAATATTTCGACTGTGTGTACTTGATCACGATTTATTTTGTCACTGATTTGGCAAACATAATCTCCAGCATCTTGTGGCTCCAAATCGGATATTTCTAAATTATAACCATCTATCAGCCTTACGCGCTCATCCCGTGTGACCATGATGTTGGAAGCGGTGAGCACATTTGTACCACGGCGCCACAGCAACACGAAATTGCCTGCAAGAAAGAAAAGAGGAGGATTCAGATTTAGGAACAGACAAAATATTATAGGCGGATAAGAGAAAGTCTGCTTGTGTTGTTCCCGTTGTTAGCTGGATAATTTATTGTAAAATGTCGCAAAACAAATGTAAAGCAGCAACTAACGTGTACATATACTTTCAAGAAGCTAAATGGATGACATTGAGGCAGGCAGGTTCAAATTGTAGTTGTCTAGCTGCAGCATGGACAAACACACACACACACATACACATGAGGCTATCTATCTTAAAAGCTATCCGCTTAGCCTGGCCCCATATCACTTTGTCTGTCTGCTGAGCTGTGGACATTCTACAGCTTGTTTGGCTATCCAATTGCTGGTGAGCTGCCGAGTGGGTCGTGGTGTGTTCATTTATTTTTTAGTGTGTTTGCTCATATAAATGACATAATTTCGGAGATGTTGCTAATAGAGTTTTTATCCTTTATTTTTTGTTGCATATTTTATACAACTTACGGTTTTCATTGCTCTTATCGAAAAAGGCAAACGTAAAAATGTGTTAAACGAGATTACATGGCGCAAAATATATATTTATTATTTTATGTACTTAAGTTGGGAATGTGAATTGACGATGCAATCAAAAAATAATAAATTACCAACCCAATTCATTTTAACTATTTTTTGTTGTTGTCAGCTTTGTACATTCGCTTAGTCTGATTTTAGTTTATACCATTCAGTAAGTGAACAAAAAATTAAATGTTTAAATCCTCTGTGCGGAACCTTTTTCTTGAATATCGGGTGATACACTCTTCTTTGCTTAATAAAGATTTTGTATTAAATACAAATACTTGTAACATCAACTGTATTAAAGGTTGTAAATTGCTGGCAAAATTTTGAATTATCCACACAAGTTAAGTCACATCGATATAACTCAGATATATGTTGGGGGACAACTTTCAAATGTACGTACATTTATAGCAAGAGTGGGTCAAATACGCCACACATTCCCCTTAAAATGCCTCTAACGCTCCTTTTTATTGGGCGCCGATGAAGTCGGGGGATGTATGACGAAGGGCTTCTTTTGACGCCTAGATACCTTATTTTGTTTATTGGATTAAAAACAATTAAGTGGTAGACTTCTTTGCCTTTGGTTCTGCAATGGTTCAATTATTCCATGTTTTTTCTATCTACCTCATCATTTACCTATTTGAAACAAGTAATTTAATACTGCAATCCGTTCGCCGTTCTACAGTAATTAAAGACTTATAGTGATTAAACGTAGAAAAGTAATACAAAAGTAACAACCACAACAACATAAAATAAGTGTGGCGGCTCTAGTCGGGAGCGTCTTTACATACATTTAAACCCCTTTGCACTCATACATACATACACAATTTCAAACGCACGTATACAAATGCATGCCGTACGCTGTCAATATTAAGCAGCTGCTGCGCTTGCTATGGAAACCCACTATGGAAACTAAATTCGCGAATAACATCTAGAATAACAGCATTATCTTAGTGAAATGTTAAACTTAAAAACAGCATTCAAATCTAAGAACAAAACATATGCTTCACAAGAACATATTGAACATATTAAATGGTGGCAGGTATCCGAATTCCGACTTAATCCGTAAAAACGGGGAAAAATGGGTTAATGTCGATAATAAGAAAACGGGGTGAGTTATCGATGAATTGAAATATACATATAACTTTAAACTCTCTAGCTCTTATTAAAGTGGTTCCTGCCAAAAGAATTGCCAAATTTGTCAATTTTGATACACGGTTTCTAAAATAACCTTTTGAAACAGATTCTTTAAGTGCTACAGTATATTAAATGAAATGTATATTAAATATTTATATCAACCAAATTTAATACCTCTAGCTCTGAAAATCTGTGAAATAAATAAAAGGATTTGAGGTTGTTGTCCATTTTTTCGATATTAGGAAAACAGGGGTGGGTTATCGATCTTTTGCAATAAACTTGATTTACGCGTGCCATGAATTTGAAAAGTCTCTATCAAAATCGATTTGGCCAGCGATGCTGACCAAGAATAAATGGGGCCGGAGATGTCTCCTTTTGCCAGTTACATACATTTGCATGAAACCATGATACCCTTTTTATCCATTTTCATTAAAAATATATTCATTGCATTTGAAGACAATAAAGCGGAAGAAAGACGTAAGTTCCTTAAAAATAACAAAACTGTAGCCCCAAGTAGGGTTAACGGGTGTATAATTTGAATTTCTTGTGTTTCCAGTTAGAAACAGAATTTTCCAAAATGGCAATATTGCAGGTTTTGTGAATATATATCGTGTTTTACGCCTGCTGCCTGACATACGAGGCAATGATAACTGACAGGCTGAACGGATTTTGTTCGCATTGTCGTTGATGCCGTCATTGTTCAATTTATTTTCATTTCACTACGAATGGTTAATTGCATTTTATTCATTGGCTTGTCAACAGCAGCTGCAATTAAAACTTTGCAAGCTTGCCATTAAACTGGGTCATGCTAAAGTGGAGTGAGCCTGACGATTAATTATCATTGTGTGTGCATGTACGCAAAGAGTTTACCTAATACATTTTCCATGTATTGGAACCGTTTAAGCATTAGGTCTCTGTTTAATATTAAAATAATTTTCTGACTAACCTACTAAAGCTACAACTTATCATTTACTCGTTCACAAAGTGAAAAGAGTATATTGGGTTTGTGCAATGTCCATCTCGTTGCCCGTCCTTCTGTCCGCATGAACCCACTTTTTTTTTATCCGCTATTGAAGCTAGGGTCTTGAAACTTGGAATGTATACTCGTATATACCCGCGGCAGACAAACTGTTAAGATTTTTGTTCCACGCCCACTGAGAGGCTGGCAACATTGACGACGCAAATCAATAAAAGGTGGATATTTCCCACAATATTAAAGCTAGAGTTACCAAATTTGGTAAGTAGATTGCTGGTGACCACCTCAAAGATTGAGACCACTAGAACGCCCCCAGCGGCTCCGCCTTAAAAAGTCGGAAATGGCTATATCTCCCACAGTTTTTGAGCTAGAGGCTGCATATTTGGAATATTTACTACTGGAAAGCAATATATTTGAAATGCGGAATTAATCAAGGGACAAACCACGAAAATACCATCAAACATGAAAATAGTAAGTAGTAATACATCATATTTTATCAAAAAGAAATTTTATTTCCAATAATAAATATATTTGAAATGTAGAATCAATCTAGAGGACAAACCATGAAAAAATACCATCATACATGAAAATCGGTTCAGTTTTAACAAAATTATGGACGTTTGAAATATGCGAGGTAGGGATACGAGAGGTTTATATGTCAACATTTTTGTGAATCGGTTTTATTCATTCAAAATTTTTGGCAATTTTGGCATGATTTGTGATAAAAAATTGTAATCCCTGAGAATAGTTTTTGATGTTGTTTTTATTTTCGTTCACAAAGCGAATAAGAGTATTTAGGTTTTGTGAAATATCTGTCTGTTCATTTTTCACCGCAATTGAAGCTAAAGACTTAAAACTTGGAATATACACTATTGTGTACCAGCTTCAGACAAAGTGTTAGACTGGAAGACTTGCAAATCGACAACATAACGATCGCAAATCGATAAAAGGTGCATATTTCTCACAATATTAAAGCTGAATTTACCCTTTGAATAGTTCTGCTCAGTGCAACCACAAAAATAACTACGCATGTTAAAAATGTCGTTAAAATGTTTGCTTTAAATAATTTTAATATAGAACCAGGGCACAGAATGGCATTAATTATCCAATTTAATATTGAAGGATATTGTGCCTATTTGGTTATTTGTGTCTACGCCCTGAAATTTTAAAATGTAATTTGATAAATATTTTGGTTGGCTGTGAAGTGCAGGGCAAGGCATGACAACATTGAACGAAAGGCTGTTGAGAGCTATTGGTTTTGGTATTTATACATTTATTTGGAGTGACGTGTCGCCTAAACATATTTGCATTTGACTATGCATAATTTTTTTTGTGGTTTGTATAATTTCTGTCTTGCTGTCTGTCCGTCTATTCGTATTTCCGTCTGTTCGTCTGTCGGTATGAACGCAATTTTTTTCGCTATTGAGGCTAAAGACTAGAAACTTGGAATATATGCTAGTGTATACCCGCTACAGACAAAGTGTTAAGATTTTTGTGCCGCGCCCACTGGGAGGCTGGCAAATTGAGAAAATGACGATCGCAAATCGATAAACGGTTAATATTAAAGCTAGGGTCACCAATTTTGGTACCTTCCCCAAAGATTGCGACCTCGATATCCCGGCCGCCTCCACAAGTCACGAAAGTTGGCACACAGTGTTCGGGTCAAAAAATGGTGTCCACACTCAAAATTTTATATTTTCCCGAAATAATAATAACTGCTGTTTACTGTAAACGACTGCAACGTTCTTACTTGTTCTTATGCTTGGACTTAGGCATGCCAATATATCGTTTACTAAGTACGCAATGGTGATACGCATCGCAGAAAGATAGCTTTATTTATAATTCTTAACAGTGTACTTACCTAGATTCTCAACCTGGCAGGGCAAAACAAGCGTATCACCCACCACGGCCCGATACGTGTGCCCACGGGAAAGAAAACGTGGTTGCGCCGCAGTCAGCGACGTAGAAGAAAGCGCAATAGGTTGTTGGACATTGCCCAGTGAGCGGGTAATGGTACCTGAAATTTTGGTTAAAAAAATCGAGAACATGTGAAAAAATATAGATTATTGACATGATATATTAAATATTTTGAAAAAAGCGAGTTTTTAACTGATTTAAATGGGTTTCAGTTGGCATAAAAATATAGGGCGATCCCCCTAACTTTCATGCTCAGCACACAAGACAAATATTTGCAATGGTGTACTTTATTTTCCTTTGGGCATCGTTTGGTGTGAATCAGTATACTCAGTGATTCAGAGCAGTCTTTAAGCCAGTTTCGACGACATTTTAGGAATCTTTGGCAGGGGTAAACGGTATGGTATTGGCGACAAATATGCGCAGCGAACCAACTAAAGTCCACTAAAGCATATTTCAATTGGGTAGTCACGTTCCTGCTGGACTTCCAACGCAGCGTATCAAATTTAATTACAATAGCAACAGGAACATTTCGTGGAAAATAAAGTTTGGTTCTAAAAGACACTTGAAGGAGCGACTGTTGTCGTTGAGCAGTCCGACATCAAAATGGAAAATCAGCTACATCAGGAAACAGTCTAAAGGTTTCCTAGGAATGTCAAAGTCCTTACCCAAAAGTACACAATGACTGCAGTTTTGAATTTTATGACGCTCAGCCACATGCCCTGGACTTACATTGAACTTTGCACTGTCGAACGCTGACGTCCACGCCCATTATCTTAGATATTAACACGGCTCTGATCTGGCAGGTGGTTTTTAGTGGAATCAACCTTTGCTCTAAGCTGCCTGTGGTTTCATTCTATAGAGATGCTTAAGGGTCAACGTTTTATTGAGCTTGGCGGTTCTGTTGGCCAGTCCAGTCCAATCTTAGGGTAAGAGTCAGTGGCTGGCTGAGAGTTTATATTTTACAGTTCCAGCGAAAAGTGCATGCTTGTGTATATTTTAGGAAATTTTGCAAGCGAGTAACATTTGTGGCAATCACTGACTAGTTGAGTCGATCTAGCCATGTCCGTCTGGCCGTCCGTCTGTATGAACACGTTGATTTCGGAGACTTCAAAAGCTAGAGAGCTGAACTTGGACTTTTTATGTTAATGTCTTATTATCGGTTTTCTCCAGAAATGTGAACTGTGCACAGGAATAATATCACTTATATTAAAAAACTCCTTGATCACAGCCCTGAGCTTCACTTTCCTGGTAATAAAATAAAAATAATCATGGAGTTTTGCATATACATTTCTTTTAGACTGCATATTCAAGTTTTGGTTTGGATATGGTATGCCGACAGCTTTAAATTGCATGCACCAAATGCATTTGGAATGTATGCAATTGAAGTCGGCAAACTTTGAGTGTTGGAAGAGGGGAGAACAAGGGATTTGGCCTTTGTTGGCAGTATAAAGTTGATCCTCCTACACTTTCAGCCCACGCTTCCATCCTCAAAGATAATACTGCATACCTAAAGAGGGCATACCTTAAATGCACTTAAAATAATACTTCACCCATTCCAACCAAGACTGAAACAACGCTAGTCGCGTGCTCTTTGTTTTTGTAAACTTTGGCCGCTTCCGCACTGAGTATCTTTCCTTTTTTTTTGTTGACGCTAAAAGTGTTCTAGAAAATTGTTGTGTGTCTAAAACTGTGTCGCACACACACAGCGGAATCGGGTGTTAAAAGGCCAGGGCACACCCACTCAACTGTGTTTGTGCATGGACTTTTATATGAGTGTATGTATGTGTTTCTGTGGCCGTGTGATGATTTCAGTTTTGTGTCTGTCGTCTGCTTACCACAAATGCTGTCGACAGCGCCACCGCACAATAAACCTGATTTTAAAAAGCGCAGTTGTTACTTAAATCATTTATCTCAAACACACACTTTTTGAAGTGTCATCAGGCAGTCGAAGGGAGTTACATACACAAACACTGACACTGCTCACTGAGCTATGCTGTAACTCCTGACACGTTAATGGCATTAGTATTTTCTTGTGTTCATAAAGTCATTTGCGGCAGCACAAACCAACATTTGTGATCTGCACTGCTTTAATTTCAAAGCGAATGCCACACAAATTGACTGTTCTGTGATGATGTGTTACGATGTTGCAGCTGCAACATTTACTGAAATTCGATTTGCAATTATTTTGTACTGCTGTTCGAGGAGTAACTATTTTTGCTTTGATTTATGCGATTTATTTGCGTAAAACACCACGCGAAACAAGCAACAACAACATAGAATTTGCTTCATCATTTTACCCGCACAAATTCAAACACCAGTTGTATATGCATTTGAGACATGCACGTATGGGGCACGTTCCCTTGCTTTGGTATTTTTTCACATTTCCGGTGGGTGGCTTAGTGCTGGCGGGGACAAACTTTTGCGGTTGAGTTTGCACCCTTCCAACTGAACATTGGCGATGCTCTGGGCAACGCTGGTTGTAGACTGTACACATATACACCTTTACACCTGTACACCTTAAACTAGTAAGAGCCACATTCTGATTCATTAAAACATCTGCTATGGTGTGTATGCTTGTGTATGTGGCTTGTAAAACTTGGTGTGTTTCTGCATCAGCATCTTTGTATGTTTTGCTATTTATTTAGTGTTTACTTTTCTTTAGCGTCTGTTTTGCAGCTCTGGTCTACATTCATTTAACTACCTTTTATGCACAGAAAAAAGGCGAGTAGCAACAAAAGCAGCTAAAATGCGAAACCAGCACAAATTTTAATTTCCTCTCAGGCAAACTGTTTTGGTTGTTAGTTGAGATATTCATGCACATGGATTGCCACAACACCGGCCTTTACTTGGCGCCTAACATATTCGTATACTTCTGAAAAACGAGTATTGCGCTGTCGATTAAATTTATCTCCAACGTTCGTACTTGTTTTATTTTATTTGAATTATTTTTGATTCACAAAAGTTCTGCTTAAAGCACAGTTCTTTCATTTTTCCAGCTTTATTGGCAGTAATTTAGCGGAGTAACTTGCACTCCCATTGACATGACAAAGACACGCTGTCAGCTGCCATAAAATGCGTCCATCTGACTGACTCACTTGACTTCTCCATCGAAGTATTTATCAAAATCGCTTGCAGAAGCGCCCTGTGAATTTTAGATCGGAAAAAAGCACGCCAAGCTCAGGTGACGAAGGCGGCTTTCAAGAATTGGCAACGGAATCCAACACACAATTTTGCTGCAATTTCAGAGACACCAGTGCAATGTCATTCAAACGGTGGATGGCTTTTACCTGTTACCACCCCTCCCACAGCACATCACACCATACATATACATACATCGGGTATCTGCATGTGTGAGTGGGACCACCATTTGACACCCAAAGTATGCAAATGTTGCCAGCTTGTGCTGCTCTTGCTTTCAAACGCCCGACTCTCGTACGGGGCGTGAACCTGTCAAGCTTTTTTCGCTAGTTGATAGTCAATCTATTCATCTTTCTAACTGGTTTCATATTTGAAAGCTGCCAGTCATTTGGGTTGCTTTTGGTGCACCGTGTATGCTGGCGCCTGACAGTTGCTGTCGGTGGCGGGCGCTGAATCTGTTGACTTTTATGCACATATCATTTGCATAACATTATTTATCCATCCGCCCACCGGATTAAATTTTAAAATTCCAAATAAATCCGCAAATGAAATGCTTTTCACGCTATTTTTCGTTTACTCTAGCACTTACTGTGCTGCGCTTTGGCACCTTTCTGCACATCCGGATATTATTCTGTGCTGCAGAATCCAAGGATTCCAAACTGAAGGCTCGGCGCTGACAGTTTTGTCAGTAGCAGCTCGAGCTGATTCTTGTTGTGTGTGCAACTGGGCCAATTGGCGAATGCCAATCAAAAGGGAAATTGATTGCTTTTCACCTATTATTATAATTGTCTATACTTTTGATAACATATATTTGCATTATGTTATCATAAGTAGCTAGCAGCTTTGAAATTTTACTACGGTAGCCCGATCAGATCGAGTTAAGCACCGATCGAAAGGTATCATTTAAACTAATAGAAAAATATACCACAACATGTTATAGTTCGTAGACTTAATGGAGCAGTAAGTGAACTGATTTTTTTGTGGCGCTGTTAAGGCTACAAACTCAAAACTTTGGATATATACTTGTATTGTAGTTATCTGCTTCACACAAAGTGTTAAGATTTTCGTGGCACGCCCATTGGGAGGCTAGCAAATTGATAACATGACATACACTTCAATTCGCAAATCGATAAAGGTAAATATTCCCACAATACTTAAGCTAGAGTCTCCGAATTCGGTCAGTAGATTGCTGGTGACCTCCCCAAAAGATAACGACCTTGATATCTGGGCGACGCCCTCGCCGCTTCGTGAAAAAGTATTTCAGGTCATCCGAACACTGTCCGCCAGTGGGCAAATCCAAAAAATGTTGCGATTTTTAGAGGCCATTACTAATCCGCAAAATAAATGTTATGCATCTAGCCGTTGCGCAATTTCAAAAAAATGACAAACTCACATTGCGTATAGTCTTACAAAATCTATAGAAATTTTATGTCTTTAGCTTTTGTAGTTTCCGAGATCGATGCGTTCCTCGTGCTGATCAAGAATATATATACTTAGTGGGGATGCTTCCTGTTGCATATATTTGCAGAAAACCATTATACCCTCTTTACACATTTTACTTCAAAGTTTCCGGTTACCATTTTTCAACATTCCAACTTTAATTGGTTGGCAAATTCCTTTAACGACTTCGACAGTTAAGCTTCTGGTTTAGCTGTTGCCTTCTGGGGCTATTTATTTTCTACGCCTAACAATTGTACGCAACATTTAACAATGCACCGCCAGCGAAAAAATTGCTTTCAACATGCGCGACTCTCTTTGCAGAGGGGCATCTTCAGACAGTCGTGCTCACACATTTAGATAGGGGCAATGTGGACGTTGTAAGATATCGCATTAAGAATTTAAATTAATTAAATTAAAATGCATGGTGTATGTGGTTACGTTGTTGTTGCTTTTACAGATTGCTCCAGGAGCAAAGACCGTCCGCCATTTTTAAACTGACCGCGTGGAAAGCGCCTGCTGATGTTGGGCAGATACTTGCTCCAAGTTGGTAAAGCTGCCACAGCATTTGCATAAAGTATAATGACCATCATCCTGCTATCGTTGGACGCAACCGACAGTGGGCATTCAATTTTCCGCTTTTTCTTTAGCTTTGTTGCCATCGTCTTTGAACTTTTCGCATTTCCCGTCTTGGCTGTCGTGAAACATTTGTTCCACACTTTCTTGAACACATTTCCGAGCCGCATGTCCAGTTCCTGCTGGTAGGTTACTTTGGTCCATTTTGCATTGGCTTCCTTTATTTCCGTTTCTCTGCTCCACCCATTCGACATTGTTTTGCAATGTCTTCGATGGACCTTAAATTTCGTTTCGCTTTTATCTGCTTCTTTCGGTATCTTCGAACTATATAGTATTTCATTTCTAGTTGGTCTGAGTAGGGAACTAATACTATTTTATTTCTACTTAACCTTTGCATAAGTTTAATTGATTTTGTTATTTATAATGAGTTGAAAGGATAATAATAAGGTGCACACTCAATCACTGAGGTTATGTAGCCGAATATGAATATTCTCCATAAATGAGTTTGCTTGTCGTTGGTGACAGGTCGTAGGTTACAGCGCGGTTATCTAAGTATTACCTGACAAATGTTTGTTCACTCGGCTTAATTTAGCTTATGCCTTGCCTGTCTTAATAACTTGTGGTCAGTTTGTTTAAAATGTGTGCACTTTATCTGTGTATATGTATGTATAATGTGTAATTAGTTGAAATCGATGTTAAGGGCATAGGATATGCCCTAGTCGAGAGCTTTTCACTAAAGCCCCCTAATGTGTATTACTATAATTTTACTATTCAGTTATCGTCTTTAATTTGCTTGAAATTAAGACTTACGAAAACTGTTTAAACGTCATTTGTGGCGACGTTTGTAGAATTCTTTGTAGTTAATTCGATTTATGTTAAAGTTTTGCTTCTCTTACAGTATCGCCAGCTCTTCAGTTAATATAGGAATAAGGTTATTTTTAATATTGTTAAAATTAAACTATTAAAAAGTTATTTGTTAGCTCAAGAAGTCTTAGCAATGAAATTTTCTCGTCATAAAATCAACAAATCTGTTGAAACTAGGTCGCATATTCATGGCAATGCACTCATTGCTACATATGTACTAGCATTTGAAACGGAAGTGTGTTCCGCTGAACTGCGACTGCCAAGACCAGGCCAACTAACAGCAGTCTACACAGGAAGCGGAAACAAGTTGTGCACAGAAGTAGAGAGAAAGGAAGCTTGCGCGCCATACGAAGAGCAGATAACCGGACTTTTAGCCGACAGTAACTCAAAGAGCTCGCGTGTAAACAAACAAGTAAGGGGCTCTAGTTGGGAGCGCCCGACGAGGGGATGCCCTGAACCCTGTCTTCACATGCATACATTTCAGCTTTTGTTGTTTCGCGATCGCTGCGTTCATACAAGCGGATAGACAGACGGACAGGGCTACATCGATTGAGCTCGTCCTTCTGATCAGGCTTCCTCTGCCTGTTACATACATTTGCACAAAACCATTATTCCCTTCTTACCTATTTTCAATGGGTTCAGGGTATAAATATAAGCCATTTTGTTAGTAAATCTTGGCCAGCTGGCAAATAGCGATGCTTGTATATTTTGTGTTTAACAAGTAACTTCAATAATTACTCTTGCGCCCAACAATAGCAGAATAGAATCAGTGAAATTGACTCAAAAGAATGCCAGGCAAATATTAACCGTAGACTATTAACTAAGTAGTCTTTTGCTCATATTTCTTTGCCTTTATAAGGTCTTGCTTTTCCTTCACATTTTTCCCATATGTTGATGTCCTTCGGCTATAAATTCCCTTAACATAAGCGTCACCCGTGTTGTGCATTAAAGCAGCCAATGTGTGCATAAAGTTGCCGTTTCACCGATTTGGCTTGTACGTAGACTAGAATGCTCTGTTCAAGTCCTGGAAATCTTATTCAGCTCATATGCTTAGAAGTTATTCAAAAATTTTATTTCCATAGTGGTGGTCGCTATATGTAAGTCTAAATGTAAGGGTGTTGAAAAGTATATAATAGGCAGAAGGAGAGTCCTAGTCGGGCCCTCTCGTCTAGAGCAATCTTGCTTGTTTAAATTTTACTGACAAAAAGTCGCAGTCATTATTGCTTTAAATTGTCTGCCTTCTACAGCTCTCGTCTGAGGTATTAAAGAGCTTTACGTTGATGTGCTTAGTTGTCATTGCTGTCCACTTTTACGTTCCCCGCCAGTTTGTCGTGCATAAAACGCACCTGTTGTGCAAAAATTGCCTAATTGAAACATAAGCCGTTATAATTTTGTGACGGCGACAGCACTCAGAGCCAAGATCGGCATAAAATTATTTAAATTTGCGTCCTGCATATTGAAAGGCACGTTCGTTGACCCCGCTGATTTTGTCTGCTTATTAGTCGATGCGACAGAAATTTAGCAGCTGTTTACAATTAAAATTTTTGAATTCGATTTGGGGACAAAAGTTTTTCCTAAAAAACAATTTAAAACAGTAAATGTTGACTGATTTTAGGCGATTGTCAAAAATTTATTACATTATCTTCAGCAGGCTGGTTCTGGTTTTATCTTATATCCGTGTTATTTGATTTGACGTCAGCCTCCTCACTTGTTTTTTAAAGTACAATTTTTAAATGAATAATGTTGGATTGCTTCTGCAATGGTGCCTGGAATTGCCCCAGTTGAGTGAAAAATTAATATAAATAGTGTATGTGGCCGCAGCATAAAACTTTTTCAATTTGTGAACCGAGACCAGCAATACGTAAAGTAAACAGACGTAGACAAACATGGCATGCACCCACAATCACATACATATCTAACTAAATTTTCTACTACCAATCGACCGAATTCTGTCCTGACCACCGGCTGGCACCAAATAAAGGAATAAACTAGTCGAAGTGGAATACCTGAAACTACTACTTTCTTGAGAGTGGGGAGACCTTTAAATTTCTAAATTTACTTTGTTTCCCAATTGGCTTCGCGTTTACCAAAGGTCCGATTATTCGCCAGCCAATTTTCGCAAACTCAAATGTAAGCATCTTGTTGGTCGCTTGCCGTGAGTTCAACACAAGGAATATCTTTTTATATAAAGTATTTAAGTGAATAACAGCTGGTAGTCTTTTAAGCTTAGGCGTACTCTTATCGGGTCTTGTCAGTTTCAAGCTTTAAAGACTGATAATTTTCAGATTTTTATATAATCGTCATCTAAACAATGATCAAAATGTGCAGGAAACCTTTTTTATAATGTGCATTAAGTGCATAACCTGTAGCGTCCACATAGTAAAAAGAATATGTTGGCAGTGTTTCTTGTAATTGTCGGTGCTATTATTAAGTCTTTTGCATATCGAAGTTTTCACTTCGCATCGCTTTATAGAGCATGTTGTCTTGCGCACGGACCAGATTTTTTATTGGTCCACACTTTTCGGTCTACCGGGAGTCTGTCATTACAACTGCGTCTCCCGCTCGACGGCAGCGGCGTGGCAAAGTCGTAAAGCACATTTTTTAATTAGAGTCACGAGTAAAACAAAGCAATTAGTAAGGCTGTCAGAGCAATCCTTTTGCTTTCCTTTTTGTTCCTACCAATTTCTTTCAGTTCCGTATTTTTAATTTCTCTCCCATGTTTTGGTCAACATTTAAGTGCGGGCGTGTGAATTATTAAAAAAGTAAATTATGTAGCAAGAGTAAATTAAAGGACCGGATTCTCGTGGTGGGTCAAATCTCCTACCCACCCTTCTCACTTAATGTATGATCTGAAAGTAAAACTTGCTTACTATTAGCGGCAATATTGTCTTACGCCCACTCTCGCGCATGCAAATCAGATATGATTAAATATACTGCAATTGTTGAGCTTAAGTCACATCATTTGATACAAATAAACCAAAAATGGTCACGGTTGTAAAGTTTTGATCTTGCCTCAGTCGCGTCTTTTAAAATAACTTTATTAAATTCTTGCAAGCATCTGCCATATGCTCCAAAGACGTCGTTTACACAGGAAGGCATTAAAATCTTCCTACGGTCGCTATATAGTGATCTGGGGAAAATGGCCGGGTATAATAACATCTTATTTGCAGCTGTATGGCACTCTCTCCTTACGGGGCCAAATACTATGTCCATTGACTTGAATAACTGAATGAATCGACCCGACACACTCCAAATGCGCTATTGGCATTTGCTAAGCGTATACACATGCTAAGGGATCACAAAGACTCATAACGACCATAAGAATCCGGCAACTCCAAGGACCAAGGCTCAACGTAACCTTACCTAAATATAAACAAGAGAGAGGCTCTAGTCGGGGTGCCCGACTAGGGGATATCCTGAACCGCGTCTTTCTCTTTCTAATCGTAGAACCATGCTATGTGTAATCTTCTTACACAAACTTATCAATGGGGAAATTAATACTTCCGAATTAATCAGCCAAATTAGTTTTGCGGTTCCGTGCAGAAATACGAGGAATTTTTTACCGCTTTCTCTTAAAATGTGTAATGCAAATGTGAATTTAAAGTCGTGAATATCTTTTACACTAAGAGCACGATCTTAATGAATATCGAGTCTTATCGATATGAAACGAATGAAACGGAGCAAAATATCGACAACAAATGATAAACCTGTACAGCGTATAGTATTACAGAATCTATAATCGAAAAGTTTATGTCTCTAGCTTTTGTAGTTTCCGAGATCGCTGCGTTCATGCGGACGGACATACGGACTCAGATCGGCGTCTTCATCAGGAATATATACTTTATGGGGCCGGAGAGGCCTCCTTCTGCCTTTTACATACATTTGCACAAACCCATTATACCCTGATTTACCCATTTTCAATGGGTTCAGGGTATACAAATATATTTACTCAATGCTCTTATTTTTCGAAGGCAGTTGAATTCACCTTTCGGAGTTGGTTACTCTGTAGTAGCACTTGAGTTGAGTGCGGGCAGGCAAATGAAAGCAAACGACGCACAAAAATTGAACTGTATTGATTTATGACGAAGATGTGTGTGGTTCAGCGCTCTGAAAACTTTGTCCTGCAACGCAGAAAAACAGAAGGCCATTGCGGCCCGAGTAGCGTGAGCGGTTTGTTGTTCAAAGTTCAATGAAGTATGGGCTATTTGACCCTAGATAAAGTATGGCCACAAGTTGACTGCAGCACGCGGGAGGACTTGATCGAAGTGCGAAACTAATAAGTGGAACAAGTTGCGTTGTAGCTGGGCAAAGGATTGAAACTTTGTCAAAGTCAAACACAAAGTCGCTGAGCATTCAGAATAGTGAAGGTATCTGTGTGGCCGTCACCTCGTCTGGCTTTAGCTGTGCATTAGTTGGTGATGCATTATTAATTCTCAGCCATTTGATTTGTATACTTGTTTAATAGACAGTATGTTCAGACCAACCTCAATTCTAATTGGGCTGCTTTATTCGACCAACACAAAAGTGGCTCTGACTTGGTCGCACATGGCCATTTCATGCCTGTGCCAATTATTGTACAAAGATAAGTTTTAACTTGTGCGTGTCAGTTGTTGTTGCTGTATCCGACTAGATTCAACTGACCCCGTGACCTGTTGCATGACGCTCGAACTGCGGCGGAAAGTTAATTACTTTGATTTATTTGTAAATTATTTAGCTGATGTTGTACGTGCGTGGTTTGTTACTGATTTCAAATTGCACTTAATTACAATTTCATGTACTTACAAATTAACAAAATTGCTTTGGAGTGAGCAAAGCTGGTGGAAACGGAAGATTATGTTTTTTTCTATTTTCATTGATAAAACAACAACAGAAAGTAGTTAAGTGCGACATCATCTCTATTAAAATGAATTACAGTCGAGAAAAGGGCGACCACTTATTTCCAATAATAAAATCATTTAAATTCACAATCAATCTGAAGCGCATCTGAATTACAATATAAAAAAAAACAAAAAATGCGAAAATTAGATCTGATTATATAACATTTAACGTAAATTGCAAAAAATCTAATTTTGTAAGCTGAACTTTATAATACAGTAATACAAAGTTGCTGTTACTAAAGATTCTGACAACATTGTCGTTTGCTCTTCCAGAACACACAAATATATCTTTTCAGCTTCCGTTCTAAACATTTCGGTTTTGACCTTAGAACTTTATTATTAGAAAAGTTTGAATGAAACAAAACAAGGAAAATAGCATAAACCTAAACATGAAATGTACGGGTATGTATACATATTTAAAATGGTAAATTAGACTTGGTCGAACTATCTATCGACATAGAAAAACACAGAAACTTAAAACATAGGCAGCCGACGAGTTTAGTTTTTGGCAAATTTAAATTGAACACGAAGGCCAGCCAATTTCAAGGGCAGTTGAAATGTTTATTCATATCGGGTAAACAAATCAAAGTGAGCTCGACCGAGTATCACAATTTGCATATTTGCATACACATATAACTAAAACCTTAAGCTTCTATTCGCAGTTGTGTGGCTCAACTTAGTTTCGGCTGTAAATTTGTTCCTTTATCTTCCGCCGTTAAAGCTTCCTTTAGTAATGGGTTTCGAGTCTTGCGTATGTAGGTCTTGTAATAGAAGTCAAAGAACATGGCGAACATAAAGACGTTTTGAATACCGCCAACGAACGCGATAAAGACGGGAAAGTGACAAGGATTCCTCACGATCACAAGTAAAAAGTGCAGCGATAGGTACCCAAACTGGAGCAGCTGCAATTGTGTGATATGCCGCTTCCACCATAGCATCTGCTTTACTGCACCCAGAGAGGTGGCAAAATAGTAGGCGTACATTACAGAGTGCACCAGAAGGTTGATAAGGCCCAACATAGTGCAGTGGGAGCCCGCCAGGAAAGTCATGAAGATGGATACACCGAAGACCATGCCAGCGTGGTGATACACATGTAGAAAGCTAACTTGCGAGTTCTTTTTGCGTAACACTATAAAGACCTGCAACGAAAAGAGGTTTAGCTGCTGATAGGCAGACATTTAGCTGTAGCTCGGGTTATGCTACTGACCGTATCAAGTAGATCGAGGTATTTGAGCATGTAGTAGCCGTAAGATGCATATAGCAAACCCATCATCTGTGGTGTTGTGTTATGGTGCTCCACAGGCTGGCAGGTGAAGCTGAACTCAGGTTGAAATAACGTGTTTGAAATCCCGTAAATGAAAAGAATTGAGTTTGCCACGACCTGAGTAACGTTGTATAGCTGCATCACAAACTTCAGTTCGAAAGGGTGTCGCTTTTCCATCCATTTGGGACCGAAATGTAGAACAAATGCTAAATAAACGACGATTACGAAAGCCACACTCCACAAATTGCCAGTGAGCGGCAAATGGGCGACGCGCGGATCTGTGTGTTCCTCGTACAGATCCCGCAGTATATAGTACACATAAGCTACAACATTAGGCGCCATTGCAATGCCCACACTGTCACAGGACTCTGGCTTGCCTTTACTCCACAACAAAATGCCAAAATAGACGCCAGCGTTTTGCACACTTCGAATGTCGGTATTCTTCTGAGCAAAACAAAACTTACATGCCCACGTGCTCAGGTGCTCGCACAACACACACCTCTGTCCAGCGCTTGGGGTATGGTAATGACCGCTAAATGAAAATCATTACGCTCGCCCAATTAACCTATGCAAAACGTCTAAAAAAAAAGTATACGTGTGGCTTGGCCACGGCTACCACCAACAATTACAATGTATGACTCTTTAGGTTCTGTGTATATCGTTTTCTCTTTATGAAGCAGTGGTTTAAAGACCTCATTAAATACATTAACTGATGATAGATAATGCTTTTAACTAACTGCATTTGCACGCATCAAAAGTCAATCAAGAGCATTTGAATGCTGATTGATATTTCAGCTGCTCATAATATACAAACACGACCTTGTCTGCACTGGTGTATTGCATGCCCTTGTTGCTGGGCACATATTTAGCCAGTACCTTGTTGGCCAAAAGCAGCATTTGCATTTTCATCGCAGCTGTGGAATATGACAATAAACGAGCTGCAGCTCATTTACACAAATAAGCCATAACCGCGGCCGTTTTCAACTATGGAAATGCTTGCTGTTGGCTTGGCCTCGTACTCGGGAGCGACTCTTCGCCAATGTTAAGTGCCGCTGGTAGTGTAATAACCATAATGCCGACGTTTATGGCGGTAGCAAACAGCAAAAATAATAATGGTAATCATTTTGCCGTTCGCCGGAAGTATGCAAATATACGAGACGTCGACGAATCAGATGGCAGATGACGGGAGAAGGCCGTGAACTGCGTCAAGGATATGGTCAGGTGTTCGACTGGATCCAAAGACCACGTCTGGCAACTACGTTGAGTTGTTCTTATTCAAGTGATGCGTTAATGAACGTGATACATATATATGCAGAAAGTAAACAACGGGCCGAAAGCAAAGCCTATGTGTGTGTTTGTAATTATGGCTCAGTGAATGAAAAATAATAATCTCTCGGCAGGAAATGAAGGGAAATCAACAGGAAACTTTTCTGACGTGCTGCAAACACTCCGTGCAAATAAACCAATTCTTTTTAGCTATCGTGCTTATGTGTGTATGTGTCTGCCTCCCTGTGTGCATTAAAAAACACCCTGCACCCTGTCTTCACATTCACTTAAACCCATTTGCATTTATTTTTCGTCTTTTTCATATTTTTCACATTCTGGCATAGATGGGACGAATGGGGAAAGGTGTCTGAAATCCAAAAGGCAAAAGTTATACGCGCTTATACAGATGGACGGACATACGGACAGTTAGACGGACATGGCTAAACTAACTTGCTTGTTGATCCTGATCAAGAATATATATATACCTCATGTCATCGGAGGTGGGAGAGGCCTCGTGCTGCTTGTTATATACTTTTGCACAAATTCATTACCCATTTGTAATGAGTTCCGGGTATAAAAAGCAAGTGCATATAGTGTTGGTTGTATAGCCATACGAAAGTCAAAATTAATTATTATTGCGTTACCACCAAGCGAAGGAAATGGGTAAAAATTTGGCTTGTATTGATCGTTCTACTAAGCTATGAGCCTGCTTAGAGTGACAACCATTACAGCAGTACCAAAGAAACAAAGAGGCAGAAACGATTTCGCAAAAATATGACAAACAATCAAAACGTATTCGAAAAAACCGCAACACAGCCAACAAAACATGCCAGCTGAGCCCGAGATTTGTTGCCCAGCATCAGATCCGGGCAGCCTAGTCAGCCGGAGTGCTGGGCGGCGTTGTAGTTAATGGAGATGGGGCGCGGACGGCGTGAAGTAGGAAAAATAGCTTTGTCGTTCGTTGCACAGAGGAGGACTGATGAAAATTTATTGCTGCCAACATACCCAAAGGGATTCGCAAATATAATACTACAACCACAGCAGGGCGGATCCAACAGTTGGACAGATGAGCGCGCGAACAGATGGCAAGAAGGCGTCGGCGTCGGCAGTGGCGACGGCAGCGGCATCGGTATCGACGGAAACGGGGCGACTGCATACAAACACGTACAACATGTCATGCAGTTTGCCTGTTCCCTCGCCGTTGCCTGAATGTGGATCTGGAATATGCGCACACACTTTGCTAACATGTTTGTAGTGAGTGTGCGTGTGTGCACGGAATGTGTGTTGTGAGTGTAATATCTGTACGCTAGCTGGGCGTGCGTATGACAAAACTAAACCTATGAACAATTTTACAAAAGCAAAAGCAAAACATACAAAATGCGGTTTTCGTTGCGCTACGCTCCGCGGTGAAGAAATCTGTAAAAAAATCTGTTAAAAAAATATTTGTGTGTGACGGAAAGAACATGCTGGGGCGAGCTACCCCATTTGCCTCGGCTTCTATCCAATCCCAGGCAGCATGCTCAGCTTAACTGAGCTGCACGCACTCTTCATGTTTTGTTATGAAAATTTAAGTGAAATCACTAAAAATGCCAAACAAAACTGCTAGATATGCAGATAAATATGTATTCGGTGCAAGGGGTGGGGTCTAAATGTATTTGCATTTGTTGTTGGTGCTGTCGGCGGCCGTCGAGTGGAAATCATTTGCTGGTACGTGTGTTGTTCCTGCTATTTGTACCCTGAACCCATTGAAATGGGTGAAACGGGTACAATGATTCTGTGCAAAAGTATGTAACAGGCAGAAGGACGCATCTCATAAATCAAGAATAAATCTTGATCAGCATCAACAGCCGAGTCGACATAGCCTGGAGGGTCCAAAAGAATGTAAACACAGGGTCCAGGGTAAATCCTAGTCGGGCGTCCCCGTCTGAAGACTTCTCTCATGTTTTGTGTGCGCTACTACAGTACATTTATGAAAAACTGTGTTCAGTTTATAAAATTTGGCTTGATGTGAGTTGATGCGCAACCTCCAAGTACAACAGCGAAGCTCCCAATCACGTACAGCAGATTCCGAAATAGGCGACAGCAGCTTCTGCAGTTGTAGCAGAGAAAACATGAGCTTTAAAATAGGTCAATGAAAAGATACATATGTAGCTTTGCCCTCCAGAGCTGGAGTGTGTCGTGCTATAAAGAGTTTTTAGCTAATGGTTTCGGCTACTCAATAAATATTTGTCAACGATGCACTACGCTCAACCAAAGCGATGCAATAATGTTTCTACCCGTGCCGCCAATTTGCCACGAGCATCCACTAGTCCCTCGATTGCGTTACGTTCTTTTTCGGTTTCGACATCAATAGCTACGTTTTATTGGCTTGTTCTTTGCATTGACTATACGGGAAGAGCCAAAACAAAAGCGCCCAAAACAGCAATGCTAATAGAAACGACACTCAGATAGCTAGTTAAAAAATTTATGATCAGCGACAAAAGCACATACCTGTGATATACCTTTACTGCTGCTCACTTTTTACGTCTGTGCTGCTATTATTGTTGTTTTTTCTTGTTTCTATTTTTATTTTTGGTTTCAGTGTACACGCCTTTTCAGTGCCATTGTTACACACACGCCCCCAGGTCGACAAAAACATTGGCAATTCCACGGTGCGCCATTCCACGCATCGATGGCCTTTTATACGCTTCGCAGTTTTCACATTTTTTGTGTGCGTTTGCCTTGGATTTTTGCGATAATGGAGACAAATGTTGGGCTCTTAAATTTATCGATTGCTTGGTGTGTAAAACTTGCTAAGGAAAAATATGGCCCTGGCATGTGAATTTGTTTTTATAGGTAGGTTAGCTGTGCATGTGATTCCATTCTATGCGCTGCTCAGATTTAATGCTTAAAGTCGAGCAGAGTCCAAAGTCGCACCTGAAGTTTCAATTTATGTCTTGTTTTTCATTGCCTAATAGAAGAAAAGCAAAGTCGTCGCCCAGCAGCTAACAATGAATTGCGCTCTGGCCAAAATAAACTTGCGCCAAGGTAAGCCAACTATTTGTGCAATGTGCCCTGCGTTGCCTCAATGCTCTTGGCCACTATTCCGAGATCTTAGAATTTGCCTGGCGTGCCCGTATAAACTTTGAAATTGAAAGTTTATCGCATTTTGCCAGCTGTGCTGCTTTCAGACTGGGAAGACACAGCTTGCAAGCAAATTTGTTAAACATTTGTTAGAGTCCATATAGTCCGTCAGAACATTGCTGGTTGCAAATCAGGGACGCTTACATTTTTTTTTTTTGCGGTGGGTTATAACCCTTGGTATTAAGAGCCATAGCCTGCAGGACCTTTAACATGTACAATGGATTAACTGTCCGATAAACGCGGACTTTGCTGTGTGTGCGTTTAAGCGAATTTTAATTTTAGCGCTTACTCAATCCAGAGTTGTGGTCCGGCGCAGGCGATTAGGGCTTAACATTAAACACTGCAACGTGCTCGAGGGCCGTGGCGCCTGGATTTATGCAACGTTACATTGGCATTTAAATAGAGTCGGGATTGCTGAATAAAGCGCGTGTTCGCATTTTTTTCCAGTTCTTTTCTACTATATAAAAGCATAAATGCAACTAACGTTAAATGCCATGCCATATAAAGCAAGCAGGAATGGTATACTCTAAATGCACCACTGGGAGATACCGTTTTCTGGATTGAATAACGCTAACATATAACAAAGCTTTCGATAATTTAGGATTTATTTCGAAAAAGAGTGGTTTTAATATGTCGTGATTTCAGAGAATAATGAAATGTATTTGCACATATATTCGAGCAGTAAGCCACTATATCTCTATGCTAATATAATGGAAAATATAGACAGACATAAGCAGACTTATTGATAGTGGTTTAAAAAAGTTCTTTATAATGTCTAGTATAGATGTGTGCTCTATATCATTACTCCCTTTTCTAGCCATAAAAAAGATATAGGGTAGGGTACGATGTAGATATAAATCTGAAAAAATACTCGTTCACGTAAAATCCATAAGCTCTGGCGCAAGAGACCTATCACCTCCCTTCTGATATAACCACCGTAAAATGCTAGCGGGCTCATGCTTTTTACTGGCATGGAGTTGCTTTTGCTGCCATTGTTTGCAGGCCAAGCTATATATATATAAATTGTGAGTACAACGTGGTCTGCTATTGCAGGCAACTAACACCGAATCACTTACCTCGATTTGTAATGGCGGCATCGGCGTAGCAGTGTGCTAGTAACAGCCATCCTAGGCTAATTACAATCAAAATGGGACAATTCATTTTCAGTAGAGCTTCGTTCCGGGGGCGGCGGCACGCTAAGGATGTCGGAGCGTTGCCGTAGCGTGTGCTACGCGAAAAGATTTTCATTGTTTTGCGTACGCCAGTGTTACGTATACGCACCCTTTATTATTAAATTGGTTGAAGCGGTGTCGTGTACGTCGCGAGATGTATCCCGTTAATTGATACGGTGTGTGAAATACGCTGCGGTGTCGTGAGTTCTCTTCAGGTTTTCATTTGTTACACGCTTTCATACTTGACACTTAGTTCTCTGCGACGTCTTTTGTTATATTTTAACCCTATTTCACTAATTTATTTTTGTTATGTATGCTTATCGACTGGACGGTCTGTCTTTCTGGTCGAACTAATTTGCAATAATGCGCTCAGCCAAAAGCGTTTTGTGTGTTGCATGCGTTGGCTATGCCTTCCAAAGATTCAAAGTCCAAGGATCAATTAGTTTTGACAGTATCTTAAAATTGGAAAGATACATTAAAAATGGCATTAGTACATTTGTTGCATATTATTATATTAGTTAGTAATTGTTGGGTTAAATAAATAACTATCCCCATTTAATAATAAATAATAAAAATATATATAAAATTTAGCTGAATACGAAATGTAGCTGAAGTAGATAGTTCATAAGATATGCTTAACTTAGCGCAATTTGAATGTGCTTCCAAGAGAAATGCCGTCGCCTCTTAAAGCGTAAGCAATTAAAGCCCATGGTTTTTTGTTGCATACATTGGCGGTCCAGGCATAAAAAAGCTTAATCTGATTGGATAAAATCAAATTGGATAACATAATGAATTAATTTTATGAACACAGAAAATTTCGCAACAAAATGCAATTATCACACAAACGCTTTTATAAAATAAACTTTATTTTAATTATTTCCTTGGCTAGTAGTTTTTTTTATATACACATATGTGTGTGCAAATTTAAGTGTCTAACAGAGATGAGGGTCGAAGTAAGCTAAACTTAAACTTTAAAGTTCATAGCCAAATACTGAATTGCTCTTAAGGACATACTTATACGTATACACACAAACACACACAAAAAAGTTCAAATTATTTCATTATCACTTCTGTGCAAGGCAAAACTAAAGTCACAAAACAGACAGAAAAAGTGCTTTAAAGCTATAAAAACGGGTTTGTGATATGGAGTTCCAGAGGCGGGTCGCGAATGTTCATGAAAAATAAAGTTATAAATTTAGATTAACCCATGCGGCCGATACTAGTTCCGTGTGGCCTACCTAAAAAAAACAGTCGGAGAACGGGGCCTGTGCACTTCCACAGTTGTCCGTCTCGACCCTTCGGTTCAGCCTTAAGGGCACTCACAATACCCGTTAAAGTCACAGTGCTTGTGGCGTTGTATGCGTGTTTGAGAGTATGCTAGGTATAATTATCTATCGCATTCATTATTACCAGGGGCAGCCAGGCGGCATCAAGTAGAAACAAAGTGCTTTGCCGCTTGTCCTGAATGAGCAATAAAATATTTATATATATTTTCTTCACTGCACAGCCGACTTGAAGGTAAGCTATAGTAGGTGGCTGCTACGTCATGTGCTATGGTCATGTAATAACTCAAAATCATGCTGCTAAGAATTTTATAGAGGTCGAGTCAGCGCGAAGTTAGAAGCTTTTATATGATTTTCTTTCGTAAATAAACAGGCCGGCATATAAAACGGCAACCAAACAGGAGAAAACCAAAAACTATCGTCGCCATATCTATTGCCCATTGTCATCTGGCAGCCACCTTGTCTGGCACACTATTAGTGTCTGTTATTGTCAGCCAAGGTTATCAGTTTTATGGGTGTTTGGCCAACAGATTTCTATTTGTATTTGCTGTCCATCCTTTTATTTTTATTTATGAGATAGGACCGCATGGTGGGTAAGATTTTATCGTTTGACGTTCGGATTATTTCTGGAGCGAAATCTTCAGATTTCTTGGCTTTCAAAACCATACTGTCTTAATGTTTTATTTAGCTATCTCTAAAGCTTAATTTATTATTAATTATGAATAAGCAACAATTTGCAATAAACAATTTTTTGTCTGTTGGCCATTTGATATTTGAGCAGGGGCACAGCTTTCCCGACGGGCTAAATCTCTCCCCCATCGGGTTAGTGATTTCCGTCTCTGTCTCCTTTCTTTAATCTATCTATCTAATTCTAAGAATTATAATTATCAATAACAAAAACGGATTCCTTCACTTTCCTTATTATATTGTTTATTTATTAGATCAGATTTAAATTTTAGAATTTACTCTAACTACTAACAACTTTCTCTTTAGCTGTATGTTCTGTTAACGTCACTGACAACAATTAGCTGTGATTAAGGGCATAGCTAGCTAAACAGGCAAATACCCGCATCGTGTAAGAATTGTTTGTAATTCTTTTAAGCTTGTAGCTTTTAATGCGTTATATTTTTTAACAATTGTATGTATTTCTTTATTTTATTTAATAGCTTGACAGATCGAGTGTCAACCTAAGTAAAATGTAAAAAAACCAAGAAATACATTGAAAATAAATATAAACAATTAAAAGCTAAAAGCCTAAGAGAATTATAAACAATACTCATAACATCACCGACACGATGGGGGTATTTTATTTGCCAGTCCGGCTAGCTATGCCCCTAATCACAGCTAGTTGTTGTCAGTTATATATGTGTATATATACATTTCATTATGTTTTATACATTTTACTTTGGTTGACACTCGTTTTGTCATCCTATTAAATAAATAAATAATAAAACAATAGCAAACCCAATTTCATTTGCGCTTTTAGAAAGTCCCGTCCTGTGGGCTAATTTGTACCTGTGTCTGTTGGCCGTCTAAATTGCACTTTGCGGTATAATTTCAAGCTAGAAGTTGCCTGCGCAATTAGTTTTTGCTGGTTTCACTGTTAAACTGATTTACTGTAGGCAGGCACTGAGCGCTTCGGGGACGTAAATACGGGCAAAGCGTAACCGGCGTAAAGAAGAAGCCACGCCTTTTGTCAGTTAGTTGCTGTGGTCGACAAGCGAAACTTTAAAATGGGTTAATTGCATTGTAAACTAGATGAACAAATGCCAAACAAATGAACAACAGAACAACAATCACCACAACCGTCACTGAGTAAATTAAAGCAACTTTGGCATTTGCAGAAGCTTTCTTCAGATTCGATACAAGCAGTTAGGTTTTTTATCTGTCTTATATATGTATATTGCCTTGCAATGTGCCAGCCAGGAATGTACAGCATTAACATTAGTAAAACCAAGTTTAGAAGTCTGCTTAAGGCGACAGCAAGCGAGCAGAGCTCATTTCAATCATATGGAGCAAGTTTGATTGGGTCTTGTAATCAAGCCACTAGACTATCTAACAGCAACCAGTTTTTAATAGAAGCCATTTCGAACATGCAAGCTAGACTCCTAATAAGTCGGAAACATACATGCACAGCCCAATATTAATCTCTGAACAGAAGGCCATCGTCTGGTCCGCGAAATTTGGAAAACAATTTTTTAACCCTAGAAATGAGAACGAACTGTTGCCTATGCGCCATATTGAAATCGGAATGATGGAAAGGGCAAGACAACCACCATTGGTGGTAAGGTTATAAACTTTTGAAGTGCGGTGAATGAAAAATGTCACACACACACATAGGGTAAGTTCAAAGTTCACGCCTCAAGCTTGTCAAGCCAAAGAGTACTGACACAGCAACAAAGTGTTGAGTTGGCACGCACTCTTGCACATTTTGACAGACAGGCCTAATATGTTACAACGTTCCTAGACTGAAGAAATTTGAATAGAAAAGATCTGAGATCCGCTCGATAAAAGATTATTAAACTTTTCCAAACGAATGGCACTGCACAAGTTTTTCAAGTACTTGGGTACTTAAAGGTTAGCTGCCATAGACGCTTTCTGTACTTCAATATAAGTATTTGCGCTTCTAAAAAGTTGGTTGCCCGAGTCCAAGTTCCAAAAGCGATGCATATCAAGTAATCAAGTTGAGTCGCGGGTTTAGCTGACTGATGCGACATCACGCATTTAAGGCAAACTTTAGCCAATCTCACGCTTCGGGCAATGGCTTAGAGACACAAGGCAGCAGGACTACTGCATTGAAATCATATTTTTCTTTTGCCTTTGCTTTCCACAGCCTGTCGCTAATTCATTGCATTTTTACTGAAGCAAACATAACCCATCTACTATTTGCAGTGCGCTTGTACTTGCCTGCGAGGGACCTATGTAGTTGAAGTTGAGATGGAGCAGGCCTTGGGGTTGTGTATTCACTTACCAATTACTGCTTTATTTATTATGCCGAAATGAATTATCCCTAACCACCGGGATGCAATTTCGACTTGTGCTGCTTTTTGCGCTGTTTACATTTGTGTTCCGAGCAACCTTGCCAACACGTGATCAACGTAGAATAATGCATTAAGTCTAAATATACGACGTGAAAGTTGGCGGTGTATATGATTATATGGTTGTGAATAAACAGTTTACATGTCCTTTTACTTCGGGTACTACTACTACTCCGATATATACCTTATTATCGAGCTAAATTAATATTAAAGGATTAAATAAGAGTATGTATCAATAGAAGAAAATAAATAAGGCAAATCAAGAGGATTTTATTTAAATGTAGCATTGGTCAAATATACTATTTTTATTGTTTAGCTAGTTGACCTTTTGGCAATTTGACAACCTGGTGTTCTCTCCACTTTATGACAAATATCGAGCACAACAAAATCAATAAATCAAACAAAATGACAGCCAGAAATTTTACAAACAGAAAAACCGCAGCTAAAACCAATGTTGTTTGTTGTTAAGGGAGTAAAAAACATTTTGGGAAGTTCAAAGTCCTAACCGCATAAAATGAACATCAGCATTTACCTTATACAGCAAATTCAACAACACAGCGATTACAATTGAGCGACATAAACGCATGGCAATCTGCCGACAGCTCTGAAAGGTAACTGTTAAAGTATATATAGTAGAAAAACGATGAGCAGTAGAGAGTAGAGCACACACACATTAATGAACGAGCTGTAGGAGTAAGAGGCAAGCACGTTGATGCCCCAAATCTGGGGCAGCTGCTACGAAAAGTAAGCGTGTTTTAGACAGTAAGGTTAAGTAGTGAATATTGAAAAGAAATCCTCATGTGACAGAAAGATACGCAACGCAAATACTAATATGGCATTCGAAGCAACAACAATACTTTTTTCATTCTTTCTTATATTAGATAAAGGTTATACAATATACGAATGAAATATATATTTTTTCTATCTCAGTTGTTATTAGCTTAAACTGCCGGAGGAGGGATGGCTTTTATGGTGTTTTATCAACGACAGCAACCATCGGCATCGTGTTAAGTTAACAAAGGCTTGAACTTGAATTAAGGGTTAAATTTAAATAGTGCCACGTTGCTTTTGCAGGGAACCTACCCATACCTTACGCAGACTTTATGGTAGTGAAACACGCTTGTGTTTGTAATCAAGACTGTGATTAATAAGCACATCGATTTGTGAAACTGTCTCTTCTATGAAAACACATAAAAAAAGGGAAAATTTTATGTCAATAAATCAAATGGCTCTCACTTAATCCATTTTACGCATCTCACTAAAACAATGTCAATAGCAGATTTAATTTTACATGTTGGCAATCAAATTTGTTGATATTAACAAACGGAATGCCTCCAATCGACTTGCAGATAAACCTTGAAAGCCAACCTGATGAACAGCTATGAAAAGCTCTGACGTTAACGACATGCTCATTAATTTCTGATTCAGTCGTGTTTGTAACGCAGTGGTTTCGTTTATTTAGTCTATGATTTCCTACAAAAAGAGACTAGTAAAATTAAACAAAATCTGCTACGGCCAGCACACAATAACTATAATAACTTGGCTGTAAGCTGCTGATACAATTACGGCGGACCTTTCATACTTGCCAGCACAAATCGACCAAGCGAAGGGAGGTGTCGCTCCCAGACAAGCGGTAATGTTCACCTTTTGTTTTCAGCGACAGCTCGAGACCAAAGTACACGATACACTCTCACAGTTGACAAATTGTTTATGCAAACTTACTGTTTAGGCTGACGGACAACTTGTAGATGTGTAAGATTGGCTTGCCATATCAATAGTCACTAAACAGGTACCCGCGAAGAACCATTTTGATTACATTACCCTCAGCTGAATTGAAATTAAGAGAAATGCGAATTCATTGAAGAAAACATCTAATAAGTTGATTGTTTAAGGTGCGCATGGTAATTAAATCTGAATTGGACAAAAGGCTTACACCTTATTTAGGATCCAGCCTGTGGCAGTTTTGCTTAGACATAGGGCTCACATGCATTGTGACGAATTCACTCCCTTCGGCAAAGCAGGCAGAACTTTCTGCCACAGACTTTGTCCTGCATGTCAGCAGCACTTGCTTAACGCTTTCCTGTCCTCTTTTGTTCTGCTAGTTTTTATAAATTCTATGTGTTCGTATATATGAATAGCTGTTGCTTGCTTTCCAGCTTAAGCGCTAGCTAAATGGTTTACCCGCAGGGTTCAAACACAAGAGACGTAGAAAGCCTCTTAAGCGCCTCAAAATGTGTGCTCTTGGCCATATCAAAGTTTTTCTTTTCACAATTTCTTTGGTTTTGCCTTATGTTACCCGTCGCAGTGTTTCTTTGAAGCCGTTGACTTCCTTGCTGCTATTAACTATAATTACCGCATTAAACGGCGTAGTGTCTTAATATTCAATTATAAGTTTTTTCTTCCGCAAACATTCCCTCATTTCTCTGCATACATTTATGTGTGTTTTGTGCTATTTGCGGCGGTCTTTTGGAAAAGTTTGCTGATACACATTTTGGAAGACTTTTTCAGGATATCGTTTTATTTTTCTTGGTAGCCCTTTTAACGACGCTTGGATGCGTACAAATTATATTACTAAATCTTAATGCTTGTATTGCTTTTGTTTTTTTGCCAAAGGCTCGTCGAATTTTGTCGACTGTTTAAGTATTGATCTCCTGCCAGCCAAAGTGTGTGCGCTATACTGCCAATGGCCATTTGTTTTATTGCTGCATCGATAAAATAAATTGTATATGCTGCCCGTCGACGCTGCTAATGGCTTAGTTGAAAGTTTCGACATCACCGTTGGACTTTCGACATTCTGGCAATTACACATGGCACATACAGTGCTAATGAAATTACGAGGATGGACTTATATACCAGATCCGCAGGCATCCAATTTTTGACTGTAGTGAGCATCTTCTCAAGATGTCGTACAAATGCTATTGGAGCAGCCCAAACGTACTTCAATAAACTAATGAACACAATTAAAGTCAACAACGTGGGCGCTAAGGTCGCCGTTCATAGTGGCACCGACAGAAATTTAATTAACGAATCAGAAAACGCTAATTTTGCATATTAATAAGCACAACAAACTGTACGACAGAGCTTCAGGGTACAAAGTCGAATCTTGGGCTGGGACTCGCCTGTTCGGCAGTGTGAAGCACTTGCACACGACGCGACACGCACACAAAGGCAAAAGTGGGGTAGTATACCGATTTGGCTTGCTTGAAAAATAAGTAGTTGAAATTAATTCAGTTTAATTTGCTCACATGAAAAAGTCTACCTCTTCCAAACAGAGGCGTTTACCAATACTTACGTACCCTTGTACTTTCTGGTTCTAACCTACACTCGTGTGTTTTGAGATCTTATACAAATTTAAATTAAGCTATATGCTCTATGTATAAAATTCAACACATTTGTCTAATATTTAGCTAAATATATATTACTGTTATGCGTTAATTAGTTAGCTTTAGACAGTTGAATCCATTTTGCATTGTCGCGAAATATCACTTTTTAAAGTTCCAATTCAAATAAGTTTATCAATCTACAATTCTATATTAAGCTTTAAAATAATTTAAATACTCAAATATCTTAAATTCACTTAAATTACTCTACTCAGCTTTCTTTATTTGCTTTACATCTACATCTATGGCGGTTCCAAAATTTTATGTGATATGTAGAAATAGATGTTTTTTTTAAATATATACTACATAAAATAACATTTTCACTGAGCTGCGTTTCAATAACAATTCAGTTTCAAGTTCTATTAAAAAAGCTGAAACTTTTTATAAAACTTTGTTTTTTCCAAAATTTGAAATATTTTTAATCAATCGTGGTTATTTAAATTTAACTTTTCTCAAAACAAAAGTGCAAAGAAAAGGTAGAAGAACATTTGTGGGGGTTTTACCCGTGTTTTTAATACAAACCGTTAGGTTCACAACAGCACCAATTCTTTACGGGCAACAAAAAAGGTCAAATAGCATCCGTTTGGGCTTGTTAGCCTATAGAATAACAGAAATGTTGAGTGGAATTTCTACAGAAAATAATCTAAATGCAAACGCAACTATTTCTTGATTCCCTGCAACAATAGATACAATAAAAGCTGAATAACGAAATTTAATAAATTAAAGCTAGCTTTCGAACTGAGAAAACTTTTCGCAACAAAGTATGCAACAAAAAAGGAACAATACAATCAGAAAACAAAATTGTATACATTCAGGATGAATTTACATACATATTTGCAAAGTTTGTAGCGTAAACAGCAAAAATGTCTTAAAGACTTAAAGACCCAAAAAGTCTCAGCCCGGCAAAATAATCGGTTTGTCATATATACTATGTACTTTTAGGCAACAATCCATCGTACAGCACAACTGAAAAGAAGACAAAGTGCGGCGTAATTATAAGAAATAGGATGTTGGCAGCATAACTTCTGCCAATCCGTCGCCTAGTCGGTAAGTAAAACCCTTACAAAGATTTCTTATATGTATTACGAGTAAAGTTTTTGAGCGAACCGTAAAAAGTTACTGGTGTAGAGCATCAAACATGTCAGCAGTGAAAAGACACATAATTAGTTAAAACTTGAATAAAGCCGTGAAAAATTATTTCAAATTGGGCGTAAAATTGTGGAAAGGGCATCCAGCCCAGGGTTGAGTATAAGCCTTCAGTCTGCCCTTTTGTTTGTTTGATATTGAATGGTCGGGGCTGAAAAATAGCCTTTTAAAAGATAGAGCCCTGAATATATGTTCTTGGATTACACTCAGCAAGTAAATGTTTGTTTTAAGTAAAGAATACTTTCACAAATTACTGTAGCATTTTAAAACATTTTTGAAAACAACAGTTGCAGAATTTCAAAGCGAATTTTAGGTTTAAGATTTTTGCTTTTTATGTATATAATAACAGGTAAAAATGTAACAAACAGGCAGTGGCAATTAGCAACTGTCTTTTTGTGGGAATGGCTGAGAGAAAAAGGCTCCTCATGGGGGCGAGAGGCGAACGCACAAACTATATGAGCAGACGTTGAGGATTCAACACGAAATTTAATTACAAATTTTAACAATTACAGTTAAACTAGGGGCCTTCGAACAGTGTTCTTCATAACGTAACGAATCCAAAAGTACAGCCGAGAATCTAAAACGTAACATTCGATTTTCTTGCTCTTACATAAATAGTAGTTCTGTGCGAAAATAATAATCGTATTCAAAGCGTCTTTTTCCAAAACCCAGTTCTGTCTTTAAATTAAGTGTGCTTCTTTTGAAATTCAAGATGCTTACTAGAGTGTCTTGTGCCGCGAGTTAACTGACTAATCGCATTAAATTAACACATACAAAACTCTTGGCAGCCAACAAAGCCAAACAATTACAAGGCAGATAGTAAAAGGCCACTTAAGCAGGCTATACAAAAACTGTTAGTTAAGTGAACAAAACAAAAAACACAATCCAATAAACTTGTTATTGCTTTTGTTTTGTTGGTAAAAGGCGTTTATAAATTACTTAAAGCGCTTAATGCAGCACGAAAGAAAACGGCCAGACGCCAGAACAGAGAAGCGTAACAGAAAAATCCTGCGGCAACGGCAACCCGAAAACCGAATAGGGAACAACTTGTGGCGTGACTACCACATACGCACCACTGCAGCAGCGCAATATGTTTTTGCTGCCGCCTTGGCAAACAGATTAAACCGTATCATGTACCAGCGGATCCAAAACCGCAGGCGGACATAAGGGCGTAAGTAGAGAAAAGAAATACCGTGCGCAAGCTGTAGGCGTAATGAAATCCTCTCAATTGATTATCAATCAATTTTTGTGCCATTGTGTGGCAAACAAAAAATTGAGGCTAAGAGAATCGAATGGAGTCGAGTTAGGCCTTGAATTGGTGAGACTGTGCTAATGGAATTAAAACTGGCAATTTCGGTTAAAGTGTTTGACAGGCTGTCTTGTTAGCTGTCCGCACTCTGCTTGTGTGTTCCCGCAGCAAAATAATAAACGAGTCTAACCGAATTAGTAAACACAAATCAATTGAATTAAATAAGATATAGTGCGTGTGTCTTAGGTATGTGGTTAGGCAACCGCGACTAGGAGAGCCGCACATTCACGCGCTACGTAAATTGAGATACGCCCCAAAAGCAATTCGAATACAACTGCATTAGCCTAATCGGGCGCTCAAACAAAAGCCAACCAACTGCTGCAAACGACTTATGAATCAACTACTGGAAGATTAGTAAGGGAAATGAGCTGACTAACTAAGTTTGAGAGCCTACACGTTTCAAATAAAATCCCTAATAATAATTAAGGATTATTCTACGCTTTCTCAAAACATTTGTTTTCATTTCCTTAAGCTGTAAACTCCAGCAGGTATTTATTATATTATTAACAAAAATAAAATAGAAATTTCCATTTCCACGTGAGGACATAAGTAGCCACAATCGTTGTTGGCGTGGAATTTGTTTGTGTTGGCGTTATTAAAGGTAGTCCAACATTTTCCGACAACATTTTTCGTTTGCTGTTCCTGCTCACTTGAGATTGAATGAAAGTCGTAGGGAATGCATATTTCGCAGTAGACACACTATGTATATTCAAGTAGACATTTTCGCTCATTGCCTTTCTTTTTTCCACACGTTGGCGCATGTGTTTATTTCACTTTTCACACTCAGCTCAGTTTTGCCTTATTTCATGTTGCTATTTGCAACATTTTTTTTATGCCGGTTTTCTTGTGGTTTTGTGCGTCTTGATAGAAATTTTTCTTTACTTTTTGGTTTCTCATATTTCGGGGCCTTGGCATTTCGCCTGCATACTTTGTGCGGTGGGAGTGCCTGAGGCCACCGCAAAACAATGAAAATGGGTTTTGTTATTTTACTTATTTTTGCATGGCCCCATCGCATCGCATCGCATCGCCTTTTGGCTAAGGCAAAAGACGTTAGCTTTTTATTGCTCGTGTTATTGTTTGTATATTTATTTGGCGGCAGTAAATGTACCGAAGAATGCACATTTCAGCGTCTTCCGCGGCTAGCTTTATTTTTGTGTTGTGTCTTTATTTATATATTTTTTTGTGTTTATGATGTTGGATATTATCTCATAAAATATAAAATGTAAACACTAGTAGGCTGCCTTGGCCGTTGGTTGGCTGGTTTTGTCTCTTTGGCACGTACACGTTTATTTCCTTAATGTGATATTCAGTGTCAAGGACTCTGGCCTGTAAAGAAGGCCTTTGGGAAGAGTGACTATTGGCTGCCAGTTTCGAAAATCAACTTACAAAATCTCGAGTTTTTAAAGAGTATGCACAAATATTTGAAAATGCATTACCTTATTGTACAGAGGACCAAATATTTCAAATATTTCATTACATGTATGTATTAATTTTTCACTTTTTAAACATTTGTCAGAGTTAAAAAATATTTTATTTTAAATTAACTGCCGGTAATATAGGAATAGTACTGGGCTTGTATAAGTAAGTTAGTACATTTGGTTTACGTTTTTAGCGGTTTTGTGGTACGCACATCCCCAAACAAGAACACAGCGAACTTATTCACTCTTGTATTTGAGTCGAAATATAACTGTAAGCTTGCTTTTGAGCAGCTTGGACCGAAATCGCGTACGCGCACGAACCGTGTCAACTTTGTGTAAGAGTTCACTTTCTACTAAATGCCTTTTGCTGAGCGCGTGCTGCTGATTACCGTTATTTGTTCGGGTAACGTCGGGGAAACTTCGTGTGCGGTCGTAGCAAGTCGTGCCTTCGTCTCGCGACAAGAGTTGTTGAGCGAGAACAGTATGAAATTGGTTGCGCCCTCAACTGTCATGTGGCCAAAGTTCGGTAAGTGGTACTACTGAGGATGCGGCGAATTCATCGGTACTGAATACGACTCTCTTCTTGTAGTGCAAACCAGCCAATGATTATGATAATTAGTCCTTTAAGGCGATCGTCTGAACCGCCCTTGTGTGTTCAAAATATGTAAATTAAATAAGTTAAAGAATAACTTACAAATGTACCTGAATTTGCAAAAGTATAACACACCTAAGACCTTTTCAAGGCTTTTTATACAATCGCTTAAACAACAAAAATATAGTACTCCGAATTTTTTTAGTTTGAGGGGTAGTTTTGTCTATCCGCCGAAATGTGCCTGCAACATGTCCGTTCCAACATTTCGTTGTATTCGAACCAGTTCGTTGTTCGGCAGTGGGCTCATCCCGCTGAACCAACGACAACAACAGCAAGGCTGACTGTTTTCGCACATACATGTTACAGCAGCGAAGAATTAAAATAGCGGAGCATGACCAATAATCAGACTCGCGTGTAATTAAAACTAAACAGCTTCGCAGAGGCTGCAATGCGACCTTAACGTTGGGTCAACCTGATAAGAACCGTCGCCACGAAGGCTGCGTTCAGTCAGCATTTTATTGTTGTTGTTCAGCAACACAGAGAAACAAAAAAAAAGCCTGCACAGCCTGCCCGTTATTATGATGGTGATGATGATACCGAATAGTGCAGAGATCAGGATTAAAAAAAGAAAAATAGCGCCGGGTGGGCATAAGCAGCGACACGCAAAATATTACATTTTCCTCTAGCATACAAAAGCCGTCATGAAATTAATTTGAACATTTTTCAACCTTTCCTCTGTTGGTCCACTTTTTGCTATAGCAGCATTGCTGTTGCCAGCAACAGTGACTTGGACTTAATCAGAAACAATGGTGGACTTTTTATGAATTTTTGTAAACAACAAGAAACCGAAGCTCCCCTCTTGGTTTGTTAAAAATTTACATATATAAAGTCATAGATTCCGCAGTCGGTGGGCTCATCATAATTTTCAGGAAACAGAAAAAAAGCTGGGTCAGTCGGCTGCTATAATTATTTTACTTCCCAAAAAGAATGTCTGCCACAGCTTGACAGGTTTATCGAGGGCACATAGTGGTCAGGGAGAAATGCAAAATCAACATTTTATCTTTGCCTTAAGTAGTGTAAAAAGAAATCCTGAAATGTGTACACAATTCAAATATTGAGGGATACTTTCATTCTTTCATTGACTATAATTTATTTCTATTTAAGTGGTAACTGTAAGGTAACTGTTGATGCACTCAGCTGCACTCACCGGAGGCCAAGTGGATTATGTGTCAGTTTCAATTTACTTGCTAGCCGGCGCGTAGGTGACACAGATTGGGTGTCCCGGAAGTCACGGAGCGTCACAAATGGTAAACCGTCGAGGGGGTGAGCGCAATGCAAACAGCGAGAAAAAGAACTACAAACAGGCAAACAAATAAACAAGCGGCAGACAAACACGCAGCGTTGTGATTGCCGGACATTTGCGCAAAAAGGCAAAACAATTGAATTGAATTGACAACAATAGTGCGGACCTCAGAGGGCGGCCGAGGGCTTTAGAGAACTGGCTGCCAACGGTGCTGATGGTATTAAACATACCTCTATGAGGTCGCCTGGTATGCGTGCAGCCAAAAGTCCGAGCCATCGCTCGGTGTTGCATGACCAATCCGTACGTTGTCTGTCCGTTGTCAGTTGCTGTTGTTCGATGTTGTTTACGCTGCACTCGAATGCTTTTTGCAATGTAAACAGCCGTTCTTGACTACCCCACTCAGACATATTTTCACAATTGTTTTTTTTTATTTTTGTCTATTTGCTTTATTGTGGTTAATTTACTCTTTTTTGTTTGGGTGTCCGCAAATTAGTTGAATTTCAGCAAAGCCGACCGGGCTGTTCTCAGTTTTTGTTTGAGTTTCGCGAGTGGGCCGACCAGATGTGACATCGTCAGGGACAGCCACCCTTATGTTCGCTCGCACATCCTTGAAACGACTCCGTCCGTTTCTGAATTTAATCCGCTTAAAATTTCAAAGTGCTAATAGTTTTCCAACGTTACATCCCTGACTTCTGGGTCGACGAAAGCCATCCACCGGAAGACCATTGGGTCTCTTTTTCTGGCCAATAAAAAAACGAAGGTGTTAAAAGCCAATAACTTATCTGCTTAAAATTGTCAATTGAGACTTTGCATATATATTTGTATATCGGTTCTCAACACTCGTAACATATATAAGAATTCTTTGTGTGTATTCAATGTACTTAATGGTAAAATTAACTTACCTAACTATATAGGCGCGTATCGTGCAGCTACTTTTCAGAAAAAGTTTTCGGATACTTTTTGTACTCTTTCACCTAGTGAAAAGGTTATACTGATTTTGTGCAATGCCCGTAGTGCTGTCCGTCCGTCTGTCCGGATTTTCGGCTCTATTGAAGATAGAGACTTGAAATTATATATATACTTGTAGGACTTATACTTGTAGTTACCTGCGTTATACAAAGTGGGATGATCTGTGTGTCATGCCCACTGGGAAGCTATCGATAATAAGTCGATACACCTCCAACCGCAAATCGATAAAAAGTCGGTTACTCCCATCTGCAGCGTTCCATCTTGTCTCGCCTTTGTTCGCAATTGCATTTATCAAATCAAAAAAAGCAATAAAATAACTTTTGCTCGGACAAACGCCTTATTGTCACACAATTATAAATATTCACATAAAAATGCCTATGGCTGAAGGAGTAGAGTTTGAACATTTCTGTCCACAATTATTCACGAAACTAATTGCACACGGAAGTGGGCATGGGTCATGAGATAACTGGAAACACTAAGGACCGCATGCAATAATGCATTAATATTATACTTTGATATGCTTACACATTCATATTCTCCCCTATTGGGCGTGGCTGCCTGCTGCAATATTACATTATTAATATTTTAGCACTTAGCTAGGCACAGTAAAACATGCCGAAATTTGATGGGAAAATAAAAGCCTTGGGACAACAACAACAGCTACATACGCATACACACAAATGTACGTGTGACCACTGAGCAGCACACATGTCTGGAATCAGCCGGACATCCTGCCGTGCATTGAGCCATGGTGGGTAGCTGCTTTATTTATGATAATGTTTGGCCATTCGTTTGGTTTATTGTGCTAATGTGCCGCAATTAAGATTAAGAAGATGATTTTCCTGTTTCCGTGCCTGCGTCTGTGTGCGCCCGCCAGCAAAGCCAGAAAGCACGTGTGCGACTCTTACCGATACACCCACGTGTATAGTCTATTGCACTATTGGTCACCTATAAGTAATTGTATTTATACGCTGTAAATGTGTTTGTCACATGCTGACATATAAATGGTTTGTTCCAACAGTTGATTTCATTAATATTCAACAGCAATATATTGACTTAGAAATGGCGTCTAACTCATGGGTAAAGTTCGGGTATGTAATTTTAAATTTTTAGTGTGAAGCCCTTTTGTCTTTTTGTGCTCTTTAATTAAAACTGTAACAGTCTGTACAAATGGTGCCGGGCTTGGATTTTTGTATTGCTGATTTGTGATTAATGACTCGAGCAAGAGGTCTCCCACCAATCTGGGATGTGGCCAATGTCGCGCCGTACAAAATCGTGCGATAAAAAGTCTTAAACATCAATTTCCTTTGGTTTGGGCCTTTCTGGATACCGTGAGCATTTATTTATGACAATCATTTATCATGGCAAGAGCAGCACAAGGCAAATTCGACGCGATTACGCCTTACCATTACCCTGTTTCAGCCGCATTTGCTGCTTTCTTTCTCTGCACTTTCCTTCCGTTTATGGCGCAGTCGAACTTGTCTATTAAAATCGAGATTTATTCTGCGTCGTTGCCGTTCCGCGCTGGCTTCTGTCATTTCTGTTTACATATACACTTTAGATTCATTTTACGATCTTTTATTGTTTCGATATTAGATCAATGTATAGTTAAATTATTTATTTTTCATATTCATAGATTTTTCGAACAACGGGCAGGGTATCTTATATACGAACCAAACTTTAAGTTTGAATATTTTTTCATTGTTTATAATTCGCGCACTTCGGGAGAAAGCAGATAACATGAAGCAGAAAATAATAATGGTTAATGTCCAAATATGCTTGCTTAATATAGCTGAAAAAATATTGAGTTCGTCTGCCCTTTTGAAAATTTGAATTGTTAATTAGAGAAATAAATTGAGTTTCGATTACTGAAGTGCAATTTAAATTGTCTTTGATTTCTATTTCTATTACTTTCGATTTGTTTTTGTTTCATTATATCCATTTGTTTTTCAAGCTTCATGATACGTGTAGTATATATTTAATTGCTACATACCTCAGGGGAAATTGGCAAATCGGTAATCATAGATTAGACGAACATTTGTAATAACTACGAAACTTACGTAAACTTGCGGCCAGAACTGATTCCATGTGAGATTTTTGCACACGTATAGAAGAAATATTTCGTGATTGTTTGTTTGCCTCTTTGTATGCATGTGCGTCGGCAAATGCGAAACGGAATGAAACATAAATATAACGTATATGTAGTTGCAAACGGTATTCATGTGGGAAATGCAAAAGTTCGTCCGGGATGAGAATTTTGACTGTGCAAATAGCTGCATGATAAATTAAATTGAGGTGAGGGCGCCTTTTACCTTTATTTCCTTGTTGTGTGTGTCAGATGAGAGCTTATATAAGTGCCACAAATCGAACATTACCCAATGGCTTCACTAAAGTCCTATGCATGGATATCATTAAGTTTTTCGTATCAGCATCGCAATTTCCAAAAGAAAGTTTCTAAATTAAAACGTGCGGAAATTTCTCACTGAACTCTAATTAGCTGTGTGGCTTCGGCCGCAAAAGTGCAAACGCTGCGCTTGTAATATTTGCCATAGCCAATTTCCTATTTTAGTTTTCATCACCTACTCCCTGGTGTCCTAAAGGAAATAAATAAACTGCGTTTTGTCTAGATTGATTTGATTTATAGACATGTATAGACTGGCAGCGTTAATTGCGCTCATGGGCATACTGCCATATTGTCGATTTAATGTAAAATGTTATGCAAACTTTTATGCTGCTAAGCTATATGCTGAGATTTAGGCGTGGCCAAAGCACGCGCCCCTGAAAGATGCAACTCATGGCCACCAGTCGCCAAGTGGTTCTCACGTGATACGGGTGGGCTGTGTCAATCGACAATATTGACAGTCATGGCATCCAGCAATACCAAAGCGGACACAATGGAGGACGCCAGGTGGTAGTCTTCTAGTCGCTGTTAAGAAGCAATCACGAATTTAAAGCTGAATCGGCAAAGAGAGACCGATATGAGGTTGAAATCGAAATAATAAAATGCACCCACAATTTCAGTTGTGCGCGCTTACATTTTCTGCAATATCATCAACTATAAATTACGAATATTGACGCACAACAACTGCGAGTACGTGGCGTGATAATGGATATTTGTCAGATATGTGAACACCTTAAACTCCTGCCCGTCCGAAAAACCAGACAGTTCTGATGAGCGACCTAGGGTGCAAGAGTGATGCTTGTTTTCCCGCACGGAATGAACTTGGACATAAACATAAAAAGGTAATATGCCGCAAGGGACTACTGGGCAGAAAAAAACCCAAATGTGTGGCACTCTGATTGCAGTAGAGTGCAAAATAAACGTAAAAGAAGGCCAACGATATGAGGGAGGAAATGTACGAAATGGCGACAGTGAATGTTTTACAATGATTCTACAGGTTTTTGCCATACTGACAATTTTTGGGGATGACAGTGGCTGGTTGTGATTAGCTGGGCGGTGGAATATGGGTCGAAATCGTGTCGAGGTCTTCTCAGGGTCGACAGAATCGCATATTGACATATTTTTTGAAAAAAATAAAATTAAATACCTAAAATTGAATTTGAAAATGATCCACAATACGTGAAGCGTAATATTATCTGTTCTTATAAATACTTTTAGCTTTCATAAGAGAAAATATAAAAGTTTCAATAAAAGTTGATAGTAAGATCAATAAGATATAGCAACAAACATTGTTTTCACATGATATTGTGATATTGACCGGGATAAGCTTGAAGTTGCTTTACAAATTCATGTAATTTATTAAATAATTAAATCCGAGCATTTCAGGTACTCCATATACCCCACCAAAAGTTTAAGTTATCATTGTTGTCAACTAAAAGTTGGAAAAAAATATCATGCAAACTTTGTATTTCCTGCGCATATTTTCTTCACATTTTACAATAGTAGCTTCCTGTTTCCGTTCAGAAAATTTAAAAATAAACCAGAGGCTCATCTCCTAGTTGCTGCAAGTACCATTATTGTTGTTATACTCGTCTTTGCTCGGTTTGTTGTAGCTTTTCATCCTATTTATTCAGTGTGCCGGTGAAATGTGTTGAGTGAGTGCAAATAAAGTTTTCACATTCCCTTATTCTCCTAACTTGGGCTTTCAGCTCATCATGTTTGTTAAGCGTGTATAATTACTATTTACAAACACATTTACTTACATTTGATTGCATAATAATTCAGAAACTCATCATTGTTCATAGGATTAATAATATAATAAAGCTAAGAAGCTCTAGTAAACAAGCTTTATCAACTTCTGGATAAGTTTATCGCGTTAGTGTGAAAAGCAACTTTCTTAATAAAAATAAAATTTATAATAGCTGAACCTCCTGCAATATGTTTCTGGAAGACCCTAATAACCCGAAAAGAAGACAGAGATCAAATGGCCCGCGCTTTACAAAACAATGTTACCAAAGCCTGTCACACGCAGTAAATTAAGAATTTACAATAAATTGAACCTTACAATTTATATGTCATTTATAAAGCAGCAGTAAAAAAATCGGGAACATGTTCCACAACCGTAATGACGACAGGACACTGGAAGGAATTAACAACCCTTAGCAACATGCCGCCTGCATCGGGTGCATGTCTAAATGCCAAATAAAAGCGTTGAGCTAAATGAAAACAAATTCCGATTGCATGTGAGGCGAGGCCGACTGAAGGAGAAGGGGCTTGACGGGGCAGCAACCCCCACAGCGTACATGAGTACCCCACGCCTGCAGATGTCAATCAGAAGCTACGACTAATACAATATGCTTCAGCCTCTAGGGTGACTGACAATGCAACAACTGCGTTACAGGACTTGAAACACGAACGTGCGCTATAAAATCGTCGAGCCTTTAACAGCCTGAAACAAAAAGGCAGAAAGCAAAAAATAATGAACGCAGCCTGCGATAAATGAGTATTTCTCACTGACGTGGTCAATGCTGGGCAGTTAAGGAGTCAAATGAAGTCGCGACTAGAACTCGATGTTGCTGATGGGCGTGGGCGGATTGGGCTGATAGCCCGGGGTCTGAACGACTTACTAACTGCCGCGTGCGTGTCTTGAGATATGCCAAATAATTGAAACTGATCATCCTAAGAGGCTGCAAAATATAATATATATATATATATATATATATATATATATATATATATATATATATATATATATATATATATATATATATATATATATATATATATAATATATATAGTTTAATTAAAATTTCTGTAAAGATACATCCAACAATATGAAAATATATCAATGTATTGATGCCAGACACCATGGGGCTTCTAACATAGATAATGTTTGGCGAAAAGAACGAACAGCGTCTGCCAGTGAATTGTAATAAATCTAAATAAAGTTTGCGCGGCAGACAGCACCTGGAGAGAGAATGCAATGCATAGCACGCAAAACAAACAACAGTAAACCCCCCAGTTGTCCCCCCCCTCTCAAAGGGGAGAAGACACCATCGCCAAAGTGCAAAAAGAATATTTTGAATTTGATTATCAGAAGAGTGATGACGGCGACGTTTATATGATTTGCAATACGAAACTCCTGGTGCCAAATCAACGAGGTTAGTACGCAATGTATGGCGTCATATGTGTGGGCATTGGGGTTGTGCGAACAAACTTTGTTTATATTATTAACGAGTTTTTACAACGGAGAGAAAAGGAGGTGAAGCGAGGTGGTTGTGCACACACACGCTGATGGGGTGCAGCTTGCAACCCTTGTGAACGAGACGCACAATTCAATTTTCATTGTTTATCAATTTTCCGCTATTATGGACACCTCAAAGCGCCGCTTTGTAATTAAATTTGGAAAGCTGCCAGCAACTCATAAATCAGGGCACAATGATGAGAATCTGAATGAAGATGATTATGATTACATGCGAGCACTTGGATAGTAGAATTGATGGCAGTATTCTCGTCTGCTTGAAACTCATCCAAGTGCCGGCTTGCGCATTGTCTTGGCCAGACTGGCGCAGACAAAGTTTTGGGGGCAACTTACTGCACAAGCGGCCGAAAAAGTGCAAGCGACGCAATAGCAAAGCATACAAATTCAAATAAACTGTTCATATTTTTGTCTATGCCCGCCACAGACACATAAATCTCGCAGACAATAAGGATATTCTGTATATTTGTAGCTCCGGTTGATTTAAATTTATGTGAAACTGATTATATTCCATGTAGCTGGAAAAAATAACGGAAGGGAGACGACGGTGACGACAATCCGCCAATGAGACATTAAGACGTATGAATGCGCGCCGCGTGCCAAACAGTTATCCGGAGTTCATGTGAGGCTACAAATACATTTTGTGTTCTTGTATGAGTAAAAGTGAATTAACTTAGGCTGCCACAGATAAGTCCGTCGTTCCACCCATTTTCGATAGATATAGTGCAGCCACGTGACTAGCGCCATGCGGCGCTTAAGACAACAAATGCAAGCGGAAGCCGCAGCAGCTTTCACTTATTTGAATCTTATTAAAAGGTCAACCAAAGTGTGGCAGCTGGTCGTCTCGCCTCTTGGCTAGCGCTGGTGCTGATACAATATTGTTATTGCTGATGTTGTTGTTGTTGTTGAAGTTGGAGAGTCCACAAGAGTGCTTCACAACCTAGAGGGTCGGTTGTACAATCAGCACTTCATTAGACGCGTGGCCAGCCGCGTAATAAAAAGCTAGAACGCGCCAGGGCAGACAAATAACAACAAGCAGAACAAGAACTAAGTAAGTGGAGTGCGGCAACCCTTACTCTTTCTGGCTCAAGCTGTGTGCTGAACTGCGGCACATACTGTGAGAATGGGAGTCCACCTTATCGGCGTGGTCGTCGTTGTCCGGGGCAATCGGGCACTTCTTGTTGCTGTGAGCTTGGCAAATTTGAAATTGATATTCGCATGGCGTGAAATCAGTTTCAGTTTTCATTTCGTTAGCCCATTTTCCATTTGGTCTTCCGTCCGGCCTTTAACTATTTTTACGGCGCGCCTTTGTTGCGTTTTTTCCTTCCCGGACCGGACTGCTCGGCGGCCTTTGTCGGCGACGGTTACAATTGCAAGGGCAGACCCGTGATGGGGTACTTGATTTATTGAGTTGCATAAACAGAAATGGCAACGCAATCATGTCGCAAACGGCGAAAAGAGAACGCCTTGGCATGCTACCGGGATCGCCCTTACCGCCGTCCAGTTGTTGCTTACGGAATTTACCGAGTGAGCTCAGCTTTCAACTCAATTGCTTCACAAGTCGTTAGGCGTCATCGAGATGTGGAAGCTAGCCAAGAGCAGTGGTTAAGATCTGCACTTCATGGTCGTAGCGGCTACCTTGCAGGCCTCCCCTCTTTCTAGCCCCATTGGCTATCGAAGCTCAAGCTTCGATTTTTGGTTGTGGGTCTTTTGCAGCGGCAACACTTACAGCCCCGGGTCTCCCTCTATCCCAAAGTATAAATCACAAATAGATTTTGTTCGTTTTGTTGTTGAGACCCCTTGTCGCCCGGCGCCAGAGGCTGATGGACTAAAGTTTATGCCGGTTGCCATGTGGCACTTTATTCTGCTTTGTGTTGCGCTTCAATGAGGTCGAAATGGCTCAAAAATAATGTGAAAAGTTCCCTTTAACAATTTTTTCACTGCAGCGGTAGCGGCATAAAAAACAATGCTCCAAAAGAAAACAGACAGACTTACCGACACACCCACCCACACACACACGCACACACACACGAAGAGAGACACTCAAACGTGCCGTGGTGAGCTCTTTGCTGCCAAAGGATTCACTAGCATTCACTCCTTTTCTGCTTTGGCTGCCGCTGCCTTCTTGAAGTTATGTGACTTTGGGGAATTGTCACCCCTAAGCACCCTTGGGTCCTCAGTGCACATTCTGTTTGCCACTTTAGATTTCGCTCTGCTTTACAGTTGCTTCTTTGACTTTTACCAACTTTGTTTGCAAGACATTCGCTTTGTAGTTTCTGGTTAGGAGTTATGTGTCTGACAACTGCAGCCCTTTAGATATTGATAGTGAAAACTTGAGGAACTTCCGGTGGCTAATGTTGCGGAATGTAGCCACAGTACTGGTGATGTCAGGGTACATAAGTGTATTTAAATCAAGCAGTTAAATCTTCTAAATGATGTGTCAGGACATTTGTTTACCAAAAAGAAGAATGACAATTCGTCAAGCAAATTAGTCTAACTAAAGGTATCGTCAATTAATGCAATGAGCTCTAGACTATCCAAACGAGATAAAGTAGATGGAAACAAGGTCGCAAGGGTTATGCTGTTAGCCTGTTGAGATAAACGGCGGCGGCTGCAGTGCCAGGTTATCAAACGCAAGGACGAGATAAGTTAAAAAGCCAGCGGCGGGCAGCAAAAACGGCACGAAGAGACATCAATGACAGCAAGTCTGTGCCCCTGACTTCTGGTGTCCTTGTGCCAGCATCTCAATTAAGACGCTTTAATTGGGCTAATTAATTTTCGCTCAAGCGCACTTGAAGTCTAAACGTGTTTTCCACAACTTATCCGTCAGTGCGTCGCGCTTTAAGAAGGGTTGCGGTCTGGCCCCGCTTTTTAGTCCTGAAACATGTATTCAGCCGCAGATTTGCCACTCGCAACAAAGGCAGCGACGGCCGTAATTAAGCATCAGCTGCTCCCACTGTCTCTATAAGTTCCTCAGTCACAGACGAGCACGAAGACGATCCGTCGCCTGCCAACAAACTGGGATCGAATCAGCAATCAGCGACACAAGGCAGGAGACTTATTTTTTTAAATTTAAATATCAAGTTATGCGTTTAATGAGCGGCACGTGACGTATACCAATCCGTCACCTCCTGCCCTTGGATGTAGAGTTTTGCAATCTCAATAGCAAACAACTTTGTAACAAAATGTTTTCACGTCATAATAATTTGTTTCGTATATATTTCACAATTATTAGTCTTATATTTCCTTGTTTGTCTTTGTCTGCACATCCCAAACATCATATCAATTCGGAGGTACGTGCTAATTTCCTCAAAAAATTAACAATATTAGGACTTACATAATTAAAAAGTCCAACAAAGCTAAAATAGTTGTAAAATTCTAAGAAGTTCACCTACATGAATTAAGACGGAGATGAAGCCCGGACATGTTTGGTATGGCCAAATAAAAACAAGTAAGATCGTTGCTGTCGGACGTAACCGACTTCACAGAACATATAAGTAATTATTGTTATTTTGGAAAAACATAGAATTTTTCAATTTCTTAGGAGCTGAAGTAGGCGTGTTTAACATTTTTTGGCTCGATGTGGTTAGAGGAGGTCACTCAAACACTGCCTGCCAAATTTGGTGACTCTAGCTCCAAAATTGTGGGAGATACAGATTTTCGCGATTTGCGGGGGCGGGAGTGGAGGTGGTCGGGAAATTTTTGTACGATCTTTAAAGGGCGCTACCAGCCATCTACCTTGAAAATTTGGTGACTAGCTTAAAAATTATGAGAGATGTAGCCATTTCCGATTTTTTAGGGCGGGGAGGCTGGGGACGATCTAGTGGGCGTGGCCGGGATATCAAGGTTGCAATCTGTTGGTGAGGTCACCAGCCGTATACATACCAAATTTGGTGTCTCTAGCTTTAAAATTGTGGGAATTATTCACATGTTACCGTTTTAAGCTTTCAAATATATCGGTTTTAGCGATTACGGATGCGGAAGGGGTCGTGCCCGGAAAATTTGTTCTGGGGGGAAACTTAGCAGCAATACATACAACAACTGTGGGAGATATAGTTATTTCCGATTTTTTAAGGCGGGGCACTATGGGGCGTTCTAGTGGGCGTGGCCGGGAAATCAAGTTCGCATTTTTTGGAGAAGGTCACCAGCAATCTACATATCAAATTTGGTGACACTAACTTTAACTTTGTGTGAAATATTGAGCCTTAATCGAATTGCGATTTGAGCTGTATAGACATGTTATCGATTTGCCAGCCTTCCAGTGGGCGTGGCACAAAAATTTTAACACTTTGTCTGAAGCAGATAACTACAAGTATATATCCAAAATTTCAAGTCTTTGTCTTCAATAGCGCCGAAAAATATTGCGTTCATCCGGACAGACGGACGGACAGCATGACGGACATTGCACAAAACCCATATACTAGTTTCACTTCGTGAACGAGTATAATTATATTTACTTGCTGAAATGTGCATAGGGGATGATCATAAATATGCGTCGGCTGAAGATAAAGCGCAGCGGTCTGCCTTGTGCCACAGTCACAATAAGAACTCTTTAAAAAAAGCGAAGAGAATCGACAATGCCTGAAGAGGAGCCGCAATCATTTTTCAGCAAAAAATATAAATAACACCGCCAGTGCCATGAATAAATATAGCGACTGCGAACTGCTGTCCACCTACTTAAAATTAATTTCGAGACAGCAAACTAACCGCCAAACAACAGACGCCATCTCCCGCGGCGTCGCGTCGATGCCGGCGACGTTATCCGTACTGAAAGGGTGGGAAAATGGTTGGGGTTGGCACTAAAAGTAACAACTGCAAAGCGTTATGCAGGGCCAAGGGATGACTGGGTGTGGTCTTTAAATGGGTAAAGGGGCGCCATGACATTCGGTGCGTATGTCAAAATATTGAAATATTAAAGCAAATAGCTACAGCAATAATGAGTCGGTTTGCTGGGTGCAGGTCACTGCTTACCCTGGTCTTGCGGCCCTAATGAATGTGCGACGTACACGACATCCTCATAAAGCACTGACGACCGGGCCCACCCTCACACTTACTTATCGCATTGAAAAACCAAATTAGTATAAGCTACAAAAGAGGGGCGTTGATTGCAGCTGTGTGATAACAAAACGCGTGCGCCTGATTTTGAGCTCGCTGCGGGGCAGCTAGCGTCTAATAGGGCTAAGCCACTGAGAATGCCAACAACAACACTCGATATGAAAAGCTTCAGGGACTCGGTGAACGACAACAAACCCGCTTGTCTTGGATTTAAGGCTCGGGTTAGATTCATAAAAAATTAATATAAATGGAAACAGCCAGACCATGCCGCCTGGCTGCCATGGAATCTTCATTAATGAACCGTCGCTAAGAGGAGCAACGCCCTCCGATCTCATTTAACAACTTCATTTACCGTCGCCTTCCGAATAAATAGTCATGTGTGGTAGCTGCTTTCTAGAAAATAATAATGCCTCGTTTGCCAATGCCCCGAGGCGCTCATAAAGCCATTAAGACCCTTAACCCTTTGTTCGGCGCGTAATTTAGAAAACGATTCCTTTTTTGGTTTGCGTTTGGTATAAGCCTTCAAACCATGGCCCGCATTCACTTTGTACGACCGTCATAAATTATTTGAGCTGAAACAGCACAAATTGGCTAACCAGAAGCCGAAGGTGGAGGTTGTACAATATAGTCCAGATATGCTAAACTCCCAGCTTGTTGATCGGGATTACCCAAGATGATCTTTCGCTAGTATTCGACAATCTGTGAAATTACCGGTAGATGCATATACAATACAATATTGGTCGGCTGTAATTGCTGTTACCTAAGGGAAATACTCAAATACACTATGCGAAATTTATTTGATGATTGGCGTAGGAGTTTCACTTAACCTAAAAGGGCTGCACAGCTGCAAACTTTTTTACAGCACATTCGCAATGTAGACAAATACCTGAGCAGCCAATTACCCAATGGGTTGGAAAAGCTTCCCTTTAAAATAAATCAAATACCGGCGCGACATGGCATACAGGCAAAACAAAAAACAAGCCACATAAACTAATCCACCCATGAAAGCCAACATACTCTCGGGGATATCTAGACTCCTGCGAGTATCGAGGCAATTCAATTATATTTTTGCAATAATTTTCAATACACTTAAGTGCAGATATACCATTTGCCTACCCGCACGCCTTTATGCTGCTGTGCGCAACTTCGCCGGTAGGTTAGAAAACAAATAACAGTCAATACAAACTCTGGGTTTCTGTCCCTCCTGCCCTTCTCCTACTGCAGCCTGCGTGGCAGTATAGCACATTTGCTTATGTTGTTGCTGCCGTTGCATATTTTCTTTATTTTATTGGCCAGTCACTTGTGTATGTTAATGGAAATTGAACCAGCGATTGGCTTTTTGGTTTGGTTTCACCTCTGAAAAGTTGGCTCGCAAACTTCTTGAATTATAAAAGCGGCTGAAAATTAACTTAAATTGATTTGTGGCTTGGGAACAACATAACTGGTTATAAAAGTGGGTTAAAATTGGGTGGGCATTAGACGATTACCCTGTGTATAGAAGTGCGTTCCGTAACTTTACCATCTGTATGAGGGCATTAAATTCAAACCAATTGCTTACAAATCACTTGAAAATTGACATCGACGCTGATAAAGCGTCGAGCATGTCGTGCATTAAGTGCAACTACTCCAGAATTGCAGACAGCAGCGGCATCAGTTAAGAATAACGAGAAGGATGTCGACAAGGATAACTTTAGCACGCACCAGCGCTATGTCGCTGCTGTGTAATGCAGCTAACCCAAACTGACATTGACATTCGATATTATCACAAACAAACGATCGGCAATTGAAAATTGTGCAAGAAAAAGAGTTTATAAAATACTGACAGACGAACAATTGGGGTTAAATCCGTGAGCGTGCGCGAGCTTATCTAAGCGCACTTTGTCACAGCTTATCAACATCTCTCGGCCTTCGGGGTGGAACAGCGGCTGGGGTGGCTTAAAGGAGATTCGCTTAGAGCACTGAGTTGTGCAAAGATAAGTTGGCCGCCCCTGACGAATATACGCAACACTTCAGTGATTAAAGCAATTCACAGATTGAACGCGAGCTCTTAAGTACGCCTCAGCGGACGCTGCACAACCTTCAATAACTTTAAACTACTGAGCTGAAATGCAATTGTTGAAGTAAAATCGAAAACAACAACAGCAATATTATCAATAGCAGTTGCAGCCCTTCGAATAGTGTGGTGTGCGATGTGTGTGTGTCCGTGTGTGTGATATGTAGTGGGTGGTGTATGAGACAACAGACATCGACAGGAATATATAGTAAAAATCTTATGAAATGCAGCCATTTGGAAAATCCAGCCAATACTTTTATTGTTATTGCTTCATGTAACAGAGCAACAACAATAGCATGAGGAGAGTCAAGGGGAGTATCAAGGACACGGCTCTTGTGTGGGACTTAACTTGTACATATGCTGCCACTTTGAAGCACTTTTGTCAGCCTTTTTACCAATTTGCAGTTTCGATTGGCACGCTCTTAAAATTTATATTTCAACTTCAGTGGCCAACTATTTTCTATATCTCTCTGGCGTTAACTTGAATGCTAAATTGTCTTTAAATTTATAATTTAAGAGAACTTAATGTATAATAAATCGGTGCTTTCACTGGGTTTAAGCCACAACAAACACGTATAAGTTAATAGAACAATAAAAGTCAATCAGCATCTATTTCAATTAGCCGTAACTGAAAAAAATAAACAACAAACTGAAAATGGGGTCACAGAGGAATGAGTAAAATGCGGAAATGTTTTCCCCAGAAATCATTCTGCGGACTCCTGAAAACATATATGTGTGCATGTTTGTGTGTTAGTGAAAGTGAAGCATTTAAGAAACATAATTTAGCATTTTTTATAAATAAACCCTCACTTCCAGACCATATTTTGACTCTGAACCTAATTTTTTATATATTATATGTTCTCAACAAAGTCCTAGTTGAATTTTTTATAAACCTTGAATAAAATCTATTATGCCGCATTGCGTTTCGGATACTACCAATGCCAGGAATATGTAACATTTAATGTAAAGCCTTACAAAATGAACTCAGAAACGACCGGTAACCCCATTAGCCATGCAATAAAGTGTTTTTTTGTGACATATGGGAAGGCAAAGATGCAAATTATATGCAAATAGGTTTTAAAATTACAAGTTGTGAATTACTGATTGAATAATTCACAGCTGCTATGGTGGGGCTAATCATCTAGTAGATAGTAGTTGAGGTAGTAGTTTCCGTTTGCCGATTATCGATAATCATCGGTTTTTTGACTTGGATTATTGAGCATAGCATAATACCATAATAACTAGATTTTGACTACCTCCTCCACGTAAACATAATTCAAATACTTTGGATGTAGCTCCCCCACGTAAACATAATTCAAATACTTTGGATGTGGGGTATCCAAAATCTAGCTATTGGTTTGTACATAGATTTTAATCCTTTCTGAAATGTATAAAAACAGTGGGTTCAGGGTATCACCTAGTCGGGCGCTCCCGACTAGAGTCTCACCCTTGTTTAATTTTTTAATTCAAAATCCATAGACCATAATCCATTTTATAATAGTATTTTTAAGTTCGTAGCTAAGCTACCCAATTAAGCCTTCAGCAGATATTCTCAAATTCTATATATGGAGATTGTCCTTTGAAATAAATCGCCCATTGCGATTTAAATTTTTCGTCATTATGTCATAAAATCCAATTTAATTCACAAGTGGCATCATATTCCACGGAGAGCCACGTGAATATCAGTAATCAGCATTACTTGTATGTATCTCAAGGGCATTTTAGATTACAGAAAAAGTATCATTAAAGTGAAAGAAGGGCAACAAGAAAATTTGCCTATGGCGGTTCGATTTTGTTGATATGTATAATCTTTCACATCGACGTAATTATGGGTTTCTTTTCCGTCGACCAAATCGGATGGCGCAATGAGAACAGAGACAGGGCGAATTGGCACTTCTGCAAGACAGATAATGATAAATTAACGCGTCTGTTATTATATTGTTGTTTGTAACCCGGGTATCAAATATAATACGCCCGTAACTCCCGTTCACTTTGCATACATATTTATGTTCGTAAGGGAATCATAGAAGTGTGCTCATTAGCCCTGAACATATCTGTACCTCGCTGCTCTCATAATTTCCTTTTGTTTTTCGACCCTGAACCCATTAAAAAAGGGTAAAAAAGATATAATGGGTTTGTGCAAATGTATGTTACAGGCAGAATGAGGCATCTCAGATCCCATATATATTCTTGATCAGGACGACAAGCTGAGTCGATTTAGCCCTGTCTGTTGTCCGTCTGTATGAACGTGTCGATCTCGGTGTGTGTGTGTGTGTGTGTGTGTGTGTGTATGTGTGTATGTGTGTATGTGTGTATATGTGTATATGTGTGTATGTGCATGTGTGAAAATGTATGAAAAGACAGGGTTCGCGGAAGTTAGAGACTTGAAACTTCGAATATATGCTCGTGCATACCTGCGATAATCAATATATCTTAATGTGAATTTGGAAATCTCTCAATCGGAGTACATTTTAACTATAACTAACAATAAATAGAACTGACAATAATAGCTACTGTCGATTCTGAACGAGTATTACGCAGTCGGTTACGTCCGACTGCAACGTTCCTACCTGTTTTTTGTTTTTGACACAAGTGCGTCTATTGCCAGCAAAAATAACTGACCATAGAGATCAACATGGAATCGCAATTAACGCGTTATTGTCAAGTTGAACATGACCGCCAATGATATTAAAAAATAAATTGATTGCCTAACATTAGGCGCACACAAACCCTTTGCTCGGACGGTTTTCGAGAGAATATGGTGTTGACGCACATATGTTGGCTGAAGTAACCCCGAGAGGGCGGCACACGTAAGTTGATATATTTTGTACCGCCAACACGAATGCTTACACACTTTTTTAATTAGCATGTCGTTAATGATAACAAAGCCACGTCGACGGCTTTCGGTCATTTTGTTCACTAATTGCATTCCAACCTGTTGAGCAAGATTATCAAACATTTCTTTCTACGATTTCCCACGAAAGCATATCTAAAGCCACACTTACCTCCACTGACTAGGTGCGGGAAAATTGGTTGGCTTTGTTTAGTGTTGCAGTTACCGGTGCCCAATAACTGGCGTAGAGTGTGGAGAGAAAAGCAAATGCAAAACAAATTATGGCGTAACAGTATAGATGCGGTTTTGCGCATACCACCTCACTCCCACTTCGTTAGGCGGAATTATACCCCATGCTGAGCTCTGATTTTCTAATTAGGCGAAATTCGCAGACTATTTGGTAGCCACTAACGCACGTTGCAGCCATTTATTCATTCTGGAATTCTCCTGTTTTCAGTCGAGAACTTTCCCAAAGCACCTGCATTTATATAACGTAGAAATTAACATAGAAATATGTTGTTTCCGTTATGACGAATGGCGAGGACAAGTATCTTTATGACTCTCCTTGATTTTCCAGCACATTTGAGAAAATTGCGTTCGCCAAAACATATACAAATATTGTGCTGCCTAACTACGGATCCTCTTTCATCCTCCCCCAAAGAACCAAAAGCTACTCATAATAAATTCAAGGAGCTCACTAAGGTTTTTCCCTACAGATCTCAGGGAAATTGTAATATGAAGAAAAAGGAGCGAATGTTGCCTAAGCAAATAGACCTGCGTGTCTATCTCCGTATATATGTATATATATTATATACAAAGTATGTGTAAAGGTTCAGGCCACAGGATAACTGGAAGTGTGTGTCCGCGTGTGAGGCTGCTTCACGCAAAAAGAAGGAGAATGAGCGTTGGTAATCTCTGGCGATTTGCGGGCAAAATAAAAAAAAACAAAAATTGCGTTGAGTTGTAAATGCCACGCAGGGATTTACGTTTTCATTACGTTCTTTAAAAGAAGACCAGCTGCACGGGTGCCTGCCTGCTTGTATTTGTTTCAGTAGGTAAATTGCACCGTATATTGTCAGGTGCTTTCTGTGTGTAATTTATGTGCTTATTGTCTTCGCACAAGCAGGAAGATGCCCACTGCGAAAGATTCAGTTTGAACTGGGTACTTTAACCACTTGCCAACTCGTCCCGTACACAGATTCACCTTTCGGTCTGTATGCGGGCATAATCCCTTCATTCTTGTAATGTTTCATAACCGGCAGCCGCTGTTCCATGTCCCTTTGATCCTTTTGTGACAGTTTAACGGCGAGGCTGCCTTCCGAGCAGCTGGAGCCAGTGATGCCCACGATTGCTACCCGTTCAAAGATTCAGTGCCCATTAATCGCTGTGGACCTTGTCTCCTACAGCAAAGTGCCCCTCACAGACATGAGGACGTGACGCCCTCCTCTCGAGAGGGTAATAAAAAGTCCCAAGTTTTTGCTGTTGCTGCTTGTTAATGTGGCACTTTTGCTACGCTGTAGCAGTTGTTGTGCCCCTTACTGGCTAAGTGGCAACTTCATCATCGCGGGCAGCGCGCTTCAAGTTTCAATCTCAAGCTCAAGCTCAAGCATAATTGTATTCAACAAGCTGCTGTCGCTTCAGATTCGTTCCGTTCGCATGCTCACCTGACTAGTGTATCCATGCAAATATTTTGTATTTTTCATTTAAAGCCCCGTAAATATAAGCTACTCCCACACTGATTCCGTAGAGCGCGCGGTTTTTTATGTAGATTACAAAATTTATTAGATGAGTTTCTTCATTTTTCGGCTGATCTCTGCGTGTATAAGAGATTGCCTCTATGTGCTTCAGTTTTAATTTGTGATTTACAGCTTTTGTCACATAGACAGATGTCAATTTTAAACATACCCAAGATCGTATTTTATAGGTTTCAAAACAAAACTCAAATATAGGATTATGAATTAACATACGAATGGCCTGTTGAAATAGTTAAATACTGCAAAGTAACTTAAATGAAACGGTTCAGGATTTCATCGTACCTGATCCACAATACTATAATAACATAACATAATAATTATTTTCCTTATTGGCGAGGATATGGATTTAGGCCGTAGATACACAACACACAAAATCAGTTTATTAATTTGCCTGGAAGTGCAATAATTACATGGTTACATGAGCCCCATTTCCGAAGCATAACTCACTGCGGATCCCACACTGCATGCAACATGTTGCCATGCTATGTCTAGGGCTTCCCAACGACAAGGATACGACATGTGATGTTAACTAAACTGAAACGTACCAGACATATTGTTGCATGTACATGTATGTGTTGTAACGTTGGCTTGTTAAATATTTGATGAGATATTAAGATTATGTTAATTAGTTTATCAAATCACAATAGGCAAGCAGCTCTAGAGAGAACAACAGACTATTGTAGGAAAGAGGACTCGCAGCCAATTGTCCTGGTCAACAACTACTGTATCGACGGCTGCTAATTCATTTGGCGAAAATTGCGTTTAATCTAAATAAGGACGAATGGTTATATGTCTTTCTTTGTGTATGTGGGCTAACAGTGACATAACATACATACATAATGGCTTATATCTTTTAATATTTCAATATTCGCTTATGTCTGTTTAAGAACGCTATATATGAAATGCTTCTGTTTAGCCAACTTCAATGTAGTGGTAACATCGATGGCTGGAAATAATTTCAACTTAATCGATTTGTGTATTTGTCCAACTGATTTATCGAGTGTTTTGATTTGATGGCGTGGAAATGAATACACACACATATACACACACACACACACACACACACACACACACACACACACACACACACACACACACACACACACACACACACACACACACACACACACACACACACATACATCACTGGTAATGCCAGGTGTGCAGCAGACGCACAGACAGGTGAACAAACGCACACAAGTGGACCCGCACCGAGTAATGATATGCAAATAGTATGCGCTTTTCACTGGTATGCGAGCATCTCTGTTTGCAGTCACCGAAATCTCTGTAAAATCCCCTTTCAATCTCGGCTGAGTCGTACTCTGTTGCCGCAGTCAGCAAGTGAAACCTGATTCAGACTGCCACATGAGTGCGTTTGTGCAATAGCTCCATCCCCACATCTCTGATGTTCGATGTAAAACTGCAGATAACCAAAGTCATTAATGTAGACAACCCCCTTTGGCACATACGCAATACACCTCGACTACAGCATATTGAGATTGAATTAAAACCCGTACGACTCTTGGAGTTTGCCACTTAATGTGCTTTTGCATTTTGCTGGCTAATCAAATGGAATTTGTTCCGGTAGCTGAAAGCATATTGCACAGCTCGACACTGTTTCGTATTTAACACAAATGGCAGCCAAGCTCTGCTTATTAAAGTATCTGCAGATTTCTAAATAAATGTTGCTGCCTCTCCCAGATTTTTAAGTTGGCACGTTGCGGTCAATTTTAAATTATACACTTCTGCTTCCGTGCCCCGTTTTTCACTCGATTGACGCTGACTATAGCTAAGGGCCACTGGGAGAGCAATTGTCCTTCACCAGCAGCGTCCTGGCTTCCATCGTTCCCCAAGTTGTTTTCTTGCTGCCCTCGCTCTGTGTAAATATTGAAATCGATTCCGTTTTTATAAGCCGTTGTGTTCTCTTTCGGCCCCACCAAGGCCAGGTGACTGCAGTCCGTCTGGCGGTATGTTCTGACTCGACAGGGCGGGATTGTGGTTTCACTCTGTTTCTTGTGCTCCATGTTTGTGCGGTGGCTCCGTCCTTGCCTGTTTATGCAAGTGGATTACGGTGTTTGACTCTGATTATAAATCATCTTTATAATCCGTAAATCGTGTTTGGTTAACATAATGGAATACATTTATTTTATTTATTGCAGCTGTAAGTTTTAATAAGATTTCACCAATATTCGTCGCGTGTAGGGGCTTGACACAGCCGGCCCTTTAAAAGTCCTGCTCTGACTATTTAACTTTACGCAGCCTACTCTTGTGTGCCGAGCGTTTAAGTACAAGTGCTCTTAAAGACGCCTGGGTTGCTTGGATTGCTGTTACGGGTTGCTAGCTGCCCTCTGACATTGCTTGCAATTATTGTAAACTGCTCAGTGTCATTTACACAGTTTCCACGCATTTTCGCTGCCAGAATTGTTCGCTTTTCGCTGTACCATTTTTCGGCTCCCTCGGTGGCATTGTCTTGAGCGTTGTCACTTGCGTGTTCTCTGTGCATTGTTCTCTTTGTTCTTGCCTCTTCGAGTGCCCCACGCTGCCATTTAACAACCTGCCCGCAAAGAGGCACTTCCCCTACCACTGCTTCACTGCAGCTCATTAAATGCATGCACAGCAAATTGGGAATTCATATAAAATGGGGGCGTGGCAGAAAATGGCATATCTGTGAGCAGTTTGCTTCACTTGCCACCTCCGCGGCGTTGTATAGTTTCAAGCTACGTAGAGCACTTTAAAAGTAAGCTGGCTAATCAAGGTCAAGGTCAACTTAGTGCAAGCTCTGTGTTTCGTGATATATTACATTGTAATTTAAAAGTGAATCAACATATATTGACTTTTTTTGAAAAACTTACTATCCACGCCAGGAGTTTGCAGTATGAGTTTCCATTAAGATTTATGCAAAACCGAGTGCTTAAATCCACTCTTGCTTAATCGCGTGACGTAAAACTCAAATTTATAGCTACGCAAAGGACTTTTTAGTGAAACCTGACCCCTAGTAGAGCTTTTATGACAGATGTATATATAAAATATGTGTACCTCTTTTAAATAAAGAAAGCCTTAAATGAAATAGGTATCTCAAATGTACCCCAAAGTTGATACTTCACCGTGCAGACATCGCCATTCGCTTTAAATAAAAACTTCCTAATTGCCATACCAATTTTACAAGTGTGGGCTTGAGTCGAGTTTTACTAATTCACCCACACGCAATCAGGAATATGAATACACATCCAACAAACTCTTAGGAACTACCACTACCAGTAGTACTAAAAGGGTAACAGTGGACTAAAATGCTGACGATGATATTTCACGAAGGCCAAAACGAGGATGTTATAAACATTTCAGCTCACTTTGCTATTGTGTGGTCGGTGCTGCCTTCTGCTGCGCTTCTGAGCGGCCAATTTATGGCTGTGTATTTGTCTAGATAGCATGTGGATTTTAAGCGCAATTTACCAGCAAATTAAATCGCAATTTCATACAGTAAAGCACACACATATTTACAACTAGTATATGACGGTTAATGTAAGTTTAGTTTTTATGCGTATACCCTATATTAGCTGTGAGCTCAGGCTTGCTTTGTATGCTAACATAATATTTGAATTTGCAGCATATTTAAAAAATGCTTCACTTGGTATAAATGAACCCTTTAATTTTGCGTTCCTTAAGTTTTGAATGTTAGTGTGAATAAATAATGTGAATACAGTGAGTATCTAACAGTTAAGTTATCTTTACAGGATCCCTTCACTGTTACTTGCTTTCAAATTGAAAAAGTTTTTGGCTTCCCGCTAAAAGTTAGCTTGTGCGTCTATGCAATATATTGACGCATATTGAAGAGTCCCGCTGCGGCCCACATTTGTGCCCTGATTTATACGCTGCTTAGCTGCAGTGTGGAGTGCGAGCCAGACTCGAATATGTGTATGAACCGCACGCAGCGGGTAAGGAGGTTCTAATTTAATATTTGTACTTTGTGTGAGTGCGAAACTAATTAAAAACTATTTAATATCCGTAAACATGCCCAAAAATAAACTACCAACGCTCCAAAGCAATCGCAAATGCCCCGAAAAACTTTGTCGTCTAACGAAACGCCGCTTCTATATACTCTCGACCATGGCAGCGTGTGCATTATAAACAGGATCAAAAACAGCGCGAAACCAGTGATTGCAGCTTTTATTGTTACCCCAATGTCACTAGTGTTGTCAACAATTGTCAGCCAGTGTTGCTTTTTGCTTCCTCATTAGAATCATTGAGGTTCGTAGCCAACTAGCATTGGGAAGCCATTTGTTGTATGTCCCACTTAAGGCTCATTTCTCATCGGAAGCGTTTTGTTTTTGTGCATCCAACTTTTGAAAGTCTTTTGGAAAAGTTAATGCTCCTCGTCGGGCAGTTAACGACTCTTCGCACTAGCAACTGATAGATACTGTTAATTGTTTGGCATTAACAAGAAACATACTATTACAACAAGTTTGAAGGCTCTAGTTGGGAGCCCCCGAATAGGGATACCTTCAACTCAGCTCGTCGTCTTCATCGAGAATATGTATATATACATATACATAAATATATGCTTTATGGGGTTTCTGATCCCTGATAATTATATTTTCATAAAACCAATAAACCTCTTTTACTCATTTTTAAATGTTTCAGGGAAGAATAAAAACTTGATTCAATTTAACGGCCTATTATAGAGTTGGATTTATTGATAGTATTTAATTGCCAATACCCGGGAAGCTGGTCAACATCGACATCGAGCAAGTAGACAGAGAAAACTTTTTAAGTGTTTAATGTTTTCAAGTTTTAATTTGTTTGAATCGGTGTTGAGTTTTGTAGTTTCAACATTTATTGCATATAGTTAATATTAGCGCAATGCTCAAAATCAGGAGCAAAACGTATGTGATTCTTCATGTCCATAAATACCATAAAAACTGTAAAATAAAAAAAAAATTATAGAGGTGCAGTCCGTTACTTGGATAATGAAAAACTTCTGTAGGCAATAATATTATTTATGTGAAGGAATATAATTATACTCGTTCTCGAAGTGAAACTAGTATATTGGTTTTGTGAAATGTCCGTCCGGATAAGCGCAACTTTTTCGGCGCTATTGAAGATAGAGACTTGTAATTTTGGATATAGATTTGCAGTTATCTACTTCAAACAAAGTGTTAAGATTTTTGTGCCACACCCATTGGGAGGCTGGCATGTCGATAACATGTCGATAAACCTCAAATCGCAAATCGATTAAAATTTGGTAAGTAGATTGCTGGTGACCTCCTCAAAAGATTGTGACCTTGATATCCTGGCCACGCCCACTAGAACGCCCCAAGCCAACCCATCCTTTTAGCTCCCACATCGTTATAGCTAGAGTCACCAAATTTGTCAGACTTTTTTGGGTGACCTCCTCTTAAGATCGAGACAATATATTTTTGACCGCGCCCACCCCCGCCCCTACGAAATACAAAAATTCTATATTTTTCCAAAATAACAATAACTTCTGTGTACTGTAAATGAGTATTATGCAGTCGGTTACGTCCGACTGCAGCGTTCTTACTTGTTTCATATAGTTCCATAAAGAAGTTTTGTTCCGATCGCAAACCTAAACATTATGCGGTGACAACTTTTGCAAGGGTCTAGTGTGCGTGGCACTGGAAGTTAGCACTATAAAATACAAAATGCTTGATGCGGAAATAACAACACTTTTTAATAGTGTAGTCAACTTCAGAGACATTATACTTTTTAAAACATATGAAATTTGTAAATACCGTAATACCACACGATCACCCGTATTTTCTCCACATTATTAAAATTAAATTAGTTTCATTCGATAATATATTTATTGAATTTAAAATAATGAGCAATTAAATTGTAAATATGCAGGTTATGTACATATTAATATATTTATATTATAAAACCTCTTTTGTATCTGAAGATATATACACACATGACATGACGTAATTCACAGCAGAAGTGCAAAGTGCTGTGAATAGAATCACAATCGAATAGAGAGTATTCGAAGAATGTTATTGGTGGAAAATGTTTTCTTTCCCTAACACGCTGCATCCCAAAGACGATATGTGATTGTAAAATAGTTTTGCTACTATCATCTCACTTTGCAAGTTTATCATTTTTTAAAAGTGCACAGAAAGCAGACTTTCTCAGACTTCCGCTTTTACTTGACAACGCATAGAATTCTTAACAGGGACTTTTTGCAACAAAAACTGCAAAAAATTGAAATGCCTGCGAATGTTTCACTAAAAAAATAACAACGTCTATATGCTTATTTATTGGATGGGTCTTGTTTAGTGTTTATAGCGATAGAAAGAGTTTAGCTCACTTATGACTTTGCAAAAATATTATGTCAGAAATATTTAAAAGACTGAAATTTTACAGAGACTGTTATTTCGAATCCTTATTTTAATATAAAGGCAAAAACGCCACGGCTAGTGAAGTATACGTAGTTTAAATTGCTGTTTCAAGCCGACATGCTCTTACTATGTTCCCGACTGGTCCAAATTTGTTGTATTGTAATTTTTTCAATTACAACAAACCCTTGTCGGCAAATCGCGAATCTTTGCAATTCAATGAGATAAAATGTCATTAAAATTGATATATGTAAATTTTCATAGTATAACAACAATAGCAACGACGGATAGTAAATCTTAACCTAAAATGCAAGTATCTCATTTATCCAATTAAGCTAAATTAATTGAAATGCAAATTGACTAATGAGCATGCGGCACCGATTTCCACCCTACGCATTTGATTTCGAAGGTCGGTATTAGATGTGACTGCCGTGGAGGTTGAAGTGCAATAAAATATGTTTTAATGGCATGTCCTGGCAAATAATACGGCTGTGTAACACACATACGCCATGTCGTGCGTTGATGGAGCTTTCCGAATAGACGCTTTCAAGAGACGTTTCGAGGTAAGAGCAAGGGCGTACTGGTAGGAAACCAAGTTCAGTCATATGTGCATGGCTTTGTGCACGAAATTGTAAGAGAAGTAGAGCACATTAATTTGCATGTGGACATGAGCGGCGCTAGTTGTTAACAAGCTTATGTCCAATGATTTATATATAAAGCAGGAGGGGTTGCGACTACAGAAGCCTGCTCTGTTTACACTAAGCGTATTAAGGTTCCAATCAATTTATTAATAATCTTGAAAATTAATAAATTAGCTATAAGCTATTGTATGCTCAACCTTATGTTATTAAATCTGTATATGAAAATAGTCTGTGTTAAGACATTGTTGAAACCTAGTAGCCTTATGTTTCAACAAATAGTTGGTTATCCCATTCATCTTTGTTTTATGAATGTTGGCTTAAATCGAGTAAAATTTAAAATTATAAAATATGTAAAACTATCCATTAATGGCTAACCACAAGGCAAACGATACCAGGGTTCACTGGACTTTGCAATCAATAACGACTCAAATATTAACATGTCCCACTTGGCAGTTGTCTATAAAAGCTTTATAGGCTGTTCTATTTTCCCATTCTAACTTCGGCATTGCTATCCAACTAGCTCACGTGTGTGTAAGCAAGCATTGGCCGGCTTGTCCCATCGGGTGCCTGACTGTCTGAGAACTCGGTTTGTCTGGCACTTATCAACCGAGATACCATGGTGCAACTTGGAAAGTGGACAAAAGTCTCCGACTGTCAAGTTGCTGGTTATCTGTGCCTAATTTAAAGACGTGTTTTCACATCTGTACGTATTCAAAACAGGTTGTGGTCCTTTAAGAGGGTCGATAGGGTCCTTGCAAATTGTTACATGCGTTATGTTCCTGCCGCCCTCATTATACATCGGCATTTATAAACGATTTATTATTGGCAGATGGTTTAGAATGTATTCAGTTTACATTAAATTAACATACATACATACTGTTGAATACATTTGAACCTTTAACGAATATTAAATAATTTAAATTAAACATATTAAATATGATTGAGTTCTACCCCAAATATTTATTGATTCTTTGATGCAGTACCTATAGTAAATTGGTTAGTTCGTTGCTTTCTGTGCTTGTACCAAATATAGCATGGACTGTATACTTCTCTTTGAGATTTTAAGTTTCCCTCTTTCTGTTTACAGGCTTTGCCTTTGTTGGCAAGGTGTATTGTTATGTCTATGCATCCTTTCCCAGTATTATTATTATTAAGAATTCAGCAGGAGCCAAAATTGATCCTTTTGTATGCCTTTATTTTATTATTAGACCAAGTTACCTTTGTAAATGATTTAAGAGTTTTCTTTTCGTTTAGACATTCTTAAGGGCCACGTATTGACTCCTATTTAATTCGTTTATCCTTATCAGTTTTCTTATGCTACTCTTGGAAGATGAGTAAATGAATCTAGCAGCAGCTGCTACGGAGACATATGCACATATTTAGCCAAACAGGTGAACAAAGCAAAACCTAAGCTTACATTTACCGTCACACATTGTCATTGTTTCCGTTAATATACAGTAGTAATTTATCAGCCAAATGTCACCACGAGTGAATATATTGGTACGGTCCCGGTTGCTGCAATGGAATTCGGCGACAACTGATCGTTGAGCCAGCGGCAGCTTCCTGTCAGCCTCATGGACTTTCCCAAGTCACGATATGCGAAGCATCTTTATCTGCATGAGTGTGTTTGGAGTCTGCGAATTAGTGAAATATACTTGTGATTCCCATGACTGTCAGTGAGCTGAATTCCCCTTCTTACATATTTGTAAACTCATAGACTCCAGGCTAGAGTACCCGTTGTACTAGTACACATTACTCAAATGTGTGCCTGCTGTCGGCTTCCGGCTTAAGCAACGCTCTGTCGCTTCCATTTTCTTAGCCATTGCTTTGCCATGTGTGTGTAAGCATGGGTACATAAATTAGCATAATGTTTAAGTATGTGTGAGACAAGCGACTTCTGCGTTTCACTTAACGTGAATTTATGCTGCTTTCAAATTGTCTACATGTGCGGTATGCGCAGAGCTCGCAATTAAAATCCTTTGGCAATAAAAATACGCACAAGAAAAAATACAATTTAATGGCACAAAAATTTGCGCCAGCAATCAATATGAATCAGGCTTTCGCCTTTTGCAAAGATATCTACGCAAGAAAGTAGTATCTGGCAACTGTAGGCGATCCGTTTATCTTATCAGGGAAATGTCTTCGCGCTTTTCAATCGCAAAATGTGTTTTTTGAATTTACGCTGATAAACAAAACATAACGGCATTACACTAATAAGTCACATGAAAACCACAGCCAATTGACAGTTGCAATTCTAAAGCCAATTCAAATGCCAAGCAGAACTCAACTCCTCTTCAAGTTGCTGGTTGATATAAAGTCAAACACGAATCGGTACTGATAAAATTTATTACGCATGCGACACGCGTATTTCATTTTGTTTGCTTGTTTGGCGCGTTATTATCGACCAACGTGGCGTATGATTAACATAAAATGACAGCGGCAATGCACGCTACCTGCGATACATAAAGCTTTGGGATATCGGAATTTGGCTTTTCAGCTGATTAACATAATTTTCTGGCATATTACCAGAAAGTCAGATCGACAGGCAAACCGGCAGACAGGCAGTGGGATGAGTACGGGTCTGCGGTTACGTAACGCACAAGCTTCCGTTACACGCTTTTCGCTATGTATCTGCATAGTATATTTTATGATACGTGAACAGAATATTATCGACTTCGATCTTCCTCGTGGGGCCCAATTCGCACTTATTACCAGTAAAAACGATGAAATCTTTGCCTCTCACCTGTTTGCTACCAAGTACACCAATTGGGTATTTAACTTTTAAAGACTTGAACCACTTCGGTAGGAAAACGGTAAGCCACGCATTGTTTCGGCTGTGCTACTCGACGACATAAAGGCAAGCATGGCAGCAACGCTAAGCAATCAATAAGATATTGTTTGCGTATCCCGTGTGCGTGTGTGATTACAAAAGCCGCTAGCAAAAAACTGAAACTAAACGAATTGCAACAAGACGAGCGTGCGGAGACAAAGTGTAGCCGCCTCACAATAGATTTAAACATTGAAAAGCAATAAATTCCTAATTGAAGTCACTTGCCAGGAATTCACTGCAAGAGCACTGCGCACATAAAAGTACTTACATGCTTATAGGCTTCTAATTTATTTATTTTGCGGCAATTTAAGCATTTACAATATTCTTGCCATAAGGCAATCTCAATTGAATTTATCACCATAACCCTAATACCTATGTCTGCGTGCTTCAACATTCAAAAAATATATTTAAGCAGGAGCAATTGACTTCAAGGATTGCCAGCATTCTATGTGGTTTCACAAGAGATTGATATTTGAAAAAGAAATTTGTTTCTCACAAAATTGAATCATAAGTCTTAATACTTGCTTGCTAATACCTGCAAAGTGATACAGAAGCATTTTGCTGCACTAATTAGTAAATAAGCTTCTCGTCAGCTTGCCAGGCTGACTACCCTAACCAAGCTATTTGCATTGTGTTACAAAATGAACCATGCAGATGCAATTGAGGACATGGATAGACAGACAAGGACATTCCTTAGCGCACAGTTCAGAATATGATTCAGGCAAGCGAAATAGGCTCGAGCCTTATGATGATGCGGACATTGTTTCTGAAAGCTGGCGCCATAGACAGATGGCTTGGAGGTATTATTACACCATTACCATCACCGCCTGTACTTAGGGCTTTCATTAGCTCGTAGATTGATGCTATATGGGAGGTAATTACATGTACATGGTATAGTGTTGCCACATACTGGGACCCAGGCCGAGAGCCGGAAGACACAGCAGCTGTTAGGCAGTGCACAAATCCAAATGCAATGAGCTCAGCAGCAGACAAAGCAAAGCACAGGGCAATCACAGGGCAATCACAGGCTGCCGAGCCGAGTACATGGGACTGCTGCTGAGAGACCGCCCTCAAGTGACGGACACTGTGACTTACAAATGCCGAATAAGCGGAAGTCACTTCAGTCAGTGTTTGTCGCTTTCCTAGCACTCAATTGGCTTTTACAATGTTGTTTGCCTGCTGACCCCCAAAAACAAAACTCTTTTGCACACAACCGATTGAAGCGTCTGCAACACGCAAATGCAATTAACACGCCAGTTGACAGAGCGGATATGGACCGTTGCTGGCCAATGGCCAATGGCGTTCGAAATTATATGTCTGATGGCCCAAAGTCAATTAGCTCTAAATTAACATTTTAAAGAGAAATAACTCAATTGATTTAAATGGGCTTTATAGTTGCTTAATCATAAAAAACTGCTTTTCAATTTATTTTAAGCGAAATCTTGAAACAGCGGCCTAACTATAAAAAAATGAGACGGTTAAGTCACTGTCAATATCAGGCAACATCTACACCATGGGCAATGCAGGAAGGACTCACTCTAGCCGTCCCCTGTGTATTATAGACTCCTCGGGAAACCTTTTTGAGCTATGAAAATAAATTAAATAAAAACGCTCGACTTTTCTGAAGGCCTTTTCCAACAACAAGCCACCATAAACTGATCTATCTTTACGGAAGGTGCTTTAGATACACGTTTTTAAGGTTTATCATTTATGCATTTTATGTTAAAGCTAAATTGCTGCAAGACATGTTCGTATGAGTGTCGCCTGGTATTCCGCCCCCGTCCACAATAAGCACACTCACACTTTTTCTCACATTGACAAACAGGCGTACATAGATGCGTTCCTCATTGAGTGCAAAAAGCATTGTCCAGCACATGAACCATTTTGCAAATGACCAGACGTGAGCCCTCCATTAGCCCGCCTGGCCGCTTGTGTGCCCACCCGCCCGCTCCTTCGCTAACCCTGTAAACGGCCCTGGTGCGAGCCAACGAGCCTCGTTTGTTGCCTCACTTTTGAAGCCTGCGCAAGGCAAATTGTTATACCCTGTACGTGAACTCGCAGTATGAAGGATAGTGGTATTTTTTAAATCTATCAACTGACATAAACTTTGAAGTAATTCAAGAATGAGTTTGTAATTGTATGGAGATGGAGGTGAAAAGCGAAGCGAAAAGCGAAACACAGCCGCTGACAGAAGTGCGCGTCTTGTCAATTCAAATATTTGTTACGTTAGATCGATGCTGTGTACAGGGTATCTTCGCTCTCTAGTAGCGTTCTCCTATTTATTTGCTATTGTTGCAGCTCCTGGCGTCTGTTGACCGTGTCGTTCTATTGCTTCTCCTATTGTTTGTTCCACTTGACCACTAAAGCATAGTTTCAGGCGCTAAAAGCTAAACACCAAAATTCAAAAAGCAGCTGGTACGTACGAACTAGCAGATGCAGAGTAGCCCCGGGCCGAGCACTTTAGTTTATTTCGCTCGCTATGTGCTGCGCGGTGACTTGTGCTTTGCCAGGTGCATGGAGCTAATATTCAGTGCTGAGTGCTTGAAACGCCTCAGTTAACTCACCACTAATTGAAAATTTCCGTTCACACTCTCTCGGAACTGCGACCAATGCATTCGGAATGCAATTAGCTTCCCAAAAATATTGCTTTTTTCGTTCGAAATTGAATTCGCAAATTTTTTCGAAAAAATTCACCCGCTGGCTTTTCTGATTGATCGCCATAAACCAAAAACCAGTCTCTGCAGCGTGACATTGGAGTTTGCGGTTGTGTTATAATGATTATATGATGGTATCGAGGGTCTGTTATTGTTATTTTTGGGAGCCTTCAATACCAATTGGAACTGACCGCAGTGAAATCAACCGCTAAATAAATAATGAATAAACAATGAAATTGTGAAATCAATTGAATGGAATGCAATTGAATTGACACGCCATGGCAAATGACGAGCAATCTGAAAAAGCTGGCTTCAGACCATGAACAAATAAATCGAGGGCAACCAAAATAGCAAAATTAATTACAAATAATAATAACAATAAAAACTGTATATAATTTTATAAACAAATATACAATATACAATACAATATACAATATACAAACATAGAAACTTAAAAATATAATTAATTTGATTCATTTTTGCTTAAGTAGACCATGACGACTTGGATGAAAGCAGCTGGTGCAGTCAAATAAAGCTCGTTTCAGTTTTCTTCTGTAAGGAAAATGTAAAATATATATAGGAAAAACAGAAGGCTGTGTGTAGGCATTAATGGACGTGGCGGCTGCAAAGTACCAACAAAAATATTCCTCCAAATTGCGAAGTTAAAGAAGCAAGGTGCAGTCGATGCATTCATCAGAAAGATTAGTGGACAGACAGCAGACAGGACCTTGCACAAGACTAATATACTCTTAATCACTTTACAGACAATGTATAAAACATAAAACCCGCTGTTCTACCCCTAACAACCACTGAAAATTTATACTGCGCTATGTGCATCCTAACAATTATAAATGGGAATAGATAGCCGACGATAATAGTAACTTCGTAAAACTCTGGTAATTTATATTTGTTGTGGTTGTGATACCTCAGACCTAGTTCAGAGTGTCGACAATCTGTCAGTGGAAGCTACTCTGTAAAATATATATTTAAATTTATGCTAGTTATTCGGGAAGACAAAATTGCAGTTGCTGACAAATTGATAACCCTCATAAGATTCTTTTGCCGAAACCAACAATTTGTGGCGTCCATTAGCATACGTTGATGAAAAGAGCAACGTTGTTGGTCGCCTGATGCCTAGACGTATTAAATAATATTTAAACTTTTATTCAACGTGAAGTTTGTGCATTCTCTTGCCGTTTATTGGGAAATTTAAGCGATAAACTTTCCGGGCAATTTCACTTCCTTGGTAAATTCTGCAGTCAAACGATTTTGCACGTCTCGACTGTTTAAATTAAATTTGCTGCGTACTGGCTGCTGGTGGCTGTTTAACCAGCAGCCCGCCGAAGCTGCAGGTCTGTTTTCAGGTCGCCAGAAATCAACATTTCATGGGCGACGTGCGCAATCGAAGAAAATGCACTCAGCAGACAGGCGAGTGCACAACACACGGAAGTAGTTACCGTCATGCCAAATATGACAAATGTTGTTGCTTATTTCCTCCAAAGTTAGTTGCCAGTCTCACAAAAAGTGGATTTGAACCGGCTGACACGTAAACTGCATAAATATAAACGCAACAGAAAAACGTGCGAGTTGAATAGAAGGTAACTTGGCAGCCAAATTCCAAACGCTGATATTGAAGTGAAGATGGTGGCTCCTATGCGGGTGAATGCTCCCACAACCAAATGGAACTCGGACAACGAGAAAAGTTATCAGTGGCTATGTACAAAATCCTCTTTTAGAAGTCAACTTCGACTGCCAACTTCGAAACCAACGAAAAAAAAACATGAGTACAGAGAGTTTGGTTACGTCGTTTAAGTATATTTTCTAAGGGTTCATTCATATGTTTTGTTCCGGGATGCCCATCAAAATATTTAAAAATTAAATAAAATCAAGTCAAGTTTTGCCAAACTGTAACAATATTAAAATTTACAAACAGCGGAAACGGAAGTGTAAAAGTACAAAAATGAAAATCGATATTAGTTTCTCTTGTGGCGCAGCTCAGTACAATCTTTGACGATTTACTAACTAACCGTAAAGTTTATATTGATAAAAGACAAACCGCCGCAAACACTCTTAATTCCTTTAAGAACAAAATAAAAAAAAACAGCTTTAAAAACAATAGTGTTTAATGTCATTCAACATCCGAGTAAATTTTGAGCATTATGCTAATTTTACGTAAACACAATTGCAAGACCTCAGATTTGGCCATAATTACCCGCCTGTTAATTTGAATAGCTATCAGTCATTTTGTCATTGATTTAATTGTACACAGTACTGAATGCAAAACAAAGTTGACTTTTTCCAACATTTTTGCTTAAGAATTTAATATTTTGCTCAACATACACACATATATAAATATACTGACTCCGGATTGTTAGAAGGCGTCTAATTGATTAATTGCGTAATCCGGCTTAGCAATGCGGCCTCCATTAGCTGTATCTTCACGTTGCTCTGGGGTGGGCAAGATTATTGATCACATCCATATTTCTTACCGCGCCGTATCAGACGGGGGCACGCTCATTCCTCAATACGTATTTGATAGTCATTTGGTAGGACATTTAATTTCTAGCATATTTCTAGCATCAGTTAAATTTAACCCTTTCAAGAAACAAAAATCAAACTTCTTATTTGCAACTACGCTAGGAAAACGTCTCATTTGGTAGGACATATAATTTCTAGCATATTCCACTTCTGCATCTGCCACAATCACATCTTATTCAACCCAGTTTGTGCAAGATTTATGCAAGCATCAGCGAAATTTAACCCTTTCAAGAAACAAAAATCAAACTTCCAATTTGCTACTACGCTAGGAAAACGTCTCATATTACCACCCAAAAATGCACAAAATGCTGAAGCACATATCACGCTCTTCAATAAAAACCTAGTTACAAACACATATCGCTTGTGGCATATACATATGTACTGCATATATTTTTAGGTATCGCTAGGGCGAATTTTAATTTAATCGGCTTGTTTTGGCTTGCTGGGTAAGTCGTGCGAGTGTGCCATGTATTTAATAACCAGCGAGACCGACAACAATAAAAATGTCGAAAACATAGCAAACATTAACGGGAAAACAATTTTCATAAATCTAGAATTATTACTAAACGCCACAAATCGTAGAGAGAGGGGAAGAGCAAACTTGAGTAAGCAGCGTGTCCACTGGAGCAGCAAATCTGCACATGAAAGATTATTAAAAATAAAACACAAGTCGACTACGGGATATGCTGCACATACACACTTAAGATTTGAATTATAATCTTCTAAAAAGTGAAAGCAAACTTGTTATAAATATTTATATAACCCGCCTATGGTTTGCAAAGCAAAGTCTTCTATTTGGATCTTAACGTATATCAACCTAATCTCTCTTGAAAAAATCTAGCTGACTTTTCGCATAGCTTCAAGAATGGAACAAATATGTTTTTTAAAAATATGCGATTGGAATGCTGCGATCCCCTTTACCAATATACTTTCATTCCTTAAAAAATGCATTTTTACAACACAACACATAATATTTTTCATATATGTAATGTGCGCATGTTTCAAAGCACAAGCTATTTAGGGTTGGTTTTCAGACAAATGCGAAGAAAGGGTCGATTATACAATTTTCGAGCATTCGGCAAACAAGACTGGGCTAAGCCAGCACATAAGTCGCATAAATCACGCTTTGTGCTCACAAGTAGATTGGGATGTGACCCCAGAAGCATCCGCGCTTCGCATTGTCTTTTAATTCAATTTGTGCAATCCGCTGGGGGTTCTTTTAAGTCCACTCAAATTTCAATAATTCTCTTTGCATCAATATTCAAACAAATTATATATAAATGATGTGAGCAAATTCATGTGAAGTAGGAATTACAGACATCAGAAAGGCAAGGGGCGTCGATTGGCTAAAGCCATCAACTGTCGCTGAAAGTCATCTATTGAGTAATTTTAGCCAACAGAAAAAACTTGAAAGTTTAAGTGCTTATAGACACACATTTCAATGGCTTATCAAAATCTTAAGCTGGCAACAATGGCAGTCACAACCATTGGGATGAGTATAAAGGACGCTTTGTCACACACATATGAGCCTGCGAAACCGTTTACTCAAAATATATAAAATTGAATTTTTGAATTGCGAGCAATAAATCCCATTGAATATGTAGTAAGTTACATATTCTTACTGCATATTTGCCCGTTCATAATACAAGAGATGCGTAAATTGAAATGAAATTTTTCCCCGTAAATATAAAATACATATATAGTCCAAACAAAAAATGTTTAATACAATACCTTACACATTCTAGGCTTACGTAGTATAATGAGAATCAATATCTAGAAAGTCGGTAACGAGAGTTCTTCTTCTGGTCGCGCTTACATACACACATCAAATATTTAGATGTCATTTGCATTCGCATTTCGAAATACGCCGCTACGGGTGACACTACCACAGAAAAATTTTTGTGAATATTATTTGCATATGAAAATCGATTTCTTTTACATTTAATTTATTTTTAAACTATTCTACTTAACACAATATTTCATCCCTTCAGCGCTTCAGCCATGCAATTCAGTCTGCGCTCTATATCCGATGGGCTAAAATCAATAATTACACAAGGTGGTAGCTAAAAATTGATATTCAATCAAATAAACAATTATGTTTATTTTAGCGCGAATGATAGTGAAAGCTTTTGCAATTTATGTAAATCCGCCATTTATTTATTTTTGGTATTGTTAATTTTCAACATCAGTTTAATACATGCCTGAATATGACACAGCTATTACCTATGTATGTATTCAGGCCAATGCAGCACGTCCATCGTCTCAAAAAGGCTGAAAATAGTTAACGAAAATCAAATGATTTCAACCGTTTTGATCAGCAAGGAATTGACAATCTTAGCAATCTTAGATCAGAACCTGGGTCTTACCAAATTCCTGGAATTTAAACACCAGTTGTACCAGGAAGTTCTGCAGCTCAAGTTTGCCTTTCTTCGAATGCAACGCTGCCCAGCAAACAAGAGAGCTTTCTTTTGCCAAATTGTTACTGACATATTCATAAATTATATCAGCCAAAAAAACTGAAAGAATGGAACGCATCATGAAGAATGCGAGTTCCTGTCATGCTTAAAAATTTGTTGAAGATCTGCAAGCCATTGATACCGCACTTACCTATCATTATTTTGCTGCAGTCATGCAGTCAATGAAATCTTGGCGGACAAAGCCTTCATCGAAGCTTTGTGATATAGCATGATGCGTTTCAATCAAAAGATTTGAAACAATCGCACCTGTATAGAATATTTTTAAAGTGTGTACAGGAAACGTTAATCGGAAAATATATAAAAAAGATGTAATACATTTGCATTGTATAAGAATGCGATGGTTCGTGTACTCTTTAGAACATCCTGTAAGTGTCCTCAAAACTTAAATACCATCAGCACGAAAAGAAGGCAGCTCTCCACAAAACAGAGCTCTGATTTGATGCATTTTTTGCGAGCTCTTCACTCAACTCCTGTGAGTATAAACGCTTTTAGCGGAAAGTCATCGCAGTGAAAATTCCTAGCACAAAGCCAGGTGCACCCCACTACCCGCAATTGGCATATTCCGAGCGCACATGAGTATGTACATATATATAGCCGGCAACGCGCATCGTTCAAAAGCACAGTTTGTTTACTTTCAACTTGAAACTTTAACCCCTACCACGCATTTGAAAGTTGAAAAATGAAAAATGAACCAAGGAAGAGTCCATTTTGTTGTCCGGAAACTTAAGTTGTGTGCAATTCAGCTGAACATTAAATATATAGATGACAATAATCTTCCCGCAAAAAAAAAAACCTTTGTTAAGCCAGGCTTGTCCGCACCACGGGCAGTTGCTTATACATGTATCAGCGTTTTATGGCTTAAACACTAAATGCCAACTATAAATGCCAACTATAAAGTTTGCTACATAATTTCGATATGAAAACAATCATGTCAAAGAGAGATTTTTTTGTGTGTTCAAAGGCAGCAATTCAAAATCAATTAAATTCGCGAGCAAAATGCTTGTTTTACTATTAGATGTCAAGTGGTATATGTAACTATGCATGATAGAACTTGAAATTCATGATGGCCACGTTTTTATTCTTGTTGTTACACTAACTGAATTTGTGGCAACTATTTTATGAAATCTGCATCAATTGTCAATGGGATTTAGTTATAAATAAGGTAAAAGAATTTTAAAATTCACTTTGAATTGGACTGAACGAAGCAAATAACATTACGGAAAATTTAATATTTTTCAACAAATATCTTTGTACTTGATGCTAGCTTTGCCATTCCGCTTATTCTTGCCAACTACTCGGTTAAAGCAATAAAGCTGCATTTCCACTGTATAGAGTGCTGCAATTTCTTCACACACCTGTTTAAAAATATTTTCACATATACGTGAGCTTTTTAAACCATTTGTGTGTGAAATATTCAAATGTATAAATTATGAAATTTTATGGCTTTGAGGTGTAGAATGTGCCAAAATATTATTTTACACACGTATATGGCCGAGCATATTTACATGCATTTGCAGAGTTTATATTCGTGCTTCCCACACCCACAACCAGACAGCCTCAATGACTCGGAGGTTCTGCACTTTAACATAATTTACATGAATTAAGGTTGCCGAAAACAGTAGTCTCACAGTACTGGTAAAAGGATACCAAGGTTGAAAGTTGCCCACAGCCTCAGCAGTAGTGTCTCTTATCTAAGTTATGAATATGCAGGTGCTTATCGCGTGAATATGGGCATGAGTGCGAGTAGGTGAGCATAAGTGTGCATGCCAAGATTTAAGCACCGGCAAATTTTATTTATCATCAAACCGTTTTTGTACTGCTTCACATATATGTCTAACTTAAATTTTCGAGCGTTAAATAAACTTTGTGCTGGCAAATAACATTGTCATGGCCCTGACTTCCCCCAGAGAAACGATCGCCGCTTATGTTATCTTCAGTGGATAAAAGCATCTCCATATTATTTTCGCCCAATCAAAACTGTCATCAGGATCAGCATTTGCTCAACAAACCTTAACCAAATGTGACTGAACCAATAATTGCCTTCAATAAAAAATGCGTACTTTTAAGTATAATGATGTCTTGGTACCAAATACCATTTGGCGACTCTAGCTCCTATAGTCTAGGAGATATGCTAAGAATACTAAAAAAAAACTAAGTCTTAAAATCGATTTTAATCGATATTAATAAAACAGTGAAAAATATCGGGAAAAAACTCGTACTGCGCATGGTATTACAGAATGAATAGTAATGGAAAGTTTATATCTTCAGATTTTGTAGTTTGGATGTTACATGCATTTTTACCCATATTCAATGAGTTCCGAAATCTCATAATTGAATTATGGAATAAAAACATAAAAGAGTTCAATTGCGAAATCCAATTAAATATGGATTATGTCTTTTGTATGACTTGGTAATATAACACGTAAAAACCAAAATATTATCAAACAAACCTAAATATATTACTTAGATTTATTTAACATATCCTTATTACTGTATTTTATTTTTTTAAGGTATATTTTATATAAAAAGTTAGTACAATGGACTCTAGTCGGGAGCGCCCGACTAGGGGATAACCCGAACTCTGTCTTCACATTCAGTTCAACCCCCTTACATTCATACACACATACACAAAATCACACACTAACACACAAACAAATTCACGCCGCAAGCTGTGCGTTTTTCTCAGCCGATGCGCTTGGCCCCCACTATGGAAACTAAATATGTGAATAACTGTTAAACTAAGAGACTTAACACAATTTTTAGTACGTGGTAAAAGCAGTCTATGTACAATACACAGCGCAAGACAGTAGTACTTGAATTGCGTTTTTTGATATTCGAAGCGAGTTGGAGAAGGAAACCAGAATCCGAAATATTCTTAACCGGCGTATGTTTTACGAAAACATATTGCCTTACTTATTGTCTACGAGATATGCTAAGAAAACTAAGAAATACCAAGTCTTCAAATCGATGCTTATCGATAATGATAAAACGGTGCAAAAAATCGACAAAAAATGATATGCGTATGGTATTACAGAATCAATAGCCGAAAAGTTTATATATCCAGCTCTTGTAGTTTTCAAGGTCGCTGCGTTCATACAGACGGACAGATAGCAAGGCGGACGGACAGACGGACAGGACTAAATCATGAGGACGAATCAAGCTAACTCACTGTTCTTCGTTTGCCCTTTAATCAAATATGAACTAAATCAAAACAATAAATATGTACTTAAATAAATTAAGTCCACAATCAAACTGAAACAACATACAATTTTAATGAGTCCGGCGAATTAAATTACTACTAACATAAGCTATCCAATATATGTATATACCATATAAAAATGCATAATTAATTATCTTTACAAGTTTGCAAAGTAGAAAAACTAAATTATGGACAAGCAAACTTTTTAATACACAATAATGGTAAAAGAAACGCATAAAAACTGTGATTTCAGCAAACCTCAGAGGCAAGTGTTATATAAAATTACGATACAAACGAAGATCACACCGAATTAAAAATTTTGAGTAACTCCAAAATGTATCAAGCGATTAAAGGTTCCCTTTGCCTGTAACAAATTTTATTCACGGCAAAAATTTATCAAATACAAGCTGGACACACACTGGAATCAAAAAGACTCCGAATTCTTTATTCGCCCAGGAGATATGTGATAATGCAAAAAAGGCGTGGAAGGCTCTCTCACGTTTTGCAGTTCCCTACGTTAACCCCAGTAGCAAACCGCTGCTTTTTGAATTGACTGACCCCTGACTGAACGAAAAAATATAAAATGGAACACACACGGCCGCACCGAAAAGCCTTCCAAAAATACATTCTTGTATGTATACTGTATGAAAAATGGATGGCAAACTACGAATACAATAAATAAAGCCACTGACCGAAACCGTGTAGCCATCATTTCCATGTTTTTCGCCATCAATCAGCCATGTCAATCAGAGAACAGAGCTATAATCTCTGCTTGACATGAACTCAAAAGTATTATGACAAATATTTCGCAATCTGTGTGGTGTTCTGTCTCTGAATTCGCTCGGCTGTCTGTAGCCATTTGTATTCTTTTGCAAAGGGTATTATAATTATGTCGCGAGTTGCGTCACGTGAATAAAAAGATGAAGGAATGGTTTTTTGTGTTTGTAATATTTGTTTTAATTACAATTGTAGTTGTTTTGTCATTGAATATGATTAAAATATATGATTAATGTTTGTTGAAACAATTAATTGATATGCAAACAAGAGTATTAATCCGAAGTCCGCTTTTCAGGTTGTGCACGGATTTTGTGTATGTATGTATTTAAAGTGCATTATACTGTGCTACTTGTTGTCATTGAGTGTATGTCGTTTATGTTGCTTTTACTGGGCTCTGGCCATAACGAGACGCGGAATTCTGTTAAAATGAAAATCATTTTATTGCAAATAGCTTGTGGCAGATTTCTGTTTCGACATGACCTTATTGTAGTTGTAGCTGTTGCTGCAAAACCGCCAAGAACCATGAAATACACTTATCTGAAGGCCTTCCACTTGTTGGAAAGAAAACTGAGAGCACACTTTTGCATCCTGGCAACCGATGCGTTTCTTTTTTATTTCTTTCTTTTTTTTTTTTGCACCGGACATACCATAAATCAATTTTTTATTTATTATTTATGAATTGCATTCGGTTCTTTTGCTTTATTTTTAATTTACTGCGTCCCATGTACGCCCCCTGAACTGAGAATGTATTCGTTGCACGTAATTTTGTGGTCATTACCATGATCTCTGCCAGTAGCAAATCAAATAATTATGAAACATATTCTGTTAATGAATGTATTCTCGTTATATCCCGTAGGTTGGGCTGGTAACCCAAACTACGCTATGTAAAACATGCGATTAAATTCCGCAACGTAACAATTTAAATTTCAAGGAATACTACGTAATAGTCTGGAGTTTTTACAGTTTGTTGTAATGCTAGAAACACCTTTCAGCCGGTTTCCAGCGGTGTCGGTGATACATATTGCCTGCGTCTTACCAAAAAATAGCGCGTGCAATTTGTATATTTGGTTTGGGTTCCCTTGGCCTATATATTGATTGTTTGTTTGCTTGCTTGATATTCGGCAGTGTTGACATGTGAACACATTACTAAAATTTGCATATTAATTAAAAATTAACGAGAATACGACAACAGCCCCAATATCAGTTCAACACACACACTTTGCTGGGCTTTCTGAAAAATAACATGAAGGTCTACTCTGATAAATGGTTGTTAATTTTGTAAACACTGGTCCCTTTTATTCAAACAGCAACAGATTTAAAATCTACACACTTCATGTGTGTATGATTTTTGAAGTTATAATTGGTTTAAAACTGTTGGTAATACTTTTGCCAAACGCTCTTGTGTTGTTTGTCAATTTGCTTCCTGTCTTCTTCCTACTTTGACAAAGTTGAGTAAATTCAATTTGCAATTTTGAAATCACATCTCATGCAAACGGCGCTTTTGGGTGTTAAAATGGAAGAGAAAGCGAATGTGTTTGCGGTTTGGTCTTTGCCTAAGTAAAGCCAATTTGAATTTGAGGGCCGCTGCAATTCCCACAACCAATTGACCAAAAATCAAAAACCAATCTAAGTGTAGCGGCCATGAAATACTTGGTTTATTAAAAACTAAAACGAATATGTAAAACTAATAAAACAGAAACTGCTCAAAGAAAAACCATATCGTTAGACCGACCCACAACTTTGTGGCAATACATTTTATAGCTTTCTACGCAAGATTAAAATACTTTGAGGTTACATACCGTATTTAAGAACTGGAATCTTTATTTCGTATTCAGCTGCAAAGTCATCCACCATATCCCTTAAAGAGAATCTCGATCTCTAATAATAAGCCATCCACCATATCCCTCAAAGAGAATCTCGATCTCTAATAACAGACATTTGCTACTGGATTCTAATGTACAAATACTTAATTGTTCAGACAGATTTGAATACTTGGGTACGACCAAAACACATTTAAAAGCACAGGCTCCAATGAAATAACCTCAATTCTAGAGCTGGCGTAACTAATTACTCGACTAATATTTGCTTTAACGCAGACACAAGCTTAAGTAGAGGTGGAAACTTGGCACACAAATCTCGCCTTGGTCGTCATAAGGCAAACTGCAGCTGCGCAGGCCGAGAAGCAGGAACACACAGTCCCCATAACTCCATAACAAACGATGCACAGTAAGTCGAGAATAGGAAAACACTTCTACACATTAATAGGCCGCTCATCTGCAGTACAAGTAATTTTCTGTATAGCATGGGAAGTCGGACAGAGCCGCATGTTGTTTTCACAAATGTATCTATTCTCTTTTAGCTCCCCTCTAGCTTGTCAAGCGTTAATACTGATTAATAGATAAACATTGCGACGGCAATTAGCGTACTAGCATGAAAATTGCAGCCTTAATTGGGAAGTCAAGCACAGGGAACTAAGCTACCACGACAATAGTAATGAAATTTTCAACAGAAATTTTGAAAATCATTTCATTGCTTATGCTGAAGGCTAGAGAAAGATAAATATTAATAACTCAGTTGGTCAGCTCTCTAAAGGTTAAGACTAAGCCGAGTCCCATCACCAAGTTGCAGTTGCAGCAGTTTCTGCATACAAACAAAACCCGGGCAATGCTCTGACAGGCCAAACTGAATCCGAGATTTCAGAGACCGAACTGAGCCTTTAAATAATAACAGTAGAGTGCGGAGCGTAAAAAGTAAAGAAGGACCAGTGAACAGTCGAGTAGTTTTGTTGTTGATGACAATACAGAAAAATGCAAGGCAGGACAAAACAAAATAAACGCCAAGGATAAAATAAGAGGTAAAGCGTTAGCACAAATAGAAATGTTTCATATTGAGGTATGTACGTATAAATATATATATACAATTTAGTGTATGTACAAGTGCACAGCTATTCAAGCCACACAGCTACCTAAGCAACCCTATCCTATCCGCATGGCTTGGCTAAGTATTAAAATTCATACGCCATGTTTTACGGTCAAATCACTTTTGGGGTATGGCCTTCCATGCCCCGTTACCGACAGAAATGTAAAACGACAGCTACGACAATTTTCATGAGGCAAGCAGCACCACATCACTTTGTACATAGACCATTTCAGACCGAACGAGACAACTGCACTGAAACAATTGCACTATTTATGTGGCATTTAGTATTTGCACATCATTCGAGCCCGACTCAACTACAATACCCAACCACCAATATGCTTCCTCCACCTTTGCCATGTTGAGGACAACACCATAAAACAAGCCGTTAAGCATTAAAAAAAACACTATGCAGGTCAGGCGCTCACTACAATTCATTTTCGTCCCCCTCTCAACACCTTCTATAGGACCAACCTGCAAAAATATTACAAATTCAAAATGCTAAATGTGCATTTAACTTATGTATATATGTAAATCCCTGGAAATTATTTTGCCCCGCGGCCCACAAAGTCAAGAAACTAGGAGGACCACGGCATGTGATATGTAGCATCACTGGTAGCTCAGGTAGCTCGTAAAAGAAGCTGCACATCATTTGAATAAATATACACATTTATATACTAGTATGTATGTGTATAAACTTATAAATGAGGCTAAGACACTTTTTGGGCCACAAGCTGTCGAAACACAGCTTCTACTTTGTTGTCAATTGTCAACATTCTGGATTGATGGCATGGAACCGTCCATCATCCTGCGGATCCTCTGCTACCTATGGTCAATTCCCTATCGAATTTCAGTTTTGCTTTATATTTGCTTTGTTTTCATTTCTTAACTATTCAACTTCACCCTGTTACATTTAACGCTTCCTTTCAGGTATGTTCGGAACTACACTGCATATTTTTGCCCTCACATTAAATCTGTACAATATGTGGAGTGCAGTCCCAAAGATAAGTGAATATTTATATATATTTCTCTGTTTGTGTTAGTTCATATAGGGCACTTGTGTGTTACATGTACTGTAGCTGACGTCCTCGGCTTCATCATAACTTATTTACCTGGAAGCATCAAATAATTTAACATAATGCAGTTAGACCAAAGTGCCAAATCTGATTTGGGCACCACCTTGAGGATGGTCGTAAGCTTGTATGACTTTGAAGGAAAACTTTAATGCATATTTGATATTAGTACATGAGACTAATTAATACGCCTGTGATCTCTCGACTTCTTCAATTAAGGTTTTACAAAGCATCCAACAGCTACGTTTTAAGCCATCCGCTCTGATTCCCAGAATGCATATTCATATCAGTTACTGTTTGATAATCAGTTAAACCCAAAATATCAGTCTGGCCGGCACCGTGTAATGCCATGAGACCAGTCCGAACAAAGAGCCGCAAAAAGCATCGTCTGCTATTGTTTACCAATTTTATGCAAATATCCGTCAGTCAACAGTATTAGCTGTTATCGCGTTGCCAGCATAATTCCATGATTGAATTAAGTTACCTCTTCAGCAGCATATACATTTTGTTAATTTAATTCTGAAAGCCTATCCTATCAGGCACGTTAAAATGTTTGTGCTCAACATTTAATCAAATAATTAAAATCTAAAACTATTGATAGGATTTAATTCAAATATAAATATGGTGGATATGTAGCGGTAAAGAGATGCAGGCCTTTGTATCTTTTGTTGCAAATAAGATCAGACTTTGAATTTAAAAATTTCGCGCTCCACAAAATTACGCAAACGAAACGCAGCTGCGGGCGCGTTTTACTGATGATTCCACTAGGCCATAAATACGCTTTAAGTCTAACGCACACGCTCCTCAATCTAATGCAGGGGAGTAAAACTTTCACTTTTAGGGGATGTCGTGGGCAATTGAATTTGAGGCTGTTTAGAGCCATAGGCCGGTTGTGCCGCTATTGCAGGCGGCCATCCACAACCAGTCGCTTCCAGAAAATCCACTGCCGTGGGGCCCTACACGACTTTGTCAGCCGGATTTTAATTCAATTACATCTGTAGCTGCAAGTTGTGTGCAAATATTTTCATAGCCAAAATTAAAACGCAACCTCCCTGACCAACCAACCGTATACTTTTCACTGAACCATTTCAAAATACATGTCCAAAAACCACCCAGCACCCCAGGCATATGCGTGTGCCGCTGTTTGCACTTGTGACTGCTGTTTTGGGAGCAAACAAACTTGGTCGAAACAAAAAAGAAAATAGAGAAAACATGCATTACTTTCGGGTTCCATTCGATTTTTGGCAGATTACGTGGATGGTTCAACAGCATAAACACCAACTAAGAAGTTTGGAGTCGTAATTACAAGCAAATCATGTATCCTAGCATTATTTGTATACATTAAAGTACAGCATCAATCAAGCCGACAAACCATTTCAAACATGAAAATATGTTCAGTTTTGACAAAGTTATGAGAGCAAGAAGTGTGGGAGCTTCGAATCCGAATCTGTCATTAACAATCTTAATATTAAATCTGCATCCATTCGTTTTCGTGCACAATAACATAAATCAGTAATTTTTGTGGGTGTCCCAAAAACTGTGAAAGTGCAAGTTAAGTAGGCCTACTGGCTAACGTGTTAGCTTTCTGCATATCTTCAGTCAATGGGGCTATTTGACACACTAACTATTTGTATTCGAAATCTACTTTCAATACCATCGGTAGACGCCTAACTTTTTGACGTGTATTTTTAACAATCGTCCTAAGGCATTTAAATAACAACAATCGGAATAATTAATGTTAAGACAAAAAACGCTTACAAATAAGCGGCCACTTGGCTTGCGCGTGAGATAAGCAATAAAAACCTAGGGAAACCTTCGCAAAGGAAGCCGCTGAGGGACGAAAATCTGAAAAGGAAATCGAAATTTGTTAAATGGAGCAGTCGATGGATACCGTTGCCTCTGACGTGCACCGTGCCACGCTCCCCCGTAAGTGCACAGTTTGGTTTACCATTTTATCGATTGTACGTTCGCACCATTTCAATTACAAACAATAACAGTAAAATGTGGACACCGGAGGCTACGCGATGGAGACGGACAAGTCGGTAAAGCACAAGAAAGCGCGTTAACAGAAAAAGAGTAGTGAAACGGAATTATTTCACACGGAAACGGCTGTCAGTAAACTTCCCGTTTCGCACTCATATATGTATATCTTCATGAACATTGAAGCGTATTCTTGTTCGTGCGGAAGTTTTGTGCCATTGCGCGAATTGTAGGTAAATATTACAGCAAACAAATTTAAATACAAATTTTTTCATTATCTTCACTTGCACTTTCTTTTGTAAAAGTGAACACATTAAGAAAACCGTTTGGCTTCTTTTAATTTAGATTGTTCTATTTTTAAGTGCTTACAGAAAGTTTTCATGAAAACATTTACATAACAGAAAAAACGAAATCAAACACGTTTCCCGCCCCGAGTCAATAAAAAGAAGCTCTAAGCAGGAGCGCCGGAATAGGGGATACCCTGAATCCTGTCTTTACATACATTTGAACCCATGGCATTCATACATACAGCAAATCTCAGTTACACAACCACACACACTCATTCAAATTCACGCCGAACTTAACTTTACAATTCTAAACTAAGAGCATGATCTACATATATGTATATGCCAATTTCAAGGCTTAAGATAATGAACTGACGAAAGTCTGTATTACATGAATTGCGCTTTTTATACTGGTTCACATGCAATAACAACTTGTCTCCTAAATATTTTTCGAAAATGAGTAAGAAATGTTTTAAAAAAATGTATTTTTAATAATGCAACTATTTTAAATGCAGAATCGATCTAGCGGACAAATCATAACCAAAATGCCATCAAACAAGGAAATTGGTAGAGTTTTGACAATGTTATAAGAGTTTCAAAAATAAATGCTTTGGATTAGACAGCTTAACATGTCTATATTTATGACAATTTAAGCATGATTTTTGACAGAAAAATCGATCCCCTCAGAATCACTCTTAAAGTGAGAGAGGGTAAAGAATTTTTTTGGAAAAAAAATTTAAAAAATTGTATTTTCAAATATAAATTAAATTTAAATATAAAGTCAATGTAGTGGTCAAATCATGATCAAAATTATATACTTAATGAAAATCGGTTGAGTTTTGACAAAGTTATGAGTCTTTGAAATCTACCAAGTATGGCTTTGGGAGCTATACATGTCAAAATTTTTGTCAATTTTAGCATGATTTTTGACATATAAATCGATCCCCTCAGAATCACTTTTAAAGTTGCACTTAATACTAATTTTAGTACCCGCAATCGATAAAAAATAAAATGTTGCTATTCTAAATTTAAAAAAAAACAAACAAAGGATTTTTTTGGAGAAAACAATTGAAAAAATGTATTTTCAAAAATAAATTAAATTTAAATATAGAATCAATGCAGAGATCAAATCATGATCAAAATGTCATCAAACCAGGAAATCGGTTCAGTTTTGACAAAGTTATGGGAGTTTAAAAAATAAATAGGGGGAGTATGAGTAGGAGTGAAAAGAGTATATTGGTTTTGTGCAATGTCCGTCATGCTGTCCGGCGTTATTGAAGATAGAGACTTGAAATTTTGAATTTTGAATAATTGTAGTTATCTGCACAGACAAAGTGTTAAGAGTTTGGCGCCACGCCCACTTGAAGTCTGGCAAATCGTCGATACTTGAATATATATATTTTATGGGGTCGGAGGTGCCTCCTTCTGCTTGTTACATACATTTACACAAAAGCTCATATATTTTTACCAATTTTCAATGCGTTTAGGGTATAAAAATAGCAAGTAGACCTACCGAATCATCAGCATTCTGAAGATAAATGATAATTATTTATTTCGATGAATCTGTAATCGTTGAGCATTGATCTCAAACAATACTTAGTGCTTTTTCGCATTAGTTGTTTTTAAATGACTTTCACCGCTATTCATTAAAAATTATCCAAGTTCGAAGGAATGTAGGAATATATATAAAACCATCTTCACAATAGACACAATAGACCTGACAGCCGGTATAAAAATTTTTTTTCGTTGTATGCCATTAGTTGACATTATGCCAGGCAAATAACATAAAACCTTATAACTAAAAACTTATTTCATTAGCCATTTCCATCCAAAGCCAGTCAAAATAAAGCTGAGGGACTGCCCAACCGCGAGAAATGTGCTACTCGAGGCTGTGCTCAATTTAATTCAACGCTAATAAAACTCCAATAAAATGAAATTTGTAGGAAATGTTGTTACTCTTGGCAATCACAAGGAACGATTATCATTGACAGTCGTAATGTATACGTGACAAACGTCGGCCATGTGTTAATCTGAAATTGTCTGAGCCTAGTGTAAGACTACGAGCAAGCAAACGATACAGCTACAAAATCAACAAGGACATGTATATATACACAAGTAAAAACTTAGACATAAATAAGGAAAATAAAAAAAGGCAACGGAAAATTTTATGGTCAACATTTTTAGTTGCGGTCGAATGAATACCAAAGTGTATTTCATGAACAACAAACATTAATATAGCTACTTACACACGCACACCAATACAGACACATTCGCACAGATATACTTACATATACATATGTATACACAGATGTATGTACAGGTTAGGGACGCACATACGCAATGCGAGAGGCAATCGCTGCCTTGCAACATTTATTATATCACAAGTGGCCAACTGTATCCCAAAGAGGGCCCAATGTTCATTGTTGGCTTGGTTCCTTTGCTCCTTTGCTTTATTATTATTGATGACAATTTTGAGTAGACAATAATCTCACCAACTCTCCTTTTAAGTAACTTGTGCTGGAGCGGAGCCTTAAGAACATCAAAATAGAAGAAAGCCAACTAGGTTCAACTGGACCCAAATGAAGATTGCGTTGAATACGAGTAGTACAGCGAATGTTTAACTGAGGGTAAAAAGTTTGGTAATGTCGAAAATTCCCAAAATTTATAGACTTTATGGCCAGGCTTAGACATATTCTTAATAAATGACTATGCAAAGTAATATCAACTTACACTAGTGTTTTAAAAAAGACGAATAAAGTAAAAGAATCGAGGAAAAACAGCTGGGAAATGAAATTCAACGAAAAGCAAATTTCATTAAGTTGGCAGCAGCCGTCACGCGAAACTACGAAAAGTAAAATATAAAAGTTTTTCCCCGAATTTTTTATTTCCATAAATATGTGTGGAAGCTATGTCACAAAAAGACCCACAAGGCAAGATAAATTACCAGAAAGTGTATACTATACTGACATCTATTGTCCTATTCGCCGTGAGCGCCAGATACTTTTCTAACGTTTTTCCCTCTACAAAATTGCACTAGCTCTGAAGCAGTACATCAAAATTTTTTTTTTAATTTTTGCTTCTTTTCGAAACAAATGTCTGACAAGCACGTTCTCCATCAATTTTATACTCTAAATTCCCTGCCTACTTAAGTTACCCAAATACAAAAATGCTCGCACACACACACACACACACACACACACACACACACACACACACACACACACACACACAACACACACACACACACACACACACACACACACACACACACACACACACACACACACACACACACACACACACACACACACACACACACACACACACACACACACACACACACACACCCTCAATTTGAGCTGACACACCCAATTGATTAACCTAAGCCACACGCTGAGCAAATTTGCTGAACTAAGGGATCCCATGCGAAGGCGGCGGAGCAAAGTTAATTTTGAATCGTTTATCAAGTGATACGAAGCTGCAAACTTTGAATGCATATGCTGCCAGGTGCCAGACTAATGTCATTAATGAAAGGTGCACCTTGGCTAGGCTGCTGAACTAGCTGAGAGTAGATGCAGGCCATTATGAAAATAGCAAAGTCACGGCAAAAACATGATTTCGGAAACACGTGGATGGGACAGAACATCAATCCGTTGAAAAGATCTCTTAGCTATTTGTCAAATTTGGCTTTACCTGGTTGTTTGACGAAAATTGATGAATTGTAAAAATTCCTACACTATGAAAACTGAAGAAAATCTTTTGACTGATTAGGGAATCGATACCTCTGTGGTAAAACCATCTTTAAACTGCTTACAGCAGAAAATTAGGAGTCTGCGCTCTATTTCTTAATATGGCAACTGCAGTTTGTGGTTCTACAACATGCGGCCAATTTTAAAACACTTAACGCCCCATGACGTTGGATTTCTGCTTGTGCAATTGGCGCAAAAGTGGAAAACACTGCACACTGAATTCTACCAACACGAAAAATTTTTCATAAATTATCCTTGACACGTATACGCCTTGCGGCAACGTAAGCGTTACCACTAACTGCTGAGGTGTAAACATTTGCCGCTCGAATGAAGCGCCCAATGAGGCGACGCAGAAAAGTGCATAAAGCATGCACCCACAGCCACCACATGTGCTAGCAGCTAATCCAAAACAAATATTAAATGATAATTTAGTAAAGGAGAGCTAGGTTGCAGCTAGACATTGCAAAGCAGACAGCGGTAGCCCCTCCAAGATCACATGAACAATAATTTCAGTAATTGGTTCAACGTAGTCTGAGGAAACAAATAAAAAACAGATCGAAAGTTTTAGAGCAAAAACTATTAGGTTAAGATAAGATAATGAAATACATGATCTGGAGTACTTATACCAATTAGTATATTTCTGTAAAAGCTCCCAATGTGCGATATTTTTTTATGCAAGTACAACCAGTTCACAGTTCAGTCCCAACGGGGCACAACAAAGGCAACTAAGCTGAGGTGTAGCTCCTATGCAACGTGTTAAACAAGGCGTCCGTTCTCGAGAACGCGTATTTTCCGATCCATTTATCACAGCAAGTGCTGCCTCAACCAGACCACCTCCTATAATAACAGCGGCAGCAAAGATGGCTGGTAACAAAGCAGCCTACAGCCCATTATGCTCCGTGTGTGTGTGAAGTTCGCGCCAGTTAACGGAAAAATGCAATAAATGCAGCAAATGTGTTGCTTTGTGTGGGTGCTGCTGTTAAACGCATTTTATAGAAACTGCTTTCATGCAGCCCAGGCTACGCCCATTTGTATGCAATATTTTTTTTTGCACTATGAATGGCTTTTATTATAATCGCTTGCTCGGCCAGGCATCAACAGCAGTGCTCTTAGCAAAAATTTCCATTTAAAAACTGGCCAATTAGCGAGCGTTTAATGTACACGATGATGAAAAAATAGTCATCGTCATTGAAGATATTTTTAAAAGTTAAACGTGAAAGTTAAACATGCGAAGGTGCAGAAAAATAGACTGTTATGACATATACTTGGAATCAGAAGGTTTTCCAAACACAAACAGAAAGTAGAAAACTCAGGAGGAGCTCCTACACTGGTATTTACGCTATAAAACTTGTATTATGTAAATGACGCACAGAGCAAAACTGTAGCAAAGAAAATGGCAGTGGGTCTCGTAAGTAAGGCTCAAATGGGTCACTGCCACCACTATATTAGCCACTTGACACACAAAGTGGTGGATTAGCTGACACGCAGACAACCCATCAAGTAGTCTGTACGCATCTGAAGTTCGCCAGCAACTGATTACATTTTTCAAGACTCCGAATTAAAGTCACATGTACTAACATTGCAGCTCTTGAAGACCCAAAGCAATTTACATGTAATCGCAACGAAGGCCATAAATTTAAGTCCACTGGCAACTGAAGCATAGCAGTGCACCAGATTCAGGGCTGACCACATTCAAATTTTGCCAGCCACACAAATCCGCGCTGAATGGCTTTCCACTGAAACCAGGAAGCAAAGAAGCTAGGTAAAAAGAACAAATACTGTAACTTATTGAAAGTGAGTCGGCTTTAACATACCTTATGCGATGCGCAGAAGTAAATGCACAATCAAAGGATAGTGCTGACCCAGCATTTTACTACCCCATGTACAGGGTATAAAACAAAATTGCTACAAGGGTTAACATGGACAACAGTCGTGCAAGCGACCGCTACAATTTCTACAGCCATGGGCAACTTAATTTCAATATAAATAAATAAAATTCTTTTATTTTTTGGCTCTTTTCAACATCATGTTTTCGCGCAGCTGCCAAGCTGCCAGGTCCTGGCAATCAGGAAAACCAGCATTTGAAAGGGCTGCCCAATGCAATATGTTGAGTTGAACTCTTCCTCGTTTGCTCTGGTACAAACACTTTAAAAAGCTGTATTCAGCAGATATGGCCTTAGAGCATTTTTTTTGGATCCATCAGACCTGAAAACTCACCTTTGCAGCCGCAAATGCCCTGAAAATTAAGATAAATTTAATTTACTTGACTCCAGCAGAAGACACACACAAATAATCCTATTTACCGCACTTATTGCCGCCACGTATCCGGTCAACAAGTTGTTGGCTGTCTTGCTAGAGCAACTATGGTGAATGATGCTCTGGCTTTTGTCATTTCCACATAAGTATAAATAAGTGAAACAGAGCGTATGGTCATGTAGCTGGCTCTTTGGCCATGTCAATACTTACTAGACAGACTATGGTTATACATTGCCTCTGTGTTTGTACACGTAGCATTGAATTTCTATAAGGACAACTGTCCTGGCTTACCGGTAGGACGACAAAGCCGCCTTCTCTCAGCTACAACTGTTGTAGCCATATCCTGTTGGGTGTAGCTATATGTGTGTGATGACTTTTATTTCTATGAAATTGATTTCCGCTTATGGCACTTTGGTGTTGCTTACATGTTGCGTCTGTTGCAAACACTAAGTGGACAGACAATGAATGAATATTTTCTCTTCCGAACTAATATGCCATGAGCTCTGCTGATTAATGACACCATAATATGTCTTAATAGGTCCAGCAGTTCGCACTCTCTCTATTTTGAATTTACCTGCGGGCATTATTTCCAATAAAGACAGTTGCACACACAACGGTAGCTAAATTTTCACCTGGCTCTTTTCATCCTGCGCGTCAAGATGTTAATTGGTTATAATTAGGCATTGTACATGCACTTTAAGTGGCCGACAAAGAGAAACGAACCACGCAACTTCCCGTACACTAATTAAAGGACACTTTTAGCAAATAAAGCACCTTGTAAACGTATTTTTCTATGGTTGCAATGAAATTAATTGGCCCAAGAAGTTTTGACTTCGTTGGGAACTTAATTGCATCATAAGCTCTAATTGCCCAACGGATGCTGTACCAAATTGATTAGGTATTATTTAACAAATAAGGGGCTCTATTCGGGAGCGAGTCTTTACATACCCCCCAAAAAAATGACTCGTACTGCGTTTGATATTGCAGAATCTATTGTCGTTTAGTTTGAGTCTCTAGCTTTTGTAATTGTCCTGATATATACACATATTTGATGGGGTTTGAGATTTTCAATGGATTCTAGATATAAAAAGCCCCCTAAACGTCAAGTTTAATAACTTCCTTATGAGCTATGCCCATGTCTCATGCACACAAATCACGAAAAATATAATCTGAACTGTGTAGCTTGGTATATTGCGTGGGCACGAGGGCGACAGGAAAGATGAATCTTGAATGACCACAAGCGGATCAGAGGTTTAAATTAAATGAAAACATGGAAAATTTAATGCATTTTCGACACATATAGGCTGTGCAGCAATATGCTGTGTATGCTTAATATGCTCCAGTTATCACTAGTGTCCATTTGGTTGTTCGTGCAATTTGCATACTTGTGGTCGTGTCTTCAATAAATCGTTGGCCAAAGTGTGTTAAAAATTAAATTACACTTCATTAAATAACCATCAAAATAACTCAATAAAATTCTAAATTTGCAGAGAGTACAAAACGAATTGCAACCACGCTGATGCATGTGTAGGGGCAAAAGTTTGGATATGATAAAGTGTAGATGTGTGTGCAACATGGAAAACAGCCATAAAAATATCGCAAACAACGAAACTTTGTCGATTCAACAACGATTACATTTCGCGGCAGGCCACAAATTTCTGGTTATCCTCATATTTACGGCTAACTAACAAATCCACAATGGACAGTGGGCACAGCGAGTTTCAGTTATGGGCAAGGCCGAATTGCATTATCACTTGACTGGTTGCTAATAGTACATATGAGAAGCTTTTAACTGATAAAAGCACAAATGTCACTATATTAATATAACGAAATGCATTCGATTAAAACCTTGGCAATTGACATGCACCTGAAAGCGATATATAGTTTCATGCATACTGTCCGATGTGCCAGTCTTGTGTCATGCCTCGTTAGTTTTGTTCTCTTGGCAGCATATGCACGTGAGTGAATTGTGACTTAAATTCATTTGTATACCCTATGCCCTTAACTTTACATATAAAAATACTTAAGCCCTCAATCAATAAGAAAATATAGCTCAAGAGCAGCTACTTAATATATATTTTAGATATATTGGGATCTACAGAAAATGGGAAAAATAACTTAGGTAATTATTGAAAATAAATGATTTCCAGAATTCAAGAAATTTATTCTATCATATCTGATAATCGAGTGGGCTCAACTAAAAATTCCTTATTTTTTTGAAAAGGAATAATCGGCGGAGCAATCTTATCCCCTATGGTGGCACAATGTATGACATGGTAAATAAATAAAATAACAAGTATGTCTTTAAACGCAGCCAAATAAATCCTCCAAGATGGACAGGAAGTAGGCCGCAATAAGGAAATGGAGGAATCAACGCAGACCAATACAATAAATTGCATTCAGTTGGGATCTGGATCTAAAGCTTCGTCCTTTATCTTTGGCATTGTTTAGTGGAATTCTTTCAGGCAATATGTGATCATTATTAAGATTAATAATATGTCTAACAGCCATAGGGCAACTGGCAAGCTGCCCTGATGTGTTTTTAATGAGTTGGCCAACATTAAAATCGCAAGCATCGCCGTCAACGCCGCAGAAGCAATTAATGTACATCAATTAATATTAAATATTTCAACAGCAATTAAATGAAATAATTCGTAGTCACCACCAATCCAACCACAAAATGGTCCGATGTGGCCAGCGAGCTGCTGGCTTATAGCCGTCAAAAAGACAGGCAATCTCTCATATACAATGAAAAACTTTGCCAGTATTCCGAATGAAATTTTCATTAACCAAAGAAACCAAAGTGATGTCTGCAGTTGCCTCGCCATCGCTGCGGCAGCCAAGTTTCAAGTGAAAAGTTTTCGACTTGCGCCAACTGGACACATGTTACAAAATTCGCAAATAAATTTTTGGCTCTGCGAAAGTTTTCACGCATTCGAAATGCAAATGAAATGCGCGGGATTGTTGACAAGCGGGCCGGGAGCGAATTTGAAGTGAACAAAGTTGAACCGAGGCTGCATTTCTTATGAGCGAGGAAATGAAAATATTTCAAAAAGCATTTCAATTTCTCCAGCTGTACGCGTAATTGAAATTTGCATTTGTATGAGGCTTGCATACAGAAGACAAACCCGAAAAAAGTGAACTTTTCCCAGCAGACAAGCAAAAAGGAACTGTGGGTCGACTCCTCCATAGCTGGCTAACTTCCAGGCACAAAAAAACCACAAATACAAAAAAAAAAAACAATTAAGCGCCGCGTCCTGGAATTTTGATTGGGATTTTTCACACCCCAGGAAACCCACTGTGGAACATTCGGCCTGGACAAAGACTCCTTGAATAATACCTCAAGCTAATTTTTCAGCACATTAGAGCAGCTGTATGTATGTATATTTCTGATGCCACGCGGAGATTAGATCGTTTCTGTTTTCCTAATGTAACATTGGCACTTTACCCAAAAATGAGACCGTAAAGAACATGAATGTAAAGACATGCTGCACTAAAAAACAAAGAAACGAAAAGCCAGAATGCCCTCCTTTGGTCAGACTGCAAAGAATTCTAAAAACTTCCTTAAATCAAAAAACAAAAAAATACTTTAAACTTTTGCCAGCCAGCTACACCGAGGACCGCAAATTGTTTTAAGCCAGACTGAAGGCCGCACATAGCCGCGGAAAAAAATCAAAAAAAAAACAAATCTTAGTATTTGTAAAAAGTACAAGCCTCGCGAACTTGGCATCCTCTGCATGGCAGCAAAATTTCAACAAGTCTGTAACCAATACAAAACTGGCCAACCATTGCAGCGCAGACTTAGCCAAGAAGGCAACTGAGGCCGGCAAACCGTAAATTTTATTGCATGACTTGATTAAATTCGCATGCAACCCCAGCCGACAACCTCTGTTAGATGGAGGTCGAAGCAGGGTCAGTCAATTCAAAACAAGAAGAAAAAAACTATAGCGATTCTTGCTTCTTTTTCTTGACATTTTCCTCATTTTTACGTTTTAACGAAACTTAATGAACTTTCAGTGTCACTGCAAAAAGTGTCGGTAGAACCTACTCCATGTGGAGCTAATGTTATGATGTATATAGTGCAGACCGAAGGGCAATGTTCGGTTTTTTTTAATATGTTTGTTTGTGGGACCGATTATGATTAAATTATGTTGGCTTCGTTGCGTTGGTTTTCCAGATACAAGCCGACTAGCCTTCAAAATATTTTCTCTATGAAACCATGCTTAAATACGCTTCACAAGACTTAAAAGTATTTAACGTAATTAAAAATGAAAAAAAATTCTTTAGTCTTTAATGCTCGACTAAATAATACTCCTTGTTGGAAACACAATTGCCATATGCAGTAATACAAATATATGCTTACATAATTAAGTGCATATATAGAGAAAATATCAAATATTTTAATAAATTTTCGTGAATATTTCTAAATTGTATTTAAGACACATTCTCACATATAGTCTGACAGATGCTAAGCAAGACTAAAAATTTTAGCAATTTGTATGTTACCTCTTTTAAGGAAGCTGGGTGGTACGGGTACGGGGATGTTGGGTAGATTTTTTGACAAGATGCTGCCCTGCGCAAAATTTAACGAAGCTTAACCTCGTTCAATGGGAAAAGACACTTTACACTTTGCGCTGTCATTTCGGGCGCAGGTCAACCAGCAATTGTGCAAATACTTTCTGCCAGAAAGAGAAGTTGGGAAAGTCGTCCAGAGAGCCTGCGAGCCTGCAAGCAAAAATGATGAATGAGTTAGAGTCACTACCCTTTATGCCCAAAGCCTGAATTTATATCGAAATGTGGTAGTGTGAAAGTATTCTTCGCCAACGCCAACGCTTTGTCAAGGGCTGCCACAGTGTTGGACGTGGCATCTATAAATTATACAAGAAACCTGAAACAGGTACAGAAAATGTCATTACCATGGCAACACAACAATGAAATTGAAATTGAAAGTGCGAATACTTAATGCCGGAAATTGGTTTCATATGACAGCGTCATGGTCAGCGACGACAGCGATTGGCCATCACAAGTCAAAGACGAGGCATTGCACTTACGTGTATTTGCTGCCAGTGAAGCCATGCGACCACAAGTGTGTGGGTGAGTGGATGTGTGGATGTGCGAGTGAGGGTATTTGTGTTGTGCGTGAAATGTGATGCAGCTGGAGCTAAGGTGATTGCTGATCAATTGCAGAGGGACAAGGACGCCGCTTTGAACGTAGGAGAAAGTGAACACTATTAATAATAGCAACTACCGAGGCAATGAACTTCACTCTTGACTCAATGGCCAGCCCATACATATGTATATCGTATTACATCAGCCGAGAGAGCTATAAATACGCAACATCAAATACGCAATGTCACACTTGAAAACTAACAACGCAGCGCTTTAGTGCCGTGTTGTCTGTGCACTCCGGCTAAGGATTAATTGACAAAGAGCGGAACAGGATCCAAAGCAACCAAAGTTCGCCAACGCCATGAAGACGCCCAACAACGTACATCGTCAAAGTGGCCAAAATACAAGCATTCCAATAACGATCAATGGATTACAGAGGCCCCGCTTGCTTCTACTTTCGCTGTTGTTATCCATAACAATGAGCCCGACGGCAGCGATAATGGCACCGCTACCACTGAACGCGCTGCCAGCAGGTTTGGCCTTCCATCAGCACGCCAGAACCAATTACCAGGAGCCGCACACGGAGGCGTTTGCTGGATTAGCAGGATATGCGAGTTCACGACATTATTATGGGGCAACTACTGCAGCTGCCGAGGGCCAACCGCTAAATGATGGCGTAGGCGACTTGGCAGCGGTACCATATGCAAATTATGTACCAAAAGCCGCCAGTGCTCTTGGTAGCACAGCCACCGGATTTGTGCCAACGACCGCATTACACAGCTACAACGGCAGACTGCAGTCGGAAGATGATGCTCGGCATGGAGGGAAAATCGATTTTGTCATTAATACGGCAAATTATGAGCTCGATGCCAATGAAGAGCAGCCCGACGTATACTATCGGAGCTATTCATATCAGCCGCGGGCGCCCGTGGCGCCTCTGCGCGATTATCATATTGAGCAATTTTCCAATTATCGGGATGCAGCCGCGGGCAGAGACCACGACGGGGTGGCACTGCACCAGCGACAAGTGCACGATGACAACGCGTTTGTTTATTCCAGCAGAAAGCAGAGCTCCGAACTCGACTTTCCGTTCAAGCGACAACAACAGGAAGCACACCAACAACAACAGCGGAAGGAACCACATCCACAACAGGAGGATCAGCAGCTGCTCTATTCGCAGCCAGATCATCATATTGCCGACCTACCAGAAAGTGGAAGCATCCGCAATGCCTTGCCTCCGATCACAACCAGTGTGCATCACACCGCATCGAGCAGCAAAGCGGTCGCCGGTCTGCCGCTGGCCAAGCATATTGAGGTCACCAAGCACGTACCGATAACGCATTATCAAAGACAACACGTGCCCTACAAGCAGCCGGTTCAGATACGCGTTCCCCGTCCGGTGATCACGACCATTCCAAAGCCCATTCCAATCAAAATACCCGTCTCCAAGACAGTAGCCGTTCCCCAGCTGCAAGAAGTCAAAATAGAAATGGAAAAAGTTAAGCCAGTACCTGTAGAGAGACCGATTCCATTTGTGGTGGAACGCCGGGTTCCCTACCGCGTGGAAAAGCCTATTGCAACACCTGTCTACTACCCATACCCCGTTAAAGTACCCGTTATACGCACAGTCGTGCACAAACAACGCTCTCAGTACGCAATTCCCGCGCCGGGCCTTGGTACATATGGAGGTTGGGCTACAGGCAACCATCTGTTGGGATAGACATTAATTTGAAATCATGTTTTTAATTTAATAAAGTTATAAGTACCTTAACTAGGTTAAATCTAAAATAGTAATTTGTTTATGCTTCAAACACGCCTCAACTATTCGCGATTGGTCACAGGCGTTTAGCTCTGGGCTTCTAGAACAAAATAATTGCAATTAGTGCCAAAGAGGAGTGTGAAATTGCAATGCAACTGAAAAACGTTCACCCACGCAGTTCAGCTGAGCTGAGCTGAGCCAAACAAGACATTGAAGTCGGAGTCAGAGGGCAACCTCCAAATGAAGAAAAGTAGCCAAGTAAAACTTTTTAATTGAGCTAAGATCCAACAAATGCGGCTAATAAATATGTATTGAAGTGCAGCGCAGCGCCGGGAATGCAAAGGAACGAACGAACGAGTGCAAGAGAATCCAGCTGCTAATTGCCAAATGTAACTCCAACAACAACAAAAAACAAAAACAGAAACGTCAACAGCAACAAAAGCAACACGTAACAACACACAACAACAAAGCTGCGCAAAATAAACGCGACTGTTCAACTTCAGAAAGGGCGTTAACGAAACAGCAACAAAATTAGCCAAAAAGTAAAGTCTTAGCCTGGTTAGCTAGGGAGCGCCTGGGGCTGCAGCTGATGGAATTGCCCCAAGTTATTGCCGACTAATGAAATTAACTCTAATTGGCTCAGAAGTCGTAGGGTATCCGTACTGCTGCCATGGCAGCATAGTTTACCATTTTATTTATATAATTTAAGTATTTTTGTTAATCCTAAGTAATGGATTATAGCGTTAATGAATAAAAAATATTGAATGGCATCAAAATTAGAGCGACCACAAAATGGCGAAAAAAAAGTGGTGAAATCGTTATACCCAATGATCGGATAGTCTAACAGATAAACTATTGTGTGGCTTGTCATCTGCACTCGCAGATATAATTATATATGAACAAATATGTTCTGTAATTATAAGCGTGCATTTTGTACGTATGCACGTATTTGTATTGGTGCACATAAATTCATAATTGCAGCACCCGCAAAACCACTTCGTTAAGAATTCTGTGGCTGGTTTGACAACTGCCCCACAACTGCCCAGGACCCGACGGCAAATGCGAAAGCCGCAAATCGCAATGAACACGCCCGCGGTCAAATTGACAACCACGACGCTGCTGATGAGGCTGGTTAAACAGCTCTACGGCGTGGTGGGAGGCATGTCCGTGCGTCTACCTGTAAGCCGTGCATTAAATTATAGTTCGTGTACTCTTGTATATATGAATCTCGCACGTCGAATTAGTTACTTTCAACACGTAACTGATGCGTCGTATGTATATCAACTTTCAAAAGCTCAGATCGTTAAAATAATGCACAGGCGGTGGTAGAGCATCAAAATGACTTTATAATTTGGCAAATGATTCCGCATTTTGTGCTAAGAAGGCGGAAGCGAAAACCACTGGGTTCGCTAAACATAAACGTTAAAAATTAATCAGCACTTCCACCTCAAAACTTTGATAATTTCTCCGCTGCTATAACAACAGGCAACAAGAACTTGAAAGGGTTAAACGGCCAGTCCCTAACGCCGGATGGCCGGATGGTGTGCGAAATGGGGCGACAAAAAGAACCGTTTTTCAAAAATGACAACAAAGCTGCACAGCCAGCGAGTGGAGCAACTTACTCCTGTTAGACCACAGCTCGAAAACTTTTAACTCATTTCGAGGGACGCACGGACCCTTTCAAAGTTGGCCGTTTTTGGTTTTTTGAATTTATGTGAGACATAAAATTTTGGCTCAGGTGGCAGTAATTTTTGATGCTAACACCGCCTTGCGTTACTTAGCGTTAACGTAGTTTCTGGCTTGTCTGATAGCTTTAATTGGTTCGCTTGTGGTGAAAACTTAGCCGTTATATTCAAGCAAAATTTTCTCGGTTTATCGACATACACAGCGCTCAATTTTTCGAACGACAATTTGGCATATGAGTGATATTTCATGTTTAAAAATTTATGCGTTGTTTGCAGAGACCTGTGCATACACATACATACATACATGTATGTGCGCGTGTTCGCGTCGTAAAACTGAAGTGCAGCTAGTATTATATTTTGCGATAACCATAAACTATTTACACTTTACTTTAATAATCTTCAGCGTACACGACGAAAATGTTGCCAAGTAAAATGCTTGGGCATACAATAGCATACTCGTAGGCAGCACAAAAGGGCATAAAAGGATTTATGTCAAGTGACTAAATAGCACGTCTGCAAGGAAGATCTAGAAGCCTGGTGAACGCTTTTAGTTGCTATACAAACTTTGGACACAAACAACGACTCAAGCGGATAATTGCAATCAAAGGACGCAATTTAGATACTAAAGGACGCAATACAGGTGCAACATTCACATGGACAGCTTTGGCGGGAGGTGCCCAAAAATTTAAACACTGTATTTTAGTAAACAACTGGAAAGCTTGAGCCACATCTTTAAATATTTCATGACACATTATCTTAAATTCAACAACTGTTGGCCACCTGTACATCCAGGTTGTCATCAAAACTGTCTTTGGATTAAAAGCACTGATGTGTGCTATAATTGAGTGCTGCAATGCCGGAAAATTTTGAGTTGGCTGCAATGGGTGCAAAAGCAAACGTCTCAGAGTCATATTTCAAACTGTGTTCACTAATCGAGCCACCCGAACTCAGCATAAACTCAACGCAAATTGTGCACAACAGGCCTAGCACCATCAGCTTTAAACAAATACACGAGTGCACTAGACATAATAGACAAATGTTCCAAACATGAAACAACTCCTGAAAACCTGTTCACATGCTGACAGGATATTATTTTTGTCAGCCATGGTAGAAATGATGATCTCTAGCAATATTGCACGAACCCTTGCAATATATATATATATATAAATCAGTACATATTTTCCTATTTTCTCATAATAAATTAGTTAGCAATTTGCCGCACACCTAACTGAACCAGGTTGCTGAGATACTCCTAGACAAGGTGTAAGATAACAATGTAAACTTTAGAGTTGCACACAGATAGCCAGCAGAAAGTGAAAAATTCAACCTACATACGCTTACATAAATATTTGCCACAAATAAGTCAGCAAAGCTAGTCGGTTGAGTTATAATATAGAGACAGATTTTGACCAGCACACATACAAAATACTTATCAAATAGCTATGACAATTTTATAAAAAAAAACCCTTTAAGGTTTAAAACCAAAAACCAAAACATTAATATCAATTACACATACTGCATTTTGTGTTCACGATGCTATATTCTATAGGAAAGTCTTTTAAAGTCCATTTGTATTCGTATTTCTGTATGCACACAAATGAAAATATACGCGGCAACCGTCTGGTAATTGGCAACTTATTTAAGCCATTTATATTCCGAAATGGGTGTTAGGCAGGTATGAGGGCAATACATAAATCATTTTATCCAACAGCAGATAGGATTCACACATACTATTTACTTACACAAGTCTGTTCTATCCGTGTGTAATGTAGACGGCATGCGCGTGGTAGCGGTTTGTTAAGAACGTGCCCAGCTCTCCGAAAAAATCGTAACACACCGCGAAAATCTAAGCATGCTGCAGCTGTGAACGAGACACGCAGCGACGGCACTAAATTGTGTGCATATCCAGAGGCATCAGCTAGAGTCGAGTCCTCGTTGAGAGGCGTGTTTTTATTCCAGTAACAAGGGATAAACTGTCCCACAATCAATAAAATGTTAATTAAATTAAGCAATACCAATAAAGTATGGAATCAAATGTGGAATATTAACACACAAAAAAGCATATGTGTGTACGTATTTATTATTATTATGTTTATAATATGTGTATGTGTATATCTTCTCTTATTAGGGTGCTATGCGTATTTCGGTTTCGATATGCACTCTGCAAAAATCATATTTTTAAAACTTAACTTAATAATTCGCTGAGACACACTTTTTTGGCAATATATTGTGTCTGCCATTTGGAAAGCAGGCGTACAACTTTCATTCAACTTTCATGCGAAAGTTTTTTAATAAAAGTAGAAACAGTTGTTAAAAATGGCACACACGTATACCCAGGCACACATACAGACGAGAAGTCATTATTAAAAGCAACTGTTTTGTTTGCCACTGAATGTGCTCATAATTGTGTTTAGAGTGTTCTATTTTGTGTGTGTTTTATCCAATAGAAATTAATTTATTATATTTGGACAGAAGCGTATCTCTATATATCCTTATGCAAAAGAGAATTAAAAATTTACCCGAAGCGACATATTAATGCATTTATGGATACAAAATTACTATTATATTTATTTAGATACCACATCAAAAAAGTTTAGGCCTTTATCGCAGGACTCTGTGTTTCCTGATGTTTTAAATCAAAGGCGGTCACATATTTGCCTTTCAATTAAACTAGCTTATAACGAGAGTAGCTAAGCATAGTTAAATCTCATTAAATATCAGCAAGAGCGGAATAAAATTTCCTTTAAATAGCTCTACTGTAATACACCTTTGATTGTATTTGTAAATGGATACATACAACCACAAGTTATCAGCCAAATTAAGTGTATACACCAGACTCGCACTCATCCACACATTCATACGGAAAGGAAAATATTTGGTATGCAAAATAAAGTGCTTCAAAAGTCAGTTAAAATGTGTCGCTGGCTCCCGTCCCACGTAAAGAGCGTAAAAAATGTTAAATGATAAATAAAATTTACAACCACAACAACAAGAACGACATCAACAGCAGTGCCGACAGCGACATGCAATGTCAAAAGCGCCAAGAGCCGACAGAGATACGAGGGGCGCAGATTATGGTGGGGCTGGGGCTGGGGCTGGGGTGGGGCTGGCCAGCATATGGAGCCAGCGAAGGAGTTTTTGCTGTTGCTCCCTTTGTTGTTGCAGGCGACATAATAAAATGCAATTTAGACATCAAAAATACAGTAAATGGAGCGAGCGCAGAAACACCACCAAGGACGTGGACAATGATGAAGACGAGAATGAGGACGAAATGGAATAAGAGACATGACTGACAAAGGCACAAAGACCACAACCACACACAACAGAGGTTTGGGGGCAAGCCATGCAAATGCTTAAGTGTGTGTACGAGTTGTTCAAAATGGCGGCGAAAGGCGCTCTGTGCATGTGAGCAATTGAGTTTTATTTTGTCACAAATGGGAGCTGAGGAGTAAACACTGATGTGTGATATATGTTGTGATTCGATGTCGGAGTGTGTGTGTGTTCGTCTATTTGCGAAATGCGAATAAATTACAATAATTGAATGACAGTTAATATGCGCACTTAAATAGGCAGAGTTAAATTCATGCTATAAACGCCAAGTCAGTCCGGACTCGCACCAAATTCTGTCACTACGAGAGCTGACAGTCTAAGACAAAGCAGGTCCAGGACAATCCATACAAACTGCAAAGTGACAACCGGTCAAGCTAAAGATAGAGAGCACAAACGTTGTGCATTCCAACCCGTAGTAGGGAAACAAAAGGTGTGCTCTTAATTTAATTAGAGTTTGCGTGCCGGCAGCTCTCGCTGGCTTGAATTGCTCGAATTGCGCCGTAGGCATAAGGAAGTCCCGCTGCCAGATCCAACTGAGGACGTAATGGTCTGGAAATAGCATTTGGTAGTTTGAAAGCAACAGCAGTCGCCTAGATGAATTTCATTTCATTCAACACAATTTCATTTTGAGCGCTTAAAGGGAATACAACTTAAATATAGACTGGTTGTGTACACACTAAATGCACTGTTAAATTGCAGCTAAAAATTCTCGATCCAAACTGGCGATTATGGAAAATGAGTTAATGCGGCGATTTCGTGTGTTTTATACTTATTTCTGTATTCGTACAAATGCAAATTGGTGTAATGTTAAATGAGTCACAAAATTGGTATACAACACAGGCTTTTGGTTTAACAAAATTAATTTTACAACTCGACGATAAGCGAAACACGAACTGTGCACAATTGCATAACATCGTTTGGTCTTGTACGGGACCCACTGGATACCACGTATGAGTAACGTACTTATTGCTAATAAAATGAGCATTCATTCGAAGGCTAGCATATTTGTGTGTATGTTAAGAGAATACGGAAATTTTTAGCATCTACCACCAGCTTTTGACCTTGTGCAGGACAGTCTTGAACACTGGCACCTTGACGGGGAATGGCTTGGGCACCTTAATGGGCAAATACTTGACCACCGTGTAGGGCACTCGCTTCTCCACGGGCACAGGAATGTGCTTTTCCACTGGCACTGGCACAATGCGCTCCACGGGCACTTTAAGCTCCTTTTCAATCGGAACTTGGACCTGCTTCGTGATAGGGATGTGGATTGGAACTGGCTTCTTGATGGGAATGATGACAGCATGGGAGATGGGTATTTTGACAGTTTTCTCGACGGGCACGTGTTGCTTTTTGACATGCTTCACTGGCACATAGTTGATAATATCAACATGATGAGAGTGCGCGTGTCCGTCTGCGTGGCCACTGGATTCGGCTAGAAAGTTGGAGCTCTGTTCCTCGCCGTCGGGTTGTTGTTCGTAATCACTGGGTCCGCTCGCCGACGAGCCCGATCCCGTCGCCGATGCCGCACCCTCGTGAGGTGTGAAATAGGAAGCGTGCTCCAACTGCTCCTGTTGTTGTTGCTGTTGCTGTTGGTGGTGCTGCTCCTCAGCGTGATGTTGCTGAAACGCTTCGTATCCTGAATTCAGCAAATTTCCAACTGAGATTTTGTCGTACGCATAATGGTTGCCCGCTGGCTCCTCTTGATGGTCCACGGCCTCCTTGTATTGCTGGACAGTTGAGGGCGTCCAGGCGCCTTGCTCGGCTCCATCAAAAGTTGGCAAAAAGGCTGCCGCGTGGCCTCCAACAGCAGCTGGAAAATTATAAACCGCACTTGACTGCTGCTGGACGTGTTCCCCGCCAGCATAACCGCTTCGGCCAGGCTCTGTTTCGGCGTAATCGTTGGCTGTTGCCGCCACTGCAGCCACGGCCGCGTCCTCGTGCTGCTCCTCATAAATTGGTATCTCTTGTTTTGACGAGGCCAGTGCCAAAGCTTCGGTGTGCGTGGGCGCCACTGAGCCGTAACCGTTACTAATGTGTCCCCTGCCCGAGAGATTTGTGAGGCCATTAAACATGGCCCCCAGTCCGCCCTGGCTGTGTTCGCTTAAACGAGAGGAATCGCTTCTGTAGCTGCGTCGCTCTCCTGACGCCTTATCGTATTTAAAGGCATAGCGATGCAATGGCTTCTGCAGCATGGACGTGGTCTGCTCTCCCAATGGCAGCCACCGATTATCGTACTCGGGTATGCCTGGTGCCATGTTATTGCCATAACTGCTATACACGGCTGTCTGAGCGCCGTTTTCTGTCCCAGTCGTCCACGCTGGCATTGATGAAGCTTGCGACGACGCTGTCGTTGTGGTCGGCACGGCAATGCACACAATGGCAACGGTCACAATGAGCGGCATCTGCGGAACAAGATTTAGTGAAGCTTATGCAAATAATTTTAAATTGCAAATCTCTATGGCGTTAAGTGCTGGAAAAGTGCTTAGAATGCCACCTGCTGCCCTTTAGCTAATGCATTTTGAATACTTCGTCTGACACTTGTCCACTTTTCATTTCATACCCTTCTTACTCACTCACCAAATTCATGTTGGCCATTTGGCTTGGATTTCGGCTTAAGGTTGACGTCGGCTTTCCGCTAGTTGTCGGCAGACCTCGATGGTTGCACGGTTACAATTGAAATGTCTGCCGTTTGCATTTGGCCCGCGTTTTTATACTGCAGTTTCCCAGTAGGACAACACAAACAACGTCCAATGTTTTCCTATTACACAATCTGCAACCTCAGCCCCACAATTTATGTTTATAGAAGGCGGCCGTCGCCTCGTGCAGCCAAAGTGAGTGTCTTGCATCTGTTGACCTGCCCCCTCCAACATATTTCTTTCTTGATCTCTCTCACTTGCTCCCACTAATGTGGCCACGCTGTAATGGTACTGCTATTGATAGTGCCATTTCCAATTTCGCACTCATTTCGCTCTTTCACTGGGCATTTATGAATTAAGTTACGCGATCAATTCGAATAACATGCCCCTCGAAAAAAGCACCTCAAACGAAAACCGGCTAAGCCATAACGAAGACAATAACAATCGCAACAGGCAAAACAATAAAGTTCAAAGTCATTTTCCATTTTCCGCGACAATCGAACGACGAGGAATATACAGCACGCGCCAAACTTAATAATGAACTGCGCAACTTCATTACAATCTTGGCGTGATCACGATTTGCCCGACTGCGCGTCGTGGCCTTCATAGGCAAAACAAATTTGCACTTATTCAAAGTCGCCATTGCCGTCAGTCCCATCGGGGACTCCAGCAGCACTAGGAGGCCGTCAACTGAACTCAAAAGTGGTACGGCAGGAAAGCGGGCAGCTCGCGAACAGGTCCAAGTGGAGCCCACTTCATATCAACTGACAAAAGCTGGCTGCCGGGATTTTTTTATCCAAAGTCAACTTGAAACTTTTTAAAAATGTTCACTCGCCTCCACCTGTTTCACCTGTTTTGCATGAGCTTTGTTTAAGTGCCCAAAAAGGTTAATTTTAATTGTTTAAAGATTTATTCATTTGGCCATTGTTCAGATTATGCCTGATCGTTGGAGCTGGTTCATGTCCGCCTAGCGACGGAAAAGGGGCGCGGCTAAAAAGTGAACGCCTTTTAAGTGCACCTGCAGACATGATGCCGCTGATTATATTTTTCTTGCCAAGCGTAACAGCTCGTTAGTAGTTTGAAGTGATTTCCACTTATTTTCGTTGCTTCGTCTCGGCCTTAGCTCCACTTGAACGGCAAGGCGAAGGTAAGCGACGGACCAGGCTAAAGGAAGTGTACTGATTTGAAAGGAAACAAACATTTTGGTGGCCTCGCTGCTCGCCTCGCTGCCCAAGATTTTTTCTCTTTTTTTTATTTTTTATGGCCGTCACTTTTTTCGCTTGCTGCCGACTTTTATTTTCTCGCAATTTACGCTTACTTCATTTCAATTACAATTACATGATTTCTTTCTTTCTACCGGTTGGTTGTGCAATTTAATGGACGTAAACGCAAAATTGCAAAAAATGATGCAACTGAGGTCAAGCTTAGGACCTAGAGCAGAAATTTATATTTATTGGCAACAAGATTATCGTCATCTTCTGTGCAATGCAGAGTTTGAAATGTGAACCACAAATTCGGCATATGACAATTGAATGTGTTCAAAAATAGAGCATCAGCAATATAAAATTGGAAAATATATACAGAATAAATAAAATACCTACACAAATGGAAGTGAATAAACGAAATAAAATGCTTTATAGCCTTGTTGCCTTGCTTTTGAGCTGTTTCCAAATTGTATAAAATACTGTCCAACATTTTTTCACCCGTATTTTGTCCAATGCACAATATTTCTATGGATATAATATTTGAATAGAAATGTCAGCGTATTTCACTACGTGTGTATTTCAAATATCCATGGAAAATGGCATTTGCATTTGTTTTTATGCATTCACATTTTGCTGTTGTTTATTGTTGTTCTGAAAAGCAATTGTAAATTTGTACGGAATAATGGATACAAAGACAAAGCATAGCCAGCAAACAAGTACAAAATATTAACGTAAAGTAGCCTAGCTACAAGCACCACAATAATTTCTACTTTATTTATTTGGCATACATACGCTTTGAAGGCGTTACACACGGGTTATATATATATATATACATATACATATATATATATATATATAGAATTAGCACAAGCAGCTTTGGTGTCCCCAAGGGTTAGTAGAAAACGAGGACTGCTACCCAACTAAATGTGGTACTTAAAGTACGAAATTCACTATGCATTACATGTGAAGTGCCATAATAAGCACAAGTATGCGTTGCCACGTTAACACACACACACCGGCTGTTTTTTAACTCGTACATTTCGCGTGTTTCGGGTCTTGTAGTTTTAGTTCGCCTTTCATAAGCGACTAACTAATTAAGATAAGTGTGCCTGATTTTCATATTAATTGTACACAAGCGAACCCGTTGCGCTGCTCTTATCTCAAATGCGTGGAACAGAGCAAATCGTCAAACGTTGCCTGGTGACCGATGTGTGAGTGTGTGTGTGTGTAATTCCTGGATAGGAGTAGGTGCGAGTGTGAGTGACTTGCAAACATGAACAGCATGCTTTTGAAACGGACGTGGCTTACATGAGCATGTGTTTTTAAGCCTCGTTGGGTACAAAACAATTAATTTTGCGCCACGCCCACGATTCAGCCTCCTGTGAAATGTGAAGCATAAAAGTACCACAACAACAGCAACCGGAAGCGGAAGCGCACAACTCTTTGCGCGAATTAATCACACAACAAGCACAGCAACAACATTGACTAAGTACAACAGCAACTACAACAAACAGCATAGGAAGGACACGGTCACGCAGAAACCGTTGCCTGGGCGGCGTTGGTTCCCATTACATCACTCTTACCTTACTCCTGGCACGGGAAGCAGTTGGACGCTGACCTCCTCCTGTCCTACCAGACGGTCATTCAGCAGCGCCCCCAGACGACAAAACCCCTGAGCTCATTAATATGCGCACTTACACCCTTCTTTCGGGCCCTTTCAATGCATACCCCGCCGGGGGTTGCGTGATGCCGTTTTGTAGTTGTCGGGCATAATTTTCTGATGTACTCCTATGAGGAGACGCACCCATCATTTCCTCGTATCCGTGGGCCTATTTTGGGCATATTTGTCAATCATTTCTTTCGTTTTATTGTTTTTAAAATGCGAACGCGGCCGACGCTGGCAAATGAAGTTAACGACCCACCTCACTTTATAATGCAAATTAAATAAACATGATTTTATATGATTTCGGTGCGCGGTAACTTGCCTGCATTGTCTGGCAGTCCTGGCACGGCCACCCGTAGTTTCCACTGCCAGTCCGTCCTTCTTCTGCCGTGCAAGTTCGCAGTGTCAGTTTTATGGGTCGTCAGCCATTTGCCGAATGCGACATCTGCAACGCCTTCGAGTGTAATTTAATTGAATAATTAACTTTTTTATTGCTTCTGCATTTATGTGTGTAGTTGTGTGTGTGTGTGTGTGTGTGTGTGTGTGTTCACGTACATATACATGTAAGTATAAATATGCAAAACGTGTCTTTTTAATTTACGAGCATGATGTTTATGTAACCGCGACCACTGCAGATAAGAAACACGCGCAGTGTTAAGTATACGCCCCGTTTATGGTCAGCGCTCCTTTGGATTCGGACACGCACAAAACGAATACTCACAAAAAATTATCTTAGTTAATTAAAACTATGTTTGAAGCATTCAATACTTTTTTTCTGTTCAATATTTTATTAAAATTCAATTTTTTTATTAAAATTTATTTTTTTTAAATTTTTATTAAATTTGGTATGTAAATAAATGTATTTATATACTTATTATGCGGCATGCCGCATGCGTGAGGTATCCAAAATCTGAAATATTTATGCTTGATGAAAAATAATAAACTTTATATGTAGTCCCTATTATTTCAGAAAACCACCCTTTTATCCTTTTAATATTTAATACTTTTAAATTTCGCAACTAAATTTATATGTTTGCAAAGAGCTCCCGGTGTAATCTTTCAATCTTTCAAGTGACAATGATGTAAAAAAAAAGTCTCGTTGCTTGAAGTAGTTGCACTTGCAAAACTTTTAACAACCCAGACAATTTAAGCTCAGAAAGAATTCAAATGTTACACTTCTCTCCTTCACGCTGAGTAGCAAGCAATTGTGACCATCCCCATTACTTGGCCAGTGAAACGCTTAAGCTTTATTTAAGGATTATTTGTACATTTTTATGGCTATATGTTCGTAATATCTATAAACGTAATTGGATATGTGGCTGACTTCGGCTAGCAGAACTTCGGAAGGCGGTTATACTCCACATGAATTGCCCATGCATTTTGAGGGTTCCCACGATAAGACGTGAGACTGAGTGAGGCACACGTCAGCTCGGGCGGAAATTGGCAACAATTGTAACGTGCCACAAAATGGCAACGATAAAAAGTTTTCTTCTAAACACACCGCGACCTCAAAACTCCTCTTCCTTTGGGGTTACTGGGCCATCAATTTTCCAATTACTCGAATTGAAGCTGAGTGCATGTAAAGGCATAGCTGTGTAGAAAGAGATCAAAAGAGGGAGGGCAAATGTGGGACGTCAAATGTCAACTTGTCTTTGGCTATTGTGCTTTGCGCCTCTTGATCGCTGCGTTTAATTGTCATAGTACCGCAGTACTCTTGGCTTCCGATTTAACTTTGGTAACATGACAAGATGGGCAGAAGGCTTCCATTTCTTGGCGGTGGAACAGCTGTAGCTGCTGTTGCTTCTAACTTTCGACGGCATCGCAACTTTTGTTTTCCTTTAAGAACGAAGGATAATTAAATGCAAATTCCTGCATTAAGCCTTTTCACAGTTGTCAACTTCTCGCTCAAACGTCGCTTATCTTATTTTTTAATAAATATAAGTTTACCGCTGATTAAAGAGAACATTTTCTGCTTAGAACCAGGCCCTGAAAGTTGCCAATGTGCTGTGGCTATAAACTTGGTTAAATATTTGCACATTTCGTGGGCCACCTCAGTTTTAGACGCTCTTTTCGGAGTGCAACAGCAACTATTTTGCACTTAGCTGCAGTTGAAGCATAAAATTGATTTTTAATTGAAAATTGTTTGCATATTTTGTGGGAGCACCCCTGTTGTGCTTGCACTTCGATTTTGAACAGAAAAGACTCGTTCGAAATTGAAAACTCTATGAGGCTTAATAAACTGAACTTCATTAACGTTGTCGAGTTTTTCGGACAGCAGTTGGAACTTGATTTAACTCAATGCAACAATATATTTTCAACATGTTAATATTGCTCTAGGTAGTGCATGTATTGAAATAATAAATGATACCACACCACAGCGAAAGGACAGGCGTAAAATTAACAAACTACATGCAACAATAACAACATACATAGGCAACCATAAACGCTGCAAGAGGTGTATAAAAAGTTGGTAAAGTCGCAGCGCAAATAAGAGCCGAAACGAGCAACCAAGCTGCAAGCATATTGAACTAGGTCAGGCTCCTAACAGAATCCGTAGCACCTGCCCCGTGAGCGCTACTCTACCCGTCAGCAAGTTTGGGAATGGTTCACAACACAACACAATGGAGCATGCGCTCCTGGTGCGAAGCCCCACCACATAGAGCCCCTTCAGCGAATTCGCCGCGGGCAATTCGCTGTCCTGTGTTATCAGCCCCTTAGTGTATGTTGTTGTTTCTGAATGAATTCTGCAATTTCTCTTTTGAATATCAATTGCATTTTAACATATGACCTTTTTTGTTGCTCTGTTTTGTTTTCCGTTACTAGCCCCATCGCGTGTCTTCAGGCCGAACAGCAGATGCTACCTGCAACAACTGTTGGGGCAGACACACAGCCCAAAGTTTGCACCACAATAACAACGACAACATTTTCAGAAGTTGCTTGCCATTTGGCTTTGTCGAGCCGTGTCGTGTCCTGACATTGCCAAAAACCACAGAAAAGCTCGTGCGGCAGTCGCCTGTGCCATGTCTCCTGTCTCATGTCTCCAGTCATAAACAGCGTTCCGTTCTTGCAGCTTTGTGGGGCATGTGCATGTAATTATTTTTGCAAAAATATTTCAATGCAAATATTGTAGGCCCCCATTCTGCTCCTTGTGCATACTTAATGCCCCTTTGCTTTTGGTTTGACAGCAAAATGTATATGACCGAGTTTTTGGAAAATGTTATGGGCCAGTACTGCTCGCGAAAAACTGCCAACGGTGTTGGTTTTTGAGTAACAGTTGTATTGCCACAAATAAAACAAAATTTTAAATTATATTTGCCAAATGTCGCAATAAAAAAACAACAATTTCATATGCAAATTGATGTCAGCACTCAGACCCAAAATGAACAAAGTTAATGGGCAACAAATTCGAATACGAACACAAAAGTGAATTTACTCAGCTAAATGTTTACTTTTCAAGAGGCAAAAGCCTTAACACAGTTGCCAAACTCTTCTTCCACCTCCATCCTACTTTTCACCCACCAAATGGGAAATGCAATGGGATGAGAGTTCGCTCAAGCAAACGATAATTATCAGACATATGCAGACGGCGGCACATACTACATACATAAATGCTCTTGACTGTATATATTTAAAAACATTTCTGTGTGGTTATACCCCGTACCTGTTAGGAATATGATCTGCGCACTGTAACTCGGGTAAAGGGTATTTTTCAGTCGAATACTTCAACTTGTTTATCAAATTCAATTTGAAGCAAATGTGCCACCAAAAGCTAAGAAACAGGAACCAGCACGAGGGACGGCAGCAATGGCGAATGGCTGCGCCCTCTGCAACTTTTGCGTTAACATTATTTTATTTAATTAGGTAAATGTATGCAAATCCACACATATTCCCGCATACCTATACACACATGTACACATCTGGAAGTAGCACAACACATGTTGTAATTACAACGAAGTTTAATAAAGCTGCCTGCCTACTGTGATTGTAATTGTAAATACTCCCATCCATAGTGTATGTGTGTGCAAAGAAATGTGTTTTAATTGTTGCCTGTAAAACTTTAAAAGCGTTTATTTTGAAAAATTAACTACCCTACTTAAGCACACTTGTGCTTAAGTATACGTAATTGTGCAAATTCGTTAAGTTAAACGGGGTTATCAATTATCAGCATTTCTTTTCTGCGTCTTTCTGCTCTTGTATAATCATTTTGCCATTTTTTGATTGATTTGATGCCAAATAGGTTTCCCAGAATTTTACATTTCTACCAAAGTATTTTAAATTTAAAATCTCAACAAAACTCAACTTTGACTTTGATAATACTTTTTCTTTATTAATATTCTTATTGAGTTTGTGTTTTATACATTTTTTTCTTGCTTGAATTTTGTTTTGGGTATTGTTTTTATTTATTTTCCCGCATATCCTTACCGTGATGCAATTCTCCCACAAATACAGTATGTGTTTTGCTTGTAAATATGATATACAATAAAAATGTTTATACAATTAAGGATACAAATGTGGTTAAATTTAGACTTAACTATAAATTATGTCTTCCAATAATTAATAGCAATTTTTGTTTTAGATAGATAGGCATAAAGTACAAATGATAGTAGGTGTAATGATAGTGTTAGCGTATATAGTACAACGTTTATCGTACAATTTGAAATCACTTTGAACTTAGAGTAAGCAGCAAATGAAGGTAATGAAATCAAATCAGGTCATTAATCAAAAACAAGAATTAAAATCAAATTGAATTCGTTACCGCCACAACAGATAATTGCTAAGCTTTAAGCTGTCTCCCACTAAAACATTGAAGGCCATTAGAAAATGATTTACTCACTAAAAGCAAAATCATATGCATTTTTTTTTGTAAATTTCTAGTCGTATTAGGCAACTCAGCAGAGATTTTGTGAAACGCAATGGCTTAAACCATTATCCAATTGCTTTTGAGCTTTACATATGTCCTCACAATTAATTTGCCTTTAAATATTTGCGTGTCCGGATATACTTATAAAGCAAACGTACATGGATTTAGTATAAATTTGTGTGTCGTAAATATTTCGCCATACGCACATGTCGATATCATTGATTAGCTAATGGAAATAACTTTTAAGTTTCTGTGTATATATACATCAAAATATTTGTTTCATTTGCAAACGCATATTGGCATTTATGTTTGTATAATCGTAAAAAGAAATTTAGCTACCCTCCACTATTGCTTTCACGTAACTTAAATCAATCAAAAAATACTAGCACTTGCGACTGACCACTAGCCTGTTTAATTTTTTGTTTTTCTACTTTTTCTTAATGGTTTCCCAACTGATCTCACTATGAATGCTTTTCATATCACTTCTGGGGACAGGGCCAGCATATAAGCAATAGAGCCGCGGAAAGCCTTATTTTATATTTTTACAATGTTTCATTGTTCTTTGTTAATATGTTGAGTTTAGATATTAATAATCGCATTACGCTTGCACGCTTGCCGCGGGTTGGGTTAATATCGTGCTAATTCTCAATTAACGCACTCGTGAAGTCGGCCTGAAAGAAAGCAAGATATAGTAATCAGTAATGCGTCGACATTTGACAATTTATACTATCAGACCTGGACGATTGAGCGGCACTCTGGCGTTTGGGAGTATTCGGGGTGGTTACTGTTGTTATCGCCCGATTGGTCGGAGTGCGCGCGCGGCCAGCCGTGGGCATCGTCGAAGTGGGCGTGGTAGCCAAGCTATACCGCTTGGGCTGTACGATACGGCTGGGGGATCGAGTACTGCACTTGCCGCTACTAGCTGCGTCCTGTGCGTTGCTGACTCTGCAGATTTGTGGAGAGGAAACATTAGCAGGAATATTTTTACTTTTAGTGACAGTCTTGGGTGTGGCGCGATGGGGATAGGGATCGGTGGCACTAGGCTTCGGACTTCTGCCATACCCAGTTGAAACAAATTATGCAAAATGATAAAGGTGTGCAGATTGCCAAAACGAAAAGAAACAAAATTTAGCAAAACATTTCCGAAACAACATTTTTAAAGTGCACTCTGAGTGCTGATCTTTCCTTACCTGCCCGCTGGGTAGCTAACTGGCCGTGGTATACGCGACTTCTGCGCCGAGCTGGAGCTTGCCGAATTTGTCGAGGTGGGCGTTGATCCTCCGCTCTTAGTGACCTGCTCGCTGGCCAGCTCTTTGAGCATGCTTGAGTCTTTGCTCATGAGTTCCCACTGGATCTGCAGCCGTTTGAAGCGATTACTCTCAATTTTGCGCTGCTCCTGGGCATCCAGAGTTTCGCGGCGATGCAGCGCCGCAATGGAAATGTTTGGTGAGTTGGGTGGCGTTGAGAAGCGTTTAGCTTGCAGCTGCTGAAGTTCAGATGCGGCTGCCGCTGCGGCAGCGTCGTTAAACGATACCTTCTTCTGTTGGCTGAGCACGCGGCTAACTTCCTTTTTAAGTGCCGCTGCATCGTACTGCACTTGCTCGCCGGAAGACTCCAGAATGGCCGCAATTTCTGCATAATACTTAAGCTCGGAGCGTGGAAGCGAGGCAAGGAAGTTCTCAGCACGGGCGCGGGCATCCAGATCCTTGCGGGAAAGTCGCTGATTGATGGGCTGCGCTTGCACCATGTGCTCCTCCTCTTCAAAGACTTCAGCTAGCTCGTCAGTAGAACCGAGGGCGTAATTGTAAGGCGGCTCCTGCAAACTCCGTCGCTTTTCCAGCTTCGACAACTGCTGCGTCTGCTTCGCTTCAATCATCGAATTTCGCTTTGTGCGCACCTGCGCCGAATTGGCCTTTCGCAAGATGCTGCGAGGCATCGGCTGAGGCGGCGTTTGGCCAGCCAGCTGTCGACCAGCCGGGCTCGTCTCCACGCCTGAGTCCATGCGCTGCTGCTCATATTGATAGACATACATCTGCTTAAGAGGATCGGCGTCCACCTCAGAATCGGTTAGCAGCGTGGACGAACCGCGGTAGCCCGAACTGGGTGGCTGACTAGACCCCGAACTGGATGCCTCATCAAGCTGGGTCTGCGCTTGAAACTCCTGCAAGTTCTTAGCGCAATCGCAGACATTTCCCCGATTGCGCCGAATGGGCGGCGACATGCAGAACAGCGGCCGCTGTGACATCTCCGCGTCCAACTGGCCCGAAATCTGACGCACCTCAGGAATGTGTTGCAACCGGCGACGGTACTCCGCAGGCAGCAACGTCGCCAGAGAATGCCAGTCGGTGATGTGTTTGTAATCTAACGTCTTAAAGAACTCATTCTCGTTAACGCTCTGGCTGCTACGCTGCTTCTTCAGGGAGTCTGTGGCGCAAACGCTGTCCAGTGTCATCTTGTAGTTAAAGGGCGAGAAGATGACGTCAGTGCTGGAACTGGTTTTGACAAAGCCCAGATCGGGCAGCGCGTAATTCGGGTAGATCACGTAAATAGGCGCCTGGCGTTGTTCGCCCAGATTATGCAGCTTCGCCAGAAATGAGGGCGGTACGCATCTATAGCGTTCACTAAGGCTGCTGTGCGTTGTGCTCAACGACCCACAAGACGTCTGCATGGAGCGGGTTATCATATCCGAGCTGGAGGCGCACGATAGCGGCCGTGTGCTATTCGAACGACGCGACTTGGCCATCGGTACCTGGGTCAGCTGCTCAGAATTGCTGGCCTCCGACGACTGCTGACTAAATTGCGTGCCCGCCTGTATCTGTGTGTTGGCGGCCAGCTGGTAGAGCTGCGGATTTCGGAGCGGCATACTGCGGCGTCGGTGCGCCGACGAGTTGGTCGCCGTCAGCGATCCCGTCGAACTGGAGCTGGCGCCGTCATCATAGAACACAGCATCGCAGCGAGTGCGTATCTGTCTCTTGGGCGTCGAAGCCGCGTCGGCCTCCTCGTAATTTTCGTCCTCGTCATGACGGCTCACGGCCGAGCCTTTGCCAGAGTCATTCATGCTCTTCTTGCGCAAACGCTTCTCTAACGAGCCGCTGCTGCAACTAGAGGCAGCGGCATCGCTCGAGGGCCAGCAGCCAGAGGAGACGTCCATACAGGTGAGCGCGCAGGCCTGACCCTCCTCCTGGGCGCAACTGCTGCTGCTGCTTTTTTGCTTTATGAACAGCTTGACTAGATTGAACGCGGCCGAATTAGAGTTGCCCGACGAGGCTGAGCCGGAGATGTGAGTCTGGGAGGCGTTGGAGCAAAAGTTCTGGCACCCTTGAGTGGAGGACAGCGCACAGCCGCAACGATGCTTGTGCCGATGTGGATGCGAATGATGATGGTGATGCTGCTGTGGCGTTGGCGTGGGTGTGGTATCTTTCTGCTGTTCATCCGTCTGCTGCAGCTGCTGCTGCTGCTGCAAGCGCTCCGATACTGAAACACTAATCGAGATCGGCAACTGGCACATGGGCAGCAGGTTGCGAGACCGCGACGTGCACGATTCCATCGTTGAAGTGCTGATCGCCTGCGAAACATTTAGTTGTTCTGAATGACCCTTCTCCTCTTCATCTGGCTGATGTCTTTCCAGGCTGCCGCTTAGCATCACTTCGCTTTGTAAATTTGGTAGGCTGCTGCTCTTCCGTACGCTGCATTGCGGCAAATGTCGCCTGAGCACGATGGTTTCTCCCCCGCCGCCGTTGTTATTGTTGCCCGACGGGTACCTGCAAGCGGGCGAGACAAGAAGAAGCGAGCGTCTTTACAAGCGCAGGCGCAAGCATATTCAGCATTTCATATTATAATTGGTTTGCGGAAATTCCGCGGATTGGTTTTGGTTTTACGCTTGGCCTTTCCCTATTTGCTGGGCTACCTGGGTTTTCTTATTCATACCGTAATGAACGAGTCGGACTAGGGACGGGAAGAGTGGCGAGAAGGCAAAATGAGCGGACTGCGAACTGAGAGATCTGCCACAGTTGAGACCTGCCCATTTTGCATGCTCTCACATCGGACAGCCAATTGACTATATGGCACGAAAATGAAACTTAATTGAGCTAAATTGAAATGACCTCTCAGCTGCATTTGAACCAGCACACAGGCAAGAAGGGGTAGCCCAGACATCCGCGATGCGACGCTCACCAATAAAAAACCAATCTGCGTGAGTATGGGTGTGTGTCTGTGTGTTGATGTTTGCATATGTGTTGGGTTTATTTTCTTACCGCTGCAGTTGCGCCTTCGTCGGCGACTTACACAACAACTGAAAAGATTGGGCCGAGCGTGACATGGATACCTCCAGGGCCTTGTTCCGTTTTACAATATCCTCCAAGTTACTGTGCAAGTTTATGCAGTTCTGTTTGTTTCTCACTGCGATTTCAGAGGGCTCCGCTGTTGGTTACAAAAAAAGGCAATGGATTAAATAAATAACATAATAGATCGGCAAAGTGTTACCATAGAAACTCTCGTCCGAATAGAGGACGCTCCCCTCAAAAGCGATCGTATAGTTCTCTTTGTTGCAGGTAAGTATAATATCACCCTCGTCCGGATAGGCATCCATGTCTAGCGAGTCTACCGAAATGTGCGACTCCTTGACGGGCGAGAAAAGCAGCTCTGACTTGCAAAATGAGTTGTCAATGAGCTCATTGGTAGAAGTTGTCGACGTCTGCGACATGTTGTGTGCCATGTGTTGCATGTTGGACATCAGATTACTGTTCTGCAGCTGCATCTGTTGCTGCTGCTGTAGCTGCTGTTGTTGTTGCTGCTGCTGCTGCTGCAATAGCAGCGACTGCTGCAAGCGACTGTTGACGCCGCCAAGGCTCTTGCAATAGGCTGGCAACTGCGACAACAAGGAGTGTATGTCCTCAGCCCGGAAGCTCTCCATGTCTACCTCGGCCAGATTGGCGTCCAAATTCTTAGCCAGATCCTCATAGTAAATCAAATCGCCCATTGCATTGTACGAAGCCGAGAGTGAGCTCAGCACGCTGCGTTGCATTCCTCCGCAGCCATCTCGGTATCCATAGTCCAAGAACCACTGATAATCGGAATTGTCGTGAGTAAAATCTTGCGAGGAAGCCAGCGAACAGTTGAGATTATTGGCACCGCTGCCACCATTACCAACACCACCGCCACCACCACCACCACCACAAAGCATACCACCTACCCCGTGCTGCTGTTGCTGCTGGACCAGCTCGTTGCTGCGCGCGCCCGGCGTTGTTGCATTGCTGTTGTAATCAGATTCGGGCGTGGCTACTGCCGCCATATTAGTTGCCGCCATTGCGTTTCCCTCCCGACGGTTGCCTTTCAAAAAGTTGTTGTTGTCAGCCTCAGCGTTGCTGTCGTCGCACAGGAAAAGGCTGCTGCTGCTGCTGGCGCTTCCGCTGCCGCTGGCGCTGATGTTGCTCACCTGCTCATTCAGTATGATGCTACGCAGCGCGCTGTTATAACGATCCAAGTTGCTCAGAACGATGGCCACATTCTGCTTGAGGCTCTCCTCGCTCAGTTCCTCGGTGCCATAGGCGGGGCTGCCCTCATCGCAGTTGTTGCCGCGCAGTTGAAGCTGTTGCTGCTGGCAGTACTGCAAATGTTGTTGCTGCAGCAGGCGATCGTTCAGTTGTTGCTGCAGATAGCGCTTACCGGCCGTCACATGCGCTAGGGTGACCAGCGAATTATTGGGGCTGTTCAGGGGGATCCTGTAGTGCTGCGAGGACTGTGGTGTCGATCCTGGGCCGCAGGCGCTGGCCAAGCCTTTGTTGTACGCAGCCGTGTTGCCGTTGTATTGCTTACCACCGATCGGCAACGATTTCTGGTTTAGAGCGCTATTATGATTCTTCTGAGCTACGCGTGAGTTCTGATGCGAGGTTTGCGAGTTGTGGTTAGCATATGATTCGTGAGTTGTGGGTGAGCTTTGTGGCGGTTTCTTTTGTGATAAGAATTGATGTTCGATATGGCGGTTGATGTTGCTGATATTGTTATTGTCGTTTACGGTTGAAAAGTCTGTCATACCACGTCGGAATTGAAGTCCTGCAATAAATAGGAAATTGCAATTACTTAGTGGTGTTTTAAATGTAGTAGTTGCTTATTATGTTAAAAAGCTTTCCTGACTTCAAAGAAATTTAAGCAATGCCACTAATGCACATTAGCACATTGCCACACGTTTGGCATCCCCTCCAAGCATTTGCCCAAATTCGTTTTTTAAGCATAAATATTCTACTCAGAACCGGCCCAAGGGAGCATTGTGGCATTGACAGGCATTGTCGCGTCGCACATGCAACTAAAGCAAGTGCAATGAAAATGGAGTACTAGCAACCAACGATAGTTAAAGTTCAAAGCATGAGCCTTAAGGGCTTGCGTGCTTTAAGACGGTTACTCCTAGAACCCGTACGTCTGCAAATACCGCAGTAAAAGTGAATCACTTTCCTTATAATTTTAGCACGCGTTCATTTTCTGTATAAATAAATTCATGAAAGGGTAAAAGCGCAACTACCAAACTGTAATCTGGCACATACATATGTCGAACACTTTCCATACTGTTAGCATATTATGAAAAATGTGCAAATAAAATGCATTTTGGGATATATGTATGTGTGAAGTCCTCGATAAAACAGGCCGCAACTGACAACAGACAAGTGCTGGGCTGCAGGAGCTGGTGAAGTTTGCCTTGTATTTATAAGCTCCACTTTTACGACGATAAATTATGAGATAAGTCAAGAGAGTTTCGACTATAGCCAAGCAAGAAATAATATTAGTTGGGCTTTTGTCACAGCAAATATTTAAAAAGCCAAACCGAGTTTAAAGACAGGTAAATAAATAGGTAAAGAAAACATTACTTAAAAACTAAGACTTAAATCTGCACACCTTGAGCCACTTTGAAGCCAACATAATTGTTATTGTTATACGTTTTGTTGTTTTTGCTATTTATGTTATGGCTTTTGCTTCCTTCATATTTGTTCAAATTATCTTTATCATTGTTGTTGTTGACGTTAGCAACATTCTGCTCATGTTGGTGCTGTTGAATCCGCTGTTGCATTAAATACTGTTGATTACAGGTCAGCCCAGGACCTGTTGTTGTTGTTGTCATGGGTGCGGTTGGCAACACTACGCCCTGTTCATGCAGCTGCTGCTGAAGGCGGCGTCGCTGCAACAACTGCTGCTGTAGCAATTGAAACTGTTGCTGCTGCATGCATTGATAGTATTGAATCTGCTGCAGCTGCTGCGGGGTCAATCCGTTGTTACTGTAGTTTTGTTGCTGCTGAGGGGCATAGTAATTCTCCTTGGAGGAGCTGCTGCTGTCACAACCGCTACTGCTGCTACTGCTGTTGCTGCTGCTATTGTTATTGCTTGTTGCAGCAACATGCAGCCAACACGCTGTGTTGCCGTTGGTATCTGTGCTAGAGTTGTTGTTGTGGGGGCAGTCAACACCAGCGCTGGCACACGCCGTGCAGCGTTGTCGCCGTTGCACTTTGGAAATGTCTACGAATCTCATAATGAATGCAAGCAAAAGCAACAACATCGAGTGGCACAAGCGCACATTAAATGTTGCTGCAACAAATGCTGCTACTGCTGTTGATGCTGGCGCAGATTTTATTTTTGGTATGTTGATTGTTAGGACCAACGCAGGGACAGGGCCCTGTGGATGTGTTTGATTGGTTGTGCTTCTTTTTCACTTGTTGCCAAGTTCTTGGCGCTCTTTGGCAATTGTTATTTTTAGGTGTCGTCTCTTTTTTAAGGGTTCACTTCATTGATCGGTTCCACATTTTCTTTGTAAGTTCTGTTGTTGAGTTGGCTTTCGCTCGTTTTGCTATGCTTTCCACACTGCACTTTTCATTTTGATTTCTTCGTACTATTTTCTATTTTTAAATATTGTTTTGCTTTATGCGTAAGTTTATCTGTAAGACACGGGCACTATCTATAGCACTATGTGTGTGATTTTTTTGTGTACAGTCACAAAGTTTTATAGATACATACAATCGTAAATGTACATATGCACATACATATTTATTTATATTTTGAGTTGGATTTTGTATTCGTTCGAGAGCATATATATATGAAATTGATGAGTTTTCTATATCACAGTCTCAGAGAGAATTATGCATAGATTTTAAGTTTTGTAAACGAAATAACTTCTGCACCCGATAATGTGTTAAATAATATGACTTTCCCTGCTGAATTTCAACACACTACTGGCCATTTACAAGCTAGCCTACATTTGTTGGCCGTTCTCAGTTCAAGTAACTTCAAATCGGGTCCTTAAGTGGTAGCCTACTTAATATGCATATATTACACGACAATGGCAACTTGCAAAGCGGAAATGGAGTTCCGCTTTACCTGTATTCGCATTTGCTGTGGTATTAGAAACCGTATCGGTTACAACACTAATATCTAATACGAATCTGACAACCACATAAGTTTCCCAGCGGTATGTTTACCCTATACTCGACCATCACAGACGCTTGGTATTCAAACCATTTCTATGAATATATGTGAATAAATATACTCAATGTCGCAGAACCGTGCCAACAAACAGGCACATTTAGCCAGGTGTCTCGCATTTTTGATGGCTGACGTAAGCATAGGGTAAATATATGTACACATTGTCTCATAAGAACCTGAATCTAGCATTAAAAATGCTTAAAATTTCCAGGACAAACAGCAAATAATTTTAAACGTTAACGCATGTCTGCAGCAAATAGCGTCTTGGCCAGAGACACACCCTGTTTCGCTTGTGGTGATTGCCACACAAAGGAAAATATCCGCCACTCAATCGTGCACCCGCACACAAATTAACACTACCCAAATACGTAAAAGTCCCATTTGATATATAGAAATGAGAATGTCAGCGATAACAAGGAAAACAAAACGACTGAAGACATTATCGAGAAGCTCTCTGGAGCAGCGCAAACGCAAAAGAACTTGCAACAAGGACCCATCTCTTTATGTGAGTGTGTAGCAGCAATAGCTACCGAAGCAGAAGCAAAATGGCTGCCACAGACAGTAGCCGGAGTGGCAAGTGTGAGGCAAGTCTCACTGGCAGCTTGCCAAAAGCAACGAGGAAGTACTCAGGCGCTGCTAAGAGGGAGATGACTGTCCAAAGGAAAACAACTTAAAGCATTGTGCACGCAATCGATAAATTGAATGACAACCATGGAGTTTTAGAAATGATAGCCAAGCAATTACGCAGTATAGGATTTGGCCATGCATTCAGTTCTGCATCGCCGCAAATATAACTCAACACATTTGGCATTCGCTTAGCACCTTTGCGAAGAGGGCTCGCTGGAAATAGACAAGTACAGCTACGTCAAGGTATGTGGCTGCAACACCGGCTGCTGGCAATTAAATCTTGAAATACACACGTGCACGTGAAGTTCAATCACATTTAGAGCCCTGGACCACAATAAAAACAGTGGTGCAAGGTATTTGTGTTTTTTTTTAATCCGGTTCTTTCGCTAGCTGACGTCAGCCGTTGCTGCAACTGCCGATATTGTAAGGGCTCGACAGAATCATACAAATTTCTGGGGTGCTGCGTTTTAGTTCAACGCACTTGTTGGCCTACATTGCACTTGTAGTTGCAGCAGCACTAAATGCCATGCAACTCTTTCCCTCCGTCGCTCTCTTACTCTATCTGCCTCTCGTTGCTGACAGTTTGCTCTGTTAACTCTATATTTTATGATGCTAAACGACAGACGCGATTAAATAAGCGAGAGATAAGCTTTAAAATATATGCATTTCACTGAATATGTATTTCATTTGCATTTATTTTCTATTGCAGTTTTTTATCGATCGCAAATCCGATCAATGCGGAAGTTATTTCGTGCAGTGTGTGGACTTCTTTTCAGTTCTAAAAACAAACTAAGCACCTAACGATAACAGAATTAACTAAACACAATCCGTGGTCATGTGATGATCTCATTTTCAACTGCAGAAAACTCATACAATTTTGTCACTTTATATGCGTAATCGCGTTCGGATAGTACGCGAAATCATTTTATAGTCACAAGATTGTCAACCGCTAAAGCAAATGATAACGTCGTAATCGGTAAATGCACTCACTGCAGCACAGTTATGTGTCAAACGCATACGTATGTGACAGTGCGTCACTTTGGAATTTAACGAGTATCTGGCGTGATGCTCTCCCACGCTCAATTAATGTTGCGTTTATATTTTTTGATTAACAGCTGCCTCACATTCCTGAGGGGTTACAGTATCTGCGCAGTTTGCTGAGCGCGTTTGTTAATCGAGAATATCTTTAAATTGTTATCTGAAGATATATATATTTAAATATATATAGAAAAAAAAGAGCACACCGAAATCACGTTCACGAATGAGCAGACGCGCCGCACATTTTCACGGTTGCACAGGCCCAAGGAGACTGACTGAATAAACACGAGCGAACGGCGATGCGTCGACCACAAACAACTACAAGCGACGCTGGCGACGACTACAAAGTGACGACCGACGATGTGCGGCACTTCTCCCAGCTGTGGGGTGTGTATATGGGGTCTGTATGTATGGCTGCTTGCGGCGCCTCCCAGTGTTTCTCGGTATGTGCATGTGCACGTAAAAAGAATGAAGCGCAGCCAAAACCACCCGAAGCATCAGAGAGTTGCAAGTGGAGCGCAATTGATGATTATACAATGTGCACCAAAATTAACCCCAAATGTTGAAAAGTACAAATATTTATCAATTGAGCTGTGGATGCAACATTAGAAAAAATTTGCAACAAGTAACTTTTTTTGTTGTACACTATATGTATATAAATTAATTTTGATTTTTAATTTAAATGAGACACACAATAAGCCTACTGCACTCAAGGAGGGGTTGAGTGCATTCTCTTGCGAATGAAAACAAATGCAGCTCTCAGATAACCACATACTCTTGCCAGGCAGCGGGTCAGGATCGTAAATATGTAAGATCGGGGATCTGATAGTGCGCATGTGCTCGTGACGCGACTCAACGAGCATCTGTATCGTAGGCACTGTGATGTTCAGAAGCGGAGCCAAAACGAGTGCAAGTGCTCATTAACGATGACAAGCTAACGTACTATAGATTATTTCCAATAAAACTATTACAAATGCGCATGAATTTAAATGAAATCCAATAAGGGCACAATATTAGGGCCGATGAACATTGGAAGCATTGGGAAACTCATGACTAATCTCTCATCAGCACTTCCCCCATACACAACCTAATTCAAAGTCAGCTCTTAACAACAACTTGAACACGCGATAATTTTATAACTACAAAATACCATTAAGAAAAACTAATAAAGAAATCTATTTCAGTTTCTAAATAAGCAGGTTGCAAAAAATAACTATCTCACACATCTCAATTTTACTTTCAGACTTATATCTTTCTCCCAGATCTCACCGCACAAAGTAAACATATTTCGTAAATTTTTAATTTTTGTTTTTATTTCTTTCTTTAACTAGGAGTTGGTCACCACGGGTCATTTTTATAATCCGTAAATTGAGAGATATGAAGGAACAACACAACAGCCAGACGGAATACAGAAATTTGCAATAATAATTTAAACGCGTGGTCGCATACGAGTTATCGAGCGAGTTAGAATAGCGAGTAGAAACAAAAGAAAAGGGCCATAGCACTCTTTTAGGTGCTCTACGAAACAATTTATCGACTCGCGTATCGAGCAAACGAAAGTTTTCGAAGATGTCGTACCTATGGAAATAGTACAAACTAAAATTTATTTCAGATTTTGTGAATTTGTGTCTGCTGTATTTATAAGAATTTGTCGGCTACTAACATTGTTTTCGCAACTGCGATTGTAACTGAAGGGGGACTCATCGCGTGCACTTCAGTCATCTATGACAAATTCATCTTCGCCCCCTACAGCTCAGTGAATTGGCGACAAACTAAAGCAAATTAGTGTTTTAGACTTTTCGACCACCCTCGGCTTGTGGCCTCCTACTTGCCAAAGTTTTAATTGTCTCTCACAAAAATAAATTGCCCAGCTTCTTTGAGAGCAAAAAAATATTGCAAGCAGTTGACTTTATTGGCGGTCGCGGTGGGTCGTTTACATTTTTATACCCTGAACCCATTAAAAATGGGTAAGAAGAGTATAATGGTCTAAATGTATGTAACAGGCAGAAGAGAGCATCTCCGACCCGGTAAAGATTTAGCCATGTGTGGACAGACAGTCTGTATGAACGCATAAACTTTTCGACAACATTTTTTATACTTGTTCACAAAGTGAAAAGAGTATATTGGGTTTTTGCAATGTCTGTCTTGCTCTCCGTATGAACGCAATTTTTTCGCCGCTATTAAAGCTAGAGACTTGAAACTTGGAATATATACTCGTGTATACCCGAGTCAGACAAAGTGATAAGATTTCTTGCCACGCTCACTGGGATGCTGGCAAACGTAATTATTTCCCACAATATTAAAGCTAGAGACACCTCTAGAGACGCCCACTATAACGCCGTCCCCAGCGCCCCTGCCTTAAAAATCGGAAATGGTTATATCTCCCACAATTTTTGAGCTAGACGCTCCATATTTGGAATATATACTACTGCAAAGCTCTCCAAACATCACAGTAAAAATTTGACGGCCGCGGACAAACCAAAAAAAATGGCCATCAAAAATGAAAAATTTTTCGAAAAATTTATTTTCAATAATTAATATATATGAAATGCAAAATTAATCTAGAGGACAAACCATGAAAAAATGCCATCAAACATGAAAAATGGTTCAGTTTTGAAACAGTTATAGCCGTTTGAAATATGGGAGCTATGGTTTCGAAAGCTTTACATGTCAAAATTTTTGTCAATTTTGACATTATTATTATTACGTTTATAAAAGTCCCTTCTCAGTCCTAACTAATTTTAATGTATCCGTGCAAAGCCGGGTAAAACTATTAAATTGCTAATAATGGAATGCTTTTCTATTTCATAGGTGCTCATTGTCATAGTTCAGTTTTCATAAAGTTCTGAAAAGGACAAACAAAAAATGAAATATTATTTACCCGCAAGTGGTGCCTAATGCGTGTTGGACTTAACAAGATATTTATTTTGGTAGCTGATCGTAATTATGTCAGCACGCAAGAAACACATTTGAAATAGGAGAGGCGGATCTGGTCCAAGCAGGGCATGTGGTAACGAGCTAATTAAAGCCATGTAGACCGATGAAGAGTTGGAAATGTGGGGTGCGTTTACTTAGTACGGTAAAACAAATTGACAGATCAAAACCAAATGTAAATGCATTGCTTAGTTATGCTCAGTTTCGACAAATTTAATAGCAAAATATTTACTTTTTGGTTGCTTTCCCAGGAGACAGCTGACACGGCTCAACTGTACAAATTATCTGTTTTGTTTCAAACTCTATAAGCCACAGAGCAAAGACTTCGACATATGTTGCAACTTGACTTGACATGTTCCTGTTCTCAGTTCGACTTGCGAGTGTCACAGCCACAAAAACAATATGCCATATATCACATGTACGATAGCACATTTATGATACGCTAACAAACTGAATAGCGCTGAGTAGTTGAAATATCAATCAAATTAAAAAAAAAATTGCGTAAAGTTTTACGTGCGTCAAATTCAGTGAAAGTCTTTTTCCAACAGCGCTTGCCTGAGTAGTGCGTAATAACCGGGCACATAAATACGGAATAGTCTGGGCGGTCCATAAGATGCAGCTTATCAATTCAAAGTGATGCGGGACCAACGCAACGGTGCGGAGTTCAAGCGGCTAAGCGACATAGCAACATGACAGGCAACAAATGCGCGCGATACTACAGCTACATAATTGTGTGTATGTGTACGTATACGATCATATACATACATATAAATATGCGATCATACATATAAATTCGGAAACATTTTCAATCAACATAAAACTACTCCAGTATTTCATTAAACTCTCAACCGGTTTTGACAACCACCGATAGTTTTTACCTTGGACAAAGACGTTATTCGCCAACAGAATTGACACGGGGTACTCAAAATGGATTGGTGACAGCCCCCAAGGCCCCAGTGGCAACAACGACAACAAATTCGTTTATCAAACACTAAACTAATGTTAATTGTTATTGTGACTAGCAGTTTTCTTATTAATCAAAGAACTTTATTTGCAACAAAAAAATTTTCAATTTCTTTGAATTACGAAAAACATTAGCAAACAGAAGTCATATTTCTGATAAGAAAACATATATTAATTACACACTATACGAGTAAACAATGATGTGGCTCTTTGTGATACGGGCATTAGTTTGCATTAGAAATCAATAAGTTATAATTTGATTTACGAGCAGGCGTCATTCTTTTCTACCAACTAGTTGCATACCTCGCGTGACAAGCTCGTGATCCATGTCATATTTCTGACTAATCATCCGGCCATCTAAGCTTTAAAAGACTAACGCACGAACGGACCGGACCACCTAACAAGCCGGACAGAGCACCTATGGAGTCGTTGTCAGCGGCTGAGGGGAGAATTCTATTGAAATGCAAAACATGTCAATTATTTAGTTATTAGCGGTATAGATTACAGCCAAGCTGAGATGCATGGGAAACCACAGGTCATAAAATGTCTGTGTGTGTGTATATATTCACGTAATGTTTTTCTACTATTGGCTATTAGGTAAGGGGCAGGCCCCCGGCGAGTTGAATGCGCTTGCTTAAAACAATGCAGCACTGACCTAGTGCAAAAATGTTCACACTTATCTATCATATATGATAGTTTATTATAGTAGGGGTTATAAAATGAATGGCTTAACATAAAGACAATGAGAATATAACTAATCAAACTTTACGCTTAAGTATTACGCATAGATCCAAATATTTTATATTAATTAACAGCAACTAAAAGTGCAAATTAAAATATTGTCTACGCAGCGCAGTCCCGCGATTGATAGAATAGAATGTAGCCGGTTTCCGAGGACTTGTGTATATCCGAAGTGAGGCCATAGAAATCCTCGATGGTGGAGGCTTCTATTTTATCGACCATGTCATCGTCGAAGAGCAGCCAAAGTCCGTGACTTTTCACAATGCTTATATAATGACCGCGATTCGGCCCCGATCCGCAGTGAATAACGACAGCAGTCAAATCGTAAAGCCTGTCCGGATTGACGGCATCGTCAGAGGTGTTGAACAGGCGCAGCTCAAGCGGAAAGACAACGCGATGCGATACCTTGATGTGGCGATTAAATTGCTCCATGTACTTAAAGCGCTTCAAATGCAGCGCCAATATCATCGGCAGCTTCTTGACGCGCATGCGTTTCTGCGCCTCCTGGTAGCTGCAACAATTATCGCACTTGAACTTGTTGTCCGAGCAGAGAGTTTCCGTGTTGCTGAAGCAACGCAAGCAGTGCGTAATGGACGTGTTTTGATCAACGTCCACCTGTAGGTCGAAGAAGTTCTCGTCCTTGCTGCTCACTGTCTCACAGTTGAGACAGCGTGTCTCTGACGTCAGTATGCCCTGGAAGATCTCATGCACCCAAGTGGGCTCCGTATTAGCCCCGTTTGTTTGCGTTATTGGCGTGGTCGTGGCGGTGAGACACCCATTCCCATCTAGCACGCTCGTGGTTCCACTTAATGAACCCGACGAGTTGCTGCAGTTGCCATTCGTTGCTGTCGAATTCGATGTCGAGGTCGACGTCGAATTTGACGAATTTGAGTTCGAATTTGACTTTGTAGTGGTGCTGTTGCTTGGCGTATGACTATTGGTTAGGACAGGAACGGAGCCGCCATTACCCGTCTTTCCGGTGTTGCGTTCGGCCAGAATTATCTCGTTGATGTGATTTATTAGAAAGTTGAGAAATTCATGCGCATCCTGCTGCATATAATTATCAAACTCTTCCTTCTCCTTGCGCAATCGAGTTATGAACTTTTTGGGTGCGATGGAGCCGACTTTCTTTTTCTGTGTGGCAATGCTGTAGAAGAGATCGGCTAGACAGGAGAGCAGCGTCTCTTTTGGCCTCTTGTTCTTGGCCTTGTACTCGAGAACCTTCTCGCGAAAGGGCTTGCAGAAATAGAGCGCCTGCAGCACCGAGTTGCTGTAGCAGGTGTTGCCAAAGTTTACCAGCCCAAAGTAATGCTCGTTGGGCGGAAATAGGTCAGAGCCGATCTCGCGCTCCAGCTGCGAGACGTTGGCGCCCATGGTAGCTACAGGGGCTGCCGCGGCACAGCGGTACAGAAAACCCCACACTGTGTATGCTTAGTGTCGATTGTTAGACAGTTATACGAGTACTATCATTCATGAGTATGTGTTCGTAATCGGAAATTATGGTAAGAGCCTTGGCTCGATTTAGTATTGTCTACAGAGATTGCTTAATTTTGGTGGCAGATGCGCAAAACAATTTTCTATATGTCTGAAAATAAATAATTTTGAAGAGGGGATACACGTGAGTTTCTTTCGCATAACACAAACAACAAAATTAAAATTATTTTAATGTTTACTTTGCTTTTCTTTTTAAATATTAATTTGAATGCTTTGTTGTTTTTCAAATAGCGACATTAAAAACTAAGGGATAAATCGATAAATAATATTATAACTAAAATGGCATATGTTAAGAAAATCAAGTATGAAAAATTCTCTCCGCAAATATCCCCTCTCCAAAAAATATTTTCAAACAGTGTTTCAAATTCGCTTTGCCACAGTGCACTTATTTCAAGAGGACATACCGCGATTGTTATTTCATTAACTTATTTTTTCGTTCGTGGTAAAGAATCGTAAAAATATAATTCATTTTTGTAGAAAATGTTTCAATAATTTTAAAATTTTTTTTAAAAATAATATGTGAAATATTTTGAAATTAATATAATAAAAGATGGTTAGATGATTAGAAAGAACTTTAATAACGAGGACTAAAAATTGACTAGAACACACACTTAGTCAAGTTCTAAATAAACACCCAAGCACCAACTTATGCAAAGAGAAATTGACGCAAGAAATGGGCATGGCTATACGGCGGATTTCATTATATTGTAAAAAGAATTTGTTTAAACTAGTCAAGTGAGTCATTGCCAGTAGCTAGTTATTCATTTCAACTTAATCGATATATTTTGCATGTTTTAATGGATCGATAACAATGATCTTCGATGACTAACTTGTACTAAAAATAGTGTCGTTTTATGACGGTTAATCGGTCGGCACGGTGAATTTTTTTTTTAAACCGCTAGAAGTGCGCTGGGAAAATTCCGCGCAACCGCAACACTTCACTGACGTGCGCCAATCTCACTTATGGCATCGCGTCGTGTGCCGTGGGCAATGCACTCGACACTAGCCCAGACTATAAAAGCCAAAGCCCGGGCTTCGATAAGCTCTTAAAATCCATTGCAAGCCTAGAGAAAATACACGAAGCGGAAGATTCAGTGAAAACCTAAGGCGAACTCAACAAGCAACTAGTAAATTCGAACATTTTGGATTTACAACTGCAGTGAGCTTTAAAAAGAAAGCCAAGGACTTACTTCAGTTGACAAGGACCACTCAATCGTTCTACCCGGTTCGTAAATTACAGCACGTTGGAGCACCTTCTAATAACTTACGCAAGTGAAAATCTTCTATATGCTGCACACAAGGACGGTAAAATTCACAATATTGGCCGGTATCCAACCGAGCCAGTAAATCGTCTTTCAGGCAAATTGCTTAAAATTCTAGCATAATATTTAAAATACCTCGTTAAAGAGGTTTACTTGTTAGTAATATTCTTAAGTATCGCTAAGTCTTAATATACAAAAAACTAATTTATAATGCACCGAAAGCTTTAATATTTAAAGCATATGGATTATTGTAGAAAAAGCAGCAAAGCTCAATTAAAATAAACCCTTAAAACAACGAATTGCATAGTTTTTTCAATATATTCGACATAATTTGTTAACTAATTCAATTTAGCCAACTTTCAACGGGCCTTTTCCCATACCTTTGACAGTCTTCACAGCTACAAAGTAAAAGTCCAACTTCGAGATCATTTTGGGTACCATAACTTTCATTCATTCTACTATTCAAATTAAAATTCATTCAAATAAATATTCCTTAAATTATTTTGACCACATTTAGTATTGGGTTTTTGTTTTTGTAAACTGTCAATTTTTGTGCAATTTTGTTTGCCATTCCAAAGTGTTTCATCAGTCAGTGATGGACTTTTCCAAAACCTAACATATTTTTTACCTGCTTTTAATTGACATCGCCCAGCGAGCTGGTTTTATTTCAATGGGTAATTTTATGAATTGCTAACTAAGCATCGCTGACTATAAAACTCGCCGTGCTGTGCGATAAATAAACAGTAAGGAAAAATGCAACCAGTTGTAAGTATCGGAATGTATATTTTCTTTCTACCGCTGGCACTTATCTTATTTTTACTACAGATTTTCTTCACTATTCTGTTGGGTTTATCGTCCCTAAGTGCACGACCCCTAAATATGAACTTATCTAAAACTTCGGTATCCACTTCAAACGACAATCAAATTACCAATATGCTTCAAGTGTCCAGCACAATCGCAACATTTTCAGATGAATTGTGGATGGAACAATCCAATTCAATGCCAACTACGACAGAAATAGCTAGAGTTACTGCACTTAAAAACAAAAATTCAATGGACCACCTTAAAACAAATTCTTCCACCAGAAAAGCGACATCAGAGTTGATGAAATCGAGTACCGAGGATTATACTAAAGCTACTGGACTTACAAATTCTTCCAGCATAACGTCGACGTCAGTGCTGCTGAAATCGAGCACTGAGAGCACACTTAATAATCAAAGCTTTGCAATTGATGGACATGATTTTGAGCATCGACCTGTTTTATTTGAGCCAAGACTAAGCGCCAAACTTTTAAAAGTACTTACACTCCTAGGCTAAGCTCAAGATTAAATAGTAATAAATAAAATCAGTTTGAAATCTATTTGCGTACTACATAGGAATACATTAAAGTGCAAAATTTCCACGCAAAGAGATTTAAATTCTCTGATGATTTATTATGATAATTATTATGATATTCCATTTGTCACTTCTGATCTACTCGTAATTTAAAAAATATTATTTGCGTTGTAAGTTTTGGAATATTTTGTGAATAATTTTCCAAAAGTTCAGTGATTTTCCCCTCGATATTTCAGTGCTATTTGTGCATATGGCAGCACACGGCATATTGCGAAGCTGGCAATCTAAATTGCAATTACTGTCAATCATTACTACAACTGTCAATGCAATTATGAATCGAGCTCTATACCAATACAAAAAGATAACTTGAAACAAAACTCGTTTCACTATCCGAAGATAAATAGTGCGGAATCGCTCATTCAATACTTACTGATGGAAGCGTGATTCCGAACTTCTCAATTGCATCGTTGGGGACCGGTCAAACGTGTTTCTAGTACTATTCGCGTTCACGATCAGAATTACAGAATTATAGTAACACAGTCGATATCGTCTCGTCTATATCAAATACAGATTGAAATTGCACACACTCAGTGCACTCCAACAGCTGCAACTACAATGACCAGAGGAATCACAGTAAGTGTAGCTCATTTTTCAGTATTGTGAAATAAAGAACTTAAGATATGAACGCCTCGCAGTTTCTCTGCTTCTTGCTAGTGGTTTGCGCCTATATTGAGCACAATCATGCCGCCACCAAGGTGTTCTACGAATTCCAGTAAGTTTTCTGCTACATTGGTAGAGAACAACAATAATTGTCCATTGCCGTTCTCAGCATTCGCGAGGCGCACAGCGAACGCCATGAAACAGGCGCACTTAACACATCGAACAACTCGACGGGGCAGCCCGAACTGATAATCACAGGAAAGCGCACCTCGAATGTGATTTTGGCTGGCAAGGACTCGAATTCAAGCAACAGCGTCTACGTAGAAACGGCTGTCTATAGAGCTGATGACAGCGGTTACCATGTCAAGTACAATATAAGCATAGAGCCACTTGAGGTGGACACTCGTCTCAGCGGAAAAGCTCTGAAGGTGATCGTGGGCTAACTGCGAACCAAGTATTATTCAATCCATTGTCAATATGTGAGACTAGCACCAAACATAATTAGGCAACCAGAACTATAGAGAACTATATACAACATATACTACAATTTGGATGTGTTCGGAATAAAAAATACAAATATATTGGCCTCAAATTTACCATTAAAAATCCGTAGTCTGAAAGCCAAAGAATATTCAAAAGCTGTGCAAAAATATAAACCTAAACTTGAAGAATAGAAAATGCAAGACGACCAACAGCAAAATAGTATAGATCAAAAAAGATAACAAAAATTATAAATATTTATAATGACAAACAAAGAATCAATTTCTTACCGTTTATGAAGTTTTCGTTTATTACGGAGTGGATCCCTGGAGCTAGGTCGACTTCTCGCTCAATGCTAAAGAAAATTTCTAGACAATACTTTCGCGGCAATTGAGAAAAACAACCAAAGGCTGCTTTAATTAAAGATGCCAGTAATTCAAAGTGTAGTAGAAATTTAGAAGAATGTTTTCCTGCAAAGAAAGGAAGCGAATAAGGGAAAAATTAACTATTCAAATAACACAAACATCTTAAGTGAGGAAAACACAAATTTTAATTATGTACACATATACATTCTCATTTATTTACATATATGTGAAACAATCCCAACCTTGGGCACCGCTGAAACACTGAGAAAGTCATTGGCTCATTAGAACTGAGAATAGAGAACGAACGAGAGCCCCAGCAGAAAAATAATATAAAAACGTGCTGCCCGCGATGCTACCTTGTGGGTCAAGTGCGCGAGAAACAAAAACAAATACATTGATGCTGCCAGACAACGTTAGACTGAGAAAAACAGCAATATAAATTGGGTCAGTCGGGCCATCTCATTGAGATGGAGAGCAAATTTGTTGCAACGGTTAATAAAGCTAATTAATTAATCAAGCGGTTGCCGCTGACGCCGACGATAAGCCTCCGCCCAATTCAAAAATCGACGCATCGCTCAATTTTAGCTTAGTTTTCTTCCGACGACTAAACGGATCATATCACGCTTCAAACAAAACAAAAATAATAATAGTATTTATAATATGGAAATCTGGAAGTGCTGCCTGGCAGGCTTTGCACTGCCTCGTTTTGCTTGAACGGTTCCGTCGCGCATCCTTTCGCCGCAAACTATACCAACGATATATTGCGCCTCGCCAAGGCAGCCCACATTAAGGCTTACCTAACCGAGGGACAGCAGCGGCCGTGCGACAACTTTTACAAATATGCATGTGGCAATTGGCCGCGTCTGCATCCAGCGAGACTCCACAATAAAAAGACCAACTATCTGGAGGAGCTGCAGGAGCTGTTTGTTCGCAAGAGTGCAGATATGCTTAGGAGCACAAAACCGGGAGCGGATAGCAGCGCCGATCGTCATTTGAAGAGCTTCTTCAACTCCTGCTACGCTCAGGCCAACGACACTCGCTCTGCGCTGGCGGCCCTGCTGCAGGTAACGGACTTCCGCGGCGGATGGCCAGAGATCCGAGTGTCATCCTGGTACCATTATGAGTACGACTGGCTGAGAGTCGTTGCCACGCTCAAGCGACGCTTGGGCGTAGACATACTCATTGGTCTAGATGTTGTCCTCGACTACAAGGAAGAGCGCATGCATCGTCTCAAGCTGGGTGCCCCGCAGTTACCACTGGGCCATCGTCGGCAATATCTGGATGCGGGCTACCATGATGCCCGCGAGCGCTACGAACGCTCAATCAGACAGAAACTGGAGGGCTACTTTCCAGAGCAGCCGGAACGCTGGCACGGCGAGGTGGCATCACAGGTTCTGGAGATTGAGCAGAAGCTGGCCAAGGGATTGCCGCACGATGCGGCGCTTACATTGGAGCAGACAACCCGACAGCGTACTGCCGCCCAAATGAAGGCCGCCTACGGCAACTACGTGGATGTCAGTCGGTATCTGCAAATGATCTTTAACGACACTATGTACGTGGAGCTATACGAGACGCCCGAGGATTACCTGTCCAATCTTGTGGACGTGATTCGCAACACGCCCAAGCTGCATCTAGCCAATTATACCATCTGGCGCGCATTGGACACTCTGGACCAGGCACGTGTTCCACCCACAGTCCAGCCGGGCATCTGGTGCGTCCAGCTGGTGCGCCAGTACTTCCCGCAGCATCTGGAGAGCCTTTTCCATCGCAACTACAACAACATGGAGATGATCAACGAACTGCAATCCACCTGGGCTGACATCAAGCGTGTCTTTCGCGAGGATTTACAGGCATCCACAGATCTCCACTGGCTCACACTGGACACCCGCCAGAAGGCCATCTCCAAGTTGGAAGCGCTGGAACTGCAGTTTCGCAATCATGACGAAACTCAACTAATACGACAGATGCACGGCCTGAACCTACACGAGAATCAATTTTACCAGAATCTAGTTAGAGTGCTGCAGTGGCGCACGCACCGTCAGCTGGCCAAGCTGCTAGAGGAACCGCTGCTGACGGACAAGGTGTACAAGGTGCCGCACTACGAACTGACCACCAACAAGATGCAAATACCCATCACATTTCTACAGGCGCGTTTCTTCTGGGACCCCGCCTATCCCAACTCCCTTAAGTACGGCACGCTAGGCGTTCTTTTGGCCCGCCAGATGTTGCACGGCTTCGACAACGAGGGTCGACGCTTTGATCGACATGGCTATCGCAATAACTGGTGGGATGTTACCTCGGAAAGTTCCTACTCTCGACGCGCCCAGTGCTTTCAGGAGCAGTACGCAGTATTTGTGCAGTTTCGAGATAAGCCAATCAAGGACAAAGGGCTGCTGACCCGCATTGTCGCTGACAATGGTGCCCTAAATATCGCATTTCGCGCTTACACAAAATGGCTTAAGAACACGGCCGAGACTCCGGACATCTACCAGCGGGAACGATTGCCACTGCTCGACCATTCCCAGAACCAGCTCTTCTACTTGGCCTATGCACAGCTCTACTGCTCCGACTATCCGGACTCCTTTGAGTTATTTGACGAGCTACCTGAACAGTTGCGCGTAAATACCGCACTTTCTAATTCGGAGCAATTTTCGGATGCCTTCAGCTGCTCCAGAGACGACAAGCTAAACGCCCGCTTCAAGTGTGAGCTATATTGAATATAGCTTATCCACAAGGAGATAAACATCATTTTATATTTACAACACTATATATAACAAGCAAGTCCAATAAAGTTTCGCACACTTTAGTTTTCGCAAATTCTTGTTCTTTCCCCATGTGATGTATCTTAGGTATCTTAGCATAAAAACAGGCAGACATCAACCCTACTCCTACGAGTATTTACATCGTGTCATTCGAAATAATGTTTGTGAATTGTATCGTTGTAGTTCGATTTACCCGCTCTTTTCTCTCTACTGCTCTCTCTCTCTCTCTCTCTCTCTCTCTCTCGTGATAACCCGCGTTGAACTGCGGACTTATCAGCGCACGCTTTGAGGGCTGAGCAGTGATTGAAGCGACTGTTCACAGTTTACAGCAACCCAAACATGCGGCAGCATGTCTGAATCTGGCTGTACAACAGTTCTTGTGGTGCTGATCCTGTCGCTTGTACGCCTCGATCAGGTGCCTGGTGATGGCGTTAGTTTTCAGCGCGTCTTTCAGACAGAGGAAACGGTGCGTCAGAACAAAGCGCATGAGATGCGTCGCCAAATGAACCTGCGTGCTGATCCCTGCATAGACTTCTACGAGTACGCCTGTGGGAATTGGGAAATAGAGGCCACTCCGCTATCGAAGCTGGAGCACCGCATCGATTTGGAGCTATTACGGCTGCTGGACGAGACCGCAACGCGCAAGGATAGTGCTCTGGCGCGTCAAGCTAAGGATTTTTATCAGTCCTGTGTTGTGGCCCAAGCACAACAGAGCCAGCAGCAGCAGTTTCTCAACGAGTTCATTCAACAGAACGGCGGCTTCCGGCGATCCCAGGCTCAAACTGGGGTGTTTATCACCAGGAATACAACTGGCCACAGGTAACAGGAAAATTACGACGAAACTACGGCATGAATATCCTGATCGGGTTGCACGTAAGCTACAACTATGCCAGTGTCCAGGAAAACAGCATTTACCTGAGCGCGCCAACCACTTTGATTCCCAACGAGCTGTGCAGAAAACCGCAGCTCGATAAACGCGATTCGGCATTCGAGGCCCTCGAACGGACGGTGGCCGCCCAGCTAAAGACCTGGTTGGCAATGGGGAATGAGGAGTCCGCCCGCCTAGCCGCTGAGATTATCAGCTTAGAATACGAGCTATGCGGCGAAATGCAGAGCCCAGAGCCTTGGGACGCCGAGGTGCACCTCTACAAAACCAACTTCACCCGCAAGACACTAGCTGAATTTAGCCAGCTCTACAATCTAGATTTGAAGGGGTATGTGGCCAACATCTATGACCAGATCATCCCGAGGCCAGTCTATATGGCAGCGCCCAGCTACTACCGCCAGCTGCAGCGCTCGCTAAATGCCCGCAATGGCAGCCAGATAGCCAACTATATAATGTATCGGGCAGTAGCTGCACTCACATTTCCGTTGGAGGACAAGCCGGAGCACAGGCCGGCCTACTGTCTGGCCAAAGTTAAGCGCCTTTTGCCGGCGGCTCTGGGCGAGATGTATGCACATCAATACGCCAGCGAGGAATCCAGACAGCAGCTGCTTAAACTGTACGCCCACTTGCAGGAAGCTCTGAAGCGGAGCGTCAGCGCCGACTGGCTGGAAGAGGGTAGCCGTCGTGTGGCTCAACGCAAACTGAGTGACATGCAAATAACACTGCCGAGCTATGAGCAACCTCTGGTACTGAGACTTCAGTTGGACCGCAGCAATTACTGGCACAATCTCCGGCAGCTATTGGGCGCGGTGCAGGCAGAGCAGCTGAAGCGTCGACTCGAGGAGAGCCCGACACTGCCAGCCGATCCAGTGGATGCCTATGAAACACGCCTGCTTTACCGCCCAGTGCAACGGCGAGTGGAGATGGGCTGGCGCTGCTGCAGCCACCAGACTACGATGAGCGGTACGGCCAAGCCCTGCAGTACGCGACATTGGGAACTGCACTCGCCCAGCAGATGGCCAAGGCTTTTGATGAGCTGCATTGGTCAGTGGGACTGCTGGAGCACGACAACTGGGACGCACTGACAGCCTGGAGGTATCACAATCGTAGTGAATGTTTTGCACGCCACGTGGACGATTATCTGCAGAGCAATAAGACGGCAACAGAGCGCCTCATAAATGGCAGTGCCGGTCTAAACATCGCCTTCAACGCCTATCTCACTTGGCTGGGATTTCAGGCGCCAAACAACGACTTCACACGGCTGACAAAAGAGACCTTGCCCAGCTTCAACTTTTCCAATACGGCGCTGTTCTTCTTAGCATTTGCCCAGCAGCACTGTCATCCGAAAGAGAAGGAACGCGATGAGCAGAACATGTGGCCCCATCTTAGGTATAGTGCTCGCCAATCGCACAGCTGGACTCGATTCGCGGTAAATGGACCGCTGCGCAATTTGAAAGATTTTGCGCGCGAGTTCCATTGCCCAGCAGGCTCACCCATGAATCCTGCGGACAAGTGCATCATTTACTAAGCAGAATTTGTCAGAAAATCCAATATGAAAATGTTTACCTCATCAAATACCAAACAACACCTCGAGAAATCACTTAATTCTGAATTGAATTGAATTATTTTCTTCACTGTTTACCCACATTAATGTTCTGTTACAAATATTAAATAAATACTCATTTCATATTTTCCTTATGAAATATGAAAGTGAGTTTGAAAATATATTAATAAAGCTTATTATTATTAATATTGTTTTATTGAATTTCAGAGCGGTTGCGACGGCAGACGGCCGAGGTCGATATTGTTTACTTCTCTCAAGTCTCAGAGCGCGTCTCTATGGCGATAACCCCAGGGACTGAAACTCAGACGAGCACACACTTGACCCATATCGTCAAGTTCATGAGCGAAAAATGACACGACCAAGCTGCGCTTATCAACCAGCGCGGGGCTCAGTCGACTATCAACACTAAGATGAGTACTACACGAGTTGCTCCGTTTCTTCTATTTTCCCTACTTCAGTTCGCAATGGAAATCCGCGTGACCAGCGCTGCATATCGGTACAACAATATAAATCGTAGCATGGCGACAGGCGGACTGACGCAGGCAGCAGCCGTGCACAGCCACGGCAACAATGCTGAGACACGCCAGGAGCAGAAAGTACGCCAAACCATGTCCAGAGACGTACAGAAGTACATGAACCTGAGCGCCGATCCCTGCGTCGATTTTTACGAATACGCATGTGGGAACTGGGGTCGGTTTCACGCTCGCCAATTGCGCGACAGGGCGCTGATCACGGCACAACAACTGGTGGAGGATCGTATAGTAGATCAACTGCAGGAGCTGTTAAGACTACCGCTGCCGCCACAGAACCATCCCAACGAATACAGCCCAGCCAGCGCGGCAAATGCGCGCAAGGTGCGCAGCTTCTACGACACCTGCGTGGCCGTCGAGGCCAATGCGGGCGAGCGGCGGCAATTCCTGATGAAGATTGTGCGCGAGAACGGCGGTCTGCGAAATGTGCCCAACTCGCACTGGAAGCACGACCATCACTGGCTGCAAATGCTGGCATCGTTGCGACGCAACTACGGCCTGGATATACTGATCGGACTGGATGTGGACCTCAATCTCCAGCAGATGCGCGGCAACAGTGTTTACCTCGGCGAGCCCCGCCTGACCATAATTCCGGCGGAGTACTGCAGCGCAATAGCCACCCGGCAGGCAAATGTTCGCGACGAGATTTACGAGCAGATCCAGCAGCAAGTGGCGGACAACATGCGCGATTGGTTTGCCATGGAGAGCGGTGAAGCGGCCCGTTTTGGCGGCGACATTGTCCGGTTTGAGTTTGAGCTGTGCAAGCGCATGCGTGAGCAGCAGATCTTACCGGGCCCCGATCCCGGCAGCCAGGAATCGGCCCAGCAACCTGTTTATAGTGCACGCTCACGCACAGGACAGGAGCGTCTTCGTCAGCAGCCTGGCGCAGGCTCAATCTATCCTAGAATAACACTCGCAGAGCTTACTACAAAGCTGGGTAACTGGCTGGACTTTAAGCTCTTTGTCGAGAGCATTTTGGATGACGCGTACATGGACTATGTGTACCTGCGCTCCCAGAGCTATCTTGGACATCTGGTGCGCACAGCGAAGGCCAACAATCCGGTCACAATCTCCGGTTACATTATGTACCGGGCATTGCTGGAGCTCAATCAGCCGCCGGAGGAGCACGCCATGCGGCGTCCTCGGCAGTGCGTCCGTGTGATGCAGCGCCTCTTCCCGCAGGTCCTAGGCGACATGTATCAACGGCACGTACAGCGCGATGACGTCCAGCAGGACATGGAGCAGGTGTTCAGTGACGTTGTCAAAGCCTTTGAGCAGCAGCTCAAGGTCGAATGGCTAGACGAGAACGATCGACGAACAGCCAGGACTAGATTGGCGCAATATCACACGCAGCTGCCGGACTACCAAGGCGCAGATCTCACTGAGCTGCGCTTTCAGAAAAACGACGACTATTGGAAAAGGTTGGAGACGACCCTGCAATTTAATGCCCGCGAATATCTCAACAGTCTGCGAGGCAACGATTTTGGACAGGTCAACGAGGGAGCCGTGAATGCCTTTGAGGCACGTGCAGCCCTGGTACCTCGCCAGCAGGCGGTGCTCGTGGGCTGGGGCCTGATGCAGGAACCGTACTACAGCTACTACTATCCGAAAGCACTGAAATATGCGTTGCTGGGACATCGGCTGGCCAGCGCACTGCTGCAGGCCTTCGACGATGAGGGCTGGAACCGACAGCCCCAAGCGACGGCGCCCTGGAACGAGCTCACCATGGCCGGCTACCGAAATGCCAGCGAGTGCCAGCGTGCCCAGTACAGCAACTATTTGTCGGATCAGCCCGACGAGTTCCGCAATGCAACGCGACTGAGGGAGGTCATTGCCGAAAGCGGAGCCCTAAATGTGGCATTCAATGCGTACTTGGCCTGGCTAGAACTGGTGGATCACAAGTTAAAACCACTGCTCTTTCGAGAGACACTGCCCGAGCTGAACTACACCAACACTCAGCTCTTCTTCATATACTTTGCTCAGACACGCTGCTGGGCTAAGCCAGGAGAGAAACCTGCCTCCGAGGCACTGCCGCTGATGCAGCACACGCCACAGCGCTGGGATGTGAACGGGCCATTGAGCAATTCGGAGGAGTTTGGACGCGAGTTTGGCTGCGCGCTGGGCGCACACATGAACAACGGCAACAAGTGTTTAGTTTTCTGATACTTTTCTCAGCAATTCACGTGGATTTAAAGTGTGAGGCGTGGATCAGGAAACCAAGAATTTAGTCTAGGGAACTATCATGGAGGAGATAAACTTAAGAATATTCGACAAAGGTATACTTCGCATAAGCTACTTTCAACGTATATTTTTTAAGTTTAAGATAAGAGGAACTCAATAAAGAACAGCAAAAATAAGACATTACTATAAATAGGAGGGCCCACAAACACTAATGTACATATGTGTGTGCCAGCGTCAATCGAACCAGCTAAGCATGACAAGAGGCTCGGTTTCAAAGCAGAATTAAGCACTTGAACACGCAGTGCAAAGATGTAAAAGCAGAAAGACAGTATCGCCATATGTGTACAGTTATACTTATATACTTGCGCATATGCGTACTTCGATTATGTATATATACAATGAAACTGCGTATGTGGGTCGGTGTTGGCCTTCAACTGTGAATCGATTGCTTGTATACCTATAAAATGTATGAGATTGTGAGAGCGTATTTCCGCTTGGTTAAAACTTGGATATGGATTGTGCTACGAAAACAGGGACTGCGTGTCGAATTCTGTACTGATAGTCAAATAGAATTAGATATAATGATTTTCCTGTCCTAGAACTTACACGTTTTGTTATCTGACAATATGCATTATACGACAATATGCACTGAATAATAAACTCATCATATCACATATTACGCATTTATAAGTAGATATTATAAATAGAGCTGTGTGAGTGCAACTGAGTTTTCTTCAATGAAAAGAACTTTGTTGCCACAGTATAAAATTACGCGAATAATCACACAATATGGAAATAAATTATTTATACAGCAAGATGTGTGAATCATATTGAGGTAGAAAAGCAAGCAAAACAATAAACAATAAGCAGTGAAAATAATAATACAACCACAGACCTCTCTTCCACGCATCCAGCTAAGATATTATAAGTTCGTCGATTCATCAATTTAACAGTTACTTTAAGAGTAATTCTCATTAGCTCGACTCACAATAAGACTATTTAGGTAATTTAGCAATATTTATGAGATGCAAAGTATGTTAACATTCAACATGTGTTTAATTAGTAAGAAAAGCAATGAATTAAAAGCAACTAACATGCATTCAATTGCAAATGCCAGCACCTGACTCACAAATATAACAAAAACAATGGAACGCTCCATGTCGGAAAATGCAGTGAATAAAAATAAACTGGTCCCAGAAGTTGACACCATAAGGCGGTTTGATAAATCAACTATACAAATCCTCCAATAAATCAACCATACCGAAAACTATATATGTTTTTAAAAGCAAATGACCCAATTTCGTTCAAGCAGTCGGCACATAACTCGAAGAGTGAGAGCCCCTCCACATATTCTAATGATTCCCGACTGGTTTCCGACGCTTGTTTTCCTGCTCTTGATAGTGCTGGAGCGCTTCACTACACAGCTACATACATATATGGCTGCTGGCCTGCCATTACACATTACATGTTTGATTTATACATTTTTGACCTCAATTTTTGAAAGTTTTACGTTTATTTTAATAGACAACAAACAAACAAACATTTCTGTTGCTTTTTCGAGTGGTAAGTAAGCGGTTCCAAAGGGAGTCAATTAATACTGAGTGTTGTGTGCATATGAAATACCAAGACAATTCAAATAATATTAAGAGTAATGCAGTGTCCTTAAATAGACATATGTAAAAGGAATACAGGCACAACTTGATCAACAATAATTGGAAGCTACCCACACTAAGAAATGTCAATTTAATTGAGGAGAATTGATTTAGTTTTTATTCTGTTGTGCCAACTCTCCCTCTCTCGCTATCTCTCACACACATACAGTCACACAAACACACGTGTGTGTGGGCGTTGATGACGCCTCTACCGGCTCATATATGGCCCCGTATATTCAAGTATAAATACTTTACATTAAACTTTGGCAAGCAGTAAATAAAGAAATTTATTTCGCTATTCAATTATTTGCTTTGCTTATTGTACCGGTATCAGCAAACGTGCGCCATATTTAGCATAGCCTTGTGCCAAAACAAATTTTCGTGACAATATAAAGTTCCTTTTGCCAATACATATATAAATATTTACAGTCGTGACGATTCTATTATATCGTTGAGGTTTTCCCGGGATATCTTTATACACTAAGCACAAATTGGAGACTTTGCACGCAGAACAGCTGGTTTATGAGGGGGCGCGAGAGAGCATGAGCGAGAGAGAGAGAGAGAGATAGAGAGCGCACATACATATATATTTAATAATGAGAAAAATCGATTTTTCAAAACAAATCCCAACGCCTTGGCTGCACTAAGCTAAAAATCGTTTTACACTCTTTACAGATTAGGTTTCCAGGCACAGGTGCAAGCGCACTTGAAGAAAAAACTATTACGTGAACCAATAAATTCCAATATAAAAAACACACATATGAGCAACGCACCTGGCTTTTGTTATATGTCTTTATATTCGACTTTCAACCGACAAAGAGACGACTGCACACAACTTAACAGAGCTGTGCGATAATACATAAATAATACATGTATAATATATATTGTACATTCAAAGAAAAATCGTAACACTTGCAAATTAATCGATGTGCCACACGAATTTCTTTGACACTTGCTTTAGATTACATTAATGTTGAACTGCACTACGTACTGGAAATAATATTCTCAACTCGCTCAGAGAACAAACGCTAGATAAGGGTGGGGTGAGGGTTTGCTCAGTGGGATTGCGGACGTGGTGAGTTTCGCAAAGCACGCCTTGTACACTGTATACACTTATCGATTTATCAATAGGATTTACAAGTAAATAGCATAAAATATATCTTCATTATAAATTCGACCAGCCACTTTTTGTTTAAAACAGTTGAACATAACACATTTGCGAATTCCAAACAAAATAAATATAACGAAAACACCGAGCGACCAAACGAACGAACAAACCCAACAAACGGGCTACGAACAACCGTCAATGTGTGCCGTTGCTTTGTAACTCATCGAGGCGCTCGCGCTCGCTCTCGCTCTTCGGTGCTGCCACAACATGGGCAGAGACGTCGACAGTGCCGTTGCCTGCAGTCAACGACTTCCAGTCGCATAAGTTGACCAACATACTTATGTATGTAAAAGCATAAGCATCAGGGGAATGGGAAGAGAGCTGGAGCGACTTATTAGTCACCCATTGGGGGGAGTGCATGCATTGAAACAGTGAAAATGGAGCACTCTATGGATGACACACCGCCAAACTACCTGATAAGTATCATAGAGAGTACCAACATTACGAGAGAGCATATTTACAAACTCATACTCATACTCAATACGGTGCCTGGTCGAATGCAACTTAGGCCCGACGAAACATTCACTGTCAATATCCACAAAATGCAAAGCATTTCCAATGCGCAGGCCCACAACACAAGAGCATTACTTAGATGACTCTTGGTGAGTGGGGGTGTTGGTTGGAGTCAGGGGTTGCTTTGCCCTTAAGTACATGTGTATACATTTATTTACCATGATATGAATGTTCAGGTTGCAGCCACATCAGGTAGGTAAAATCTACATAGGTAAACATGTGGCTGTTTGTTTGAGTCACGGCCCATTCGCAGGAGTTCTCGCATTGTCGGACTCTATGACTGCGGATATTAACTCCAAATAAACAGTTTATACAAGCACTATTGGGACTACTTATGCATTAATAATAATACGGGACAACAATGAGTTTGCTCAGATAAATATTTACGATCGCTAATATAATTACGATCTCAACATTAAATCTGCAGTGGCAAGATTATTTTTACAGATCCGTAACTGAGGGGTCGCCGCAGGTGGCTGATAAAACAATAATAAAATGTTTTTCCTACTCCACTATACACTTCTTTCACACATAATTGTGTACATATAAACCATATATACAGATAGATATTAAAGACAACAAAAGTAATGATGTGAAAAACGATATTTTGAGACTGGAATTACGAGATTTGAAAAATTTCGAGTACTTTGAAGATGGAATAGAGATAAACAGAGACGTGATAAAAACAAATGGGAAACAAACCAAAAAGCGCATGATAAATTTAACTGAAACCGAGCGCACAGACGAACAAACGAAACAAAGCGGAACGGAAGCTGAGCTCAAAGCGAGCCGAATGCGGGAGCGAGTTAAATTAAATCGCAGCAGCAGCAAACACAAGCAAATCAACGACCAGCTGGTATTTCTCCCATTGGGTTTTCTCTGGCGATCGAAATATGAAAGCTCGAATAGCGCTTTCCATAACTAATAATAAAAAAAATATAAAATTCGAAAACCTAGCAAAAATCAATTAATGCCTAAAATTAAGTTAAGCGTTAAACACAAACATACATACACATGTGTGTATGTACATATATGTATGCAGATGGAAAAAGGTGCACCTACAGGTTGCTATACGTAATTACCTCTTTTGCATTGAATTGTATTAAGCAATTATCTCAGCAAACATCTGGCGTACTGCTCTGCTGCTGCTGCGCGCCCTGACGCCAACGCATTCGTCTTCCACCTGGCTGCAAATTCCACTCCACTCCTATTGCAGTTTTCCAATGTGGAATGTTTCGTGTGTGTTGTGGGGGGACACACACAACTTTCGTTGCCAAAATTACGTTGTTTTTATTTGGTTTTTGTTGTTTCTTTTTTCCTTGCGAACCGCTCCCGCTGTTCGATAATTTATTTTTGAATAAGTGCTCATATATGTATGTATTTGCAATTATGTCAACTTTGATTGCGCTTTAATCTTCGATTTGCTTCATTTTGTTGTTGCAAAATTCGTGTGTAAGTTATAGACAATGGAATGAATGTACGTACACCCGCGCTTGGTTCGTTTTACGTGTTTTCGATTGGATTTTATGCCACACGCATAATTGAGCGATCGCAAAAATGGAAAGTCGTTATATTGGATTTTGTCGTCCGTAATTTGGCGTGTAAGATTAATTTTAATACGGAAACTTTCGACGTAGTGTTGGTTTTCATTAGTTTTATCGCAGCCAGTGTGTACACACTCTTCTAGTGCTGCAAAGCAACTCTAGTAGCTGGTAGCTGTTACCAAATAAGTGTGACCAAAATACTATCTCCTCATAGGTAGCCGATGCCTGTGTTGCACGACTACTCACAATTCAGCATACGGTCAGCCAAATTGTGCAGCAGTTGTGTGCAAAGAACGTTTGCTTGCATTTTCTTGCGATACAAAAATCGATAACCTTTTGCGAAGCGGCAGGCCAATTGTGTATTCGAAGAATGAGCAATAATGTTTTTTTAATTATATTAGTAATATACCTAACACGCAAGGCAAGCAATGGAGCGCTTGAAACGCACAGTGCCAATACAGAGCATACAATTTCCCATGGAGCCGACGCAACTGACTTGTATCAGGATGAGAGTATGTAAATCAACGGTACATTAATAATAACAATTTCATCATATTTGCATATCTTTTAGAGCTAAGTAAAATACATCGTAGAATACAAAGCGCTTTGGCTAGTTATAAACCATGCAGCTATGAGGCAAATGATGACAATTGCACTTGCTACGCCGCGGGCATCAAACGCGACCTGGCACCCTACAAATCAACAGGTTTCACACGGAAAATGATTGATGGCGCTGCCAAGTACGGCACGCGGTACAAAATCTATGAGAAGCAGCTGTACCGGGAAGACAGTTGCATGTTCCCTGCTCGTTGCCAGGGCATTGAGCACTTTCTATTGCAGCTACTGCCCGAGCTGCCAAACATGGACTTTGTGATCAACACTCGGGACTATCCGCAACTGCATTCCACTTGGAATCCCGATGGTCCGGTTTTCTCGTTCTCAAAGACGAATGAGTATCGAGACATTATGTACCCCGCCTGGACGTTTTGGGCAGGTGGTCCTGCCACCAAATTGCATCCCACAGGTATTGGACGATGGGACTTAATGCGAAAGAAGCTGGAAAAGATCGCTTCCACTATTCCTTGGCATGAGAAACAAGAGCTTGGCTTCTTTCGTGGCTCGCGCACATCGGATGAGCGCGACTCGTTGATTTTGCTTTCAAGGCATAAGCCACACCTTGTGGAGGCGCAATATACCAAGAATCAGGCGTGGAAATCCCCCAAGGACACTCTTGATGCTCCAGCAGCAAGTGAAGTATCGTTCGAGGACCACTGCAGATACAAGTATTTATTCAATTTTCGCGGTGTGGCTGCAAGCTTTCGCCTAAAGCATCTTTTCCTGTGTAAGTCGCTGGTTCTCCATGTGGGCGACGAGTGGCAAGAGTTTTTTTACCATCAGCTAAAGCCATGGGTGCACTATGTGCCACTGCATAGCTATCCCAGACAAGAAGAATATGAAGAATTGCTAGAGTTCTTTAAAAACAATGACGGTCTAGCCCAGGAAATTTCTCAGCGTGGTTACGACTTTATTTCGCAGCATCTGCGTATGCAGGACGTCAAATGTTACTGGCGCAAGCTTTTAAAACGCTACGGAAAACTGGTGAAATACGACGTAAAACCAGATGCTATAATGAAACGGATAGGAGGTCTCAAGGATGAATTGTAGTTTTGCTAACTCTAGCGAATACCACACTTTTAACTTTAAGTGTCATAGTATTGTATTTAATTTAAAGCTTCATCAGATCCTTGTTTGAACAATAAAATCTGTAAGATTATATAGACTTTTAACTACTCACTGCTAAAATTTTTGTATATGAAGGGATTAATTACTTTATTTTTAACTTGTATTATTTTCTATAAATATCCTAACATGTTTTGTTTTTTTAAATTATTTCTTGTTAGTCCTGAGAATGGAATTATCTTAAAAGTAATCGAATAAAAAAATTAAAAAACTGAATCCAATAAATAAATGCATTAACAAAACTATGGAATGTCTTAAAGATAAATACGAAATATTGAACGACGGGTCATTCTCTTGTTACAGAGAGGACATTTGCGAGTCGACTGTACGGCAGCTTCAATGCAGCTCTTGCAGAATACGTGGCCGCAGCGGGTCGAAGAGGGTTCACGTCTGCGCACACTGTCCAAACAAACCGGGCACTTGTACGCCTCATCGCAAGAATCATTTATCTCAACATGTTCTCGCTTAGGCGGGGAAGGCTGCGCCTGTTCCACAAAAATTGCCTGGTTGTCGGATCTGTTCAACGAACGACGCCGATTGACCCGTGCAGCTGATTCGAAAGAATCCGCGAGATTAATGTACGCTGGGAGGGGGCGTCTGGGCTCCGGTGTGCATAGATCTATTATAGCATCTGGAGCGCGACCTCTTGCAGACCGAGGTAGATCGTTTTCCAAGTTTGAAAGATCAATCAAGTCTAGCCATTCGTCTGCAAAAATAAAAATAAAAATAGCGAATATGTAGAATTCAATATAAAATAGTATTTTATGACAGACTTACCTGTGCTATTTACTTGACGATTGCGTCGAGCATTTACGATTCTTGGTGTCGAATTCACTCCCACCGGCCTTAAGCCAATTTCAGCCAAGTTAATATCTACGTTCTCACAAAAACGCCGAACTGTCACATGCGCCAGCAGTCATACAATAATTAAACAATAAAATGTAAATATCAATATACTTACTGCTGTCTATTTCGGCTTCGATGGCATCATGATCAATCGATTCCTGAAGGCCAATCTGCCAGACGTCATTAGTCAAGTCCAATGTTCTAGGCGTAGCTTCATATACTACCCGATTTGCTGCCAAGTCAACACTTGAGCTACTGTTGCTGTTATTGTCTGTGCTTGAATTGTCCATCAGTCCGAATATAGGAGACTGGTATCTATCATTGGAATTATTTAAAGATGGCTGCAACCATGTATGTGATTAGTAGGGACACTATTACAAGCATAAGGGGAGCACTTACCGGTGGCGACACTGAATCGGAGACGGAAATATTCAGAACTCCGGACATCTTGTGTTTTTAAACAACAATTTTAAAATTTAATTAAGTATCCAATTTTCAGGCGGCAATAGAAAAATATTTCATCAAAAAACAGCTGTTCACCAGCTATCGCACTTTTTGAGGGAGTGTTGAAAAACGAAATGACAATTGGCAGTTATCGATACACTACGTCACATCAAAACAATAAATTGGTCATCTAAAGGAAAACAGAAATCTAACTGCAGTCCTATGGATAAAGATAAATTCACGCTTCAGTCTATTCGGCAAGATCTGATTGACAACAATCTGCAAGCCAAGGCTATTATACAGGTAAATGGTGAGCTCTGCGATAAAAAATATCCTCATGTACAAATTCCTAATTCCAGGACATACTGAACAGCAGGTCTTCCATTAGCGAACTGGAAGAACTCAATGAGGCAGGGCGTGCCAAGTTGTCGGCCATTCGAAAGAACATTGAACGTCTGGATGATTGGGCTCGGGACATGGCGGATTCATCGCTGGCCACAGAGGTGGACACCCATCGCGAGCAATTCTCCAAGACTTTACAAGCATTCCGCAAGGCCAACGTCTCTAGCATGCTGGAGATCGAGAAAGCCAATCGAGAGGAGCTTATGGCCATCACAGGAGAGAGTGATCTGAGGCAGCGCACAACGACGAGCGCTCGTCACAATCGGGGCAGTCTTGTGTCGCATGAGAACGACGTGACAGAGAAAATGCTGGCCATTTCGCGGCATCTGTCTGAAACGACGCAGAAGAGCGCGGTCACACTGGAAACCCTTGTTGCTTCCTCCCAGAACGTGGAGGCCACAAACGATGAACTTCACAACACTGCCGGCAGCATCACCCAGTCGGGCAAACTGCTGAAAAAGTATGGGCGGCGCGAATGCACCGACAAGATGCTTCTGTGCTTTGCGTTTTGCCTGTTCCTGGCCTGTGTCTTTTACATTGTGCAGAAGCGTCTGTTCTAAAATATTCCCAAGGTCTGCATGTCGGTCGGCCAATTGGTAGTTGGAAAATTGTTTATAAAACTAGTAGGTTTACGAAGTCCACAATGTGTGTAAAATGCTTTGCTAATTTAAGAATTATTAATTACATAGGCACGTATTTAAGCGGAATATCAAGAAATATTTATTTAAAGTCACGCTTAATATTTGTTGTTAACTGCAAATAGGGATCGATTTTGCTAGTAAGGACAGCGAGGAATAGTGCCAGGATTTGTGAAACCATTCGTGTTAACCAGTCGACAAATATCTTTGTACGAACGCTGATGCTCCTGCCTTCTAGCTCCGGATCTCTGGTGCTGTCCATAGCTTTGATCAAAGTAGCCTTGATACGAAGCAGGACCTGCTGGACTGTAATACTTGCCACTTTGAAGTAATTGGTCAAACAGCGTTCGCCCGCCGATAGAAAATGATGCCATGCATAAACAGATGAAAAAATATGAAAATAGAATATGCATCTTCTCTTTCTGTGTGACTTTGAATAAGCTGATTTTAAATTGTGCTGCTCTACTTATGGGATTTTTATAACCTTGCTCTAATTAATAAAGTGCTATTGGCTGAGACGAAGTATAACTGATAACAGAATTTATTTAAAATGTAATTCAGAAAACTTCACGCTTTGCAACACTGCGATACTGGCGTGCAACAGCTGACAGCACTGGCACGAATTGTTTGAGTTTGCTTTTGTTTAGTTTGTAAAGGTTGCCGCATATTATAAAACTGGAAATATAATGAATCGCACTGAGCAGATATTCGAGGATCTTAAGTCGCACTTTCGAACTCATAGTAAAATACGCGAGCAGCGCCCGCACATGTCGAAGGTAATTGCATGTAAAACAATTTAATCTGGCACTGGCATTTAATTAGCTCAGCTTTGTTTATTTTTACCGTAGGTTCATTCTGTATGCTGGAACGCAAATGGTTGCCACCTGGCCTCTGGGTCATTTGACAAGACCGTCGCTGTGTACTCCTTGGAGCGGGATCGCTTCGTCAAGAGCAACGTATTCCGCGGCCATACTGCGTCCGTGGACCAATTGTGTTGGCACAAAACGAATCCGGACCAGTTCAGCACCGCCAGCGGGGACAAGACAGTGCGCATTTGGGACATACGCGTTGCCAAATGTGTTTCGGTCACCAACACCAAGGGTGAAAACATAAATATTGCCTGGTCACCGGACGGTAAGACAATTGCTGTGGGCAACAAGGAAGATTTGATAACATTCATTGATACGCGCACAAACAAAATACGCGTGGAGGAGCCCTTTAGCTTCGAGGTCAACGAGATATCCTGGAACAACACGAACGACTTGTTCTTTTTGACGAATGGCATGGGCTGCATGCATGTGCTTAGCTATCCCAGCCTGGAGCACCAAATGACACTAAAGGCACATCCCGCCAATTGCATATGCATTGAATTCGGGCCCACGGGTATACATCCACATTCTAATTTATAAAAAAATGACTTGTAAAATGCACTTTATTGCAGGCAAATACTTCGCGACGGGATCAGCGGATGCGCAAGTTTCACTCTGGGATGCCAACGAACTGGCCTGCCTGCGTATGATCAGCCGCCTCGAATGGCCCGTACGTACCATATCTTTTAGCCACGATGAGCGGCTAATAGCCTCTGCCAGCGAGGATCTGGTTATAGACATTGCCTACACAGAGACGGGCGAGCGAGTCACCGATATTCATGTGGACGCTTCCACCTTCACGGTAGCGTGGCATCCTAAGCAGTATTTGCTGGCATATGCCTGTGACGAAAAGGAAACCATTGGCGACAGGCGACGAGATGTGGGTAACGTGAAGATATACGGATTTCCGGAATAGTCCAAAAGTTCAAATATTAAAACTGTAAGAATCAGTTTTATTTTTTGTCTAGTTATCATTCATATAATTTGAAAATACATTTTTAGCAGATTTAATTAAATCTAAACGAATACTAACAACCATTGTGTTCTTGATAATTAATATTAAGCAAATTATGTAGGTACAATAAAAATCTTATATTGCTTGCCGAACTAACATTGCACTTAAAATGTTTTATACAAGTATATATAATACAAGTATATTAGATTTGTTGAAAGCCAATGCATAAGTTCCATCGGTAATAATTTACAATATTATAAATCAATTTAAGGCCAAGCAAAGTTATCAGCACTTATATGCTTCTGTGCCATCTGGCTAAATAAATTCCATGTGCATAGTCCAGTTGCATTGTAAAGAATATCGACTGCCAAGCATATGTATAGCCTCAGCGTTCATGTGGTGAAAGCTGCATAAAGTAAGCCAACGCAACAGGAGCTAAACCATTAATAATACATACAGCTGACAATACTGGTGAACACGTTGAGCTTAATGTGCTCTGACGATGCGGTCGATAATGAGAAAATAGAAATGTCGATTCGCAGCGTGCCATTGGTCGAGTAATACGAACTAAAGGAATCGAAGTCAAATTGATTGCTATAAATACCGAATATCCTTTCAAGAAAACTGCTTCACACAAGGATGTGCGAAAGGTTTCGTTGTCTGGTAAACAAGTTCAGCAGCCGGCTCATATTGCAGTGCCTTCACGTTTACTCTGTAAGGAATCCATGATATGTTTCATTTCCTATTTCCACTGAGCTCGAACAATACAATTAAGCACATTAACATGCACTTCGTTGTCCTAGGCATCGCTACTTGCCACGTGCTGCTGCATGTACATACGTATATCACAGCAATGGTCGAAAATACTTAAAAATAAACCATAGTTTAAATTCCAGTTAGATAATCTCAGTCATTTATACCAGGTATGTAGAGTCCTGCTCAATAAATTATGCATAAACAATTAATCTTTATGATAGCTGAAAAATCAAGGCCCAGATGGACCTAATTATTTTACCGTTACACACCATCGTACTCCTTTTGTGTCCACAGTAAAAGCCACAAGTAGCATGCAAAAGCATTTGCAATTAGACACCGACCCGATCAAAACCACCGCCAACTGGGCAAAGTCACCACAACGGAAAACCGCATCAGAGTAAATGCTTGCTATAAACAGAGTCTCTGGTTTGGCATGTAAATAAAAAGCCTTGTAATTTCTAAAATTTCGACTAGTCAAGTAGATACTCGTCCACCATCATGACTGTGACTTGTCCTTTAAATGGATTCTGCATTTGAATATCTGAAAACAAACATAAAACATAAAACCAAACTGGTAGAGAGTACTTACCGGTGAGTGCCCTTGAGTGCTCCAGCTTTGTCATGTTTTCTGTTCCTTCTTATTTTTTAGTTAATTACCTATTTGAGCATAAAGCTTATTTCAGTATATATTATGAAAATTAAGTTATTTAAAATGGCATTCGTAACAAAGGTCGTAAATAGAAAACGATATAAATTGCTAATCGAAATTTTATAATTAAATTTAATTTATTTATGACATTTAGAAATATGTTTCAAAACCTCCAGAGGTTTGTGTTCGCTTTCATATAAGTATACACAGTGATGTATGCGTGGGATTTTTTAGAGGGTTAAAAATATTTTATTATATGAAACCACCACCCCCAAGGAATATCCTGTACACGCCACTGAGTATAGACTCTGTTAGTAAACTCTATCGCGAGTAGATTTCACTAATTAAGTATAAAAAATATTTTGTATTCCAATTAAATGTCATAAATAGGGCTAGTGGATATCTTGTACAAATATCTTAAGTAAGGCACCGCCGAATCTGTATGTCGAACTAAGTTAGTCCAAATTCGATGGTTGTGGGTCCTACAAATCAGCAGTTTTTATAGGCGCTTTCAATCCACTTTGTAAGCCATTCTACGCCAATAAAGTCTCAAGTGAGTGCCTCTAATATAAAATTGAATTTAAATAAATGGAGTTGAGGCCGTAAAAGCCAAATGCACGACCTGCCGGCACACGTTTCTGATTTGATTTGTTTGCATGGAGGTATTGGACGCCCTTACCACATCCAACGTACGCCCAGCACTTAGCCAAAATTTAATATGCAACAATGTTTGGCAGCGAAATGGAAGGCGGATAATCAACAGCATCGGCAGCAGGAGCCACAAGCCGAAGGCTCTGAAGCTTTGTAATAAATCGCTGGGTAAAAATATGACACGAAATAGCTTTAATTTATTCATGCCGCGCGCGCGCGTGTTGCAAGCTGTGGAGACCGTGGGTGGCCAGGAAGCATTGATTAAAAATGCAGCAAGCTGCACTGAGCCGATCCTTCTGCACTCAAGTATGCTACCGTTTATTCTGACAGGCGCTCAGCCAAATTATGCACATGTTGTCGGCAAGTCTGCTTCTGCAAAGCTGCAATTAACATGAGTACAGTTAATAAACTGGCAGTGGCAGTCAGCAAGTTGACAGTTTGTCTGCAGAGACCATGTGGAATTGATTTAGGTAATTAGCAACCAGTTTTGTTAAGATCTCCAGGCGTTTCTCTGTGCTGTACAATAGCTGTATGTAAGCTCATCCCACTCACGAGCTGTTTTTAATGAGCTTAATGGCCAAAAGCTACACGGAGTCATAGGCAAGCCTTGTTTCGTGACGCCAGCTGATGCCCCTTTAACTTTCCTTGTTTAAGCGTCTTTAATTGCACAATTTTCAGATGTTTTTCAATTGCTTACAAGCGTCAACTAAGTCTGAGACTGTGCAGTATAAATTGTATGTCTTGTTTATTAAATGCATAAATACATAATGTGACAGTTCTACACTCAGACAGGATTTTTTATTCGCCAACATTTTAAATCCCGTAAAAGATACATTTGATTTTACTCTCTCAATTGCCGATTTGATTTAGCTGTGTGCTTTGGTCTATCTGTCTATCGCGATAAACAGTTTAGATTTGAAAGCCCTTTTTAAAATGTTCATTGTTAGTCAATTAACAGGGGTCACCGAACATCTTTTCAACCCGACGAATATATTTGCGGCAGCGGTAGAACTATCCCAAAAAAAAGCACTTTGCCTTGCGGATTCTTAAGGCTCTTGCGAAGAACTTTATGAAAATGTAAGCTGTCTGTTTATTGCTTGTTTCTGCATGTGTGTGTGTTTGTGTGTGGGAGGGCTGTGTTATCGCACACATCGCCTGATTAACATGTGACAATGTGCGCACTAAATAAAATCAGCATTTTCGCATTTCATCCTGAGTCAACTATATGTGTATATAGTATATATGTGTGCGAGTGTCTGTGTTTGTAAAAGCCCGCAGCTGAGCACAACTGTTAAATACGCATCTTGCACGATTCCAACAGCCAATATCTACGGGTAGGCTCATGTCTTATGTTGATTCAAAAATGTTTTTGTTAAATGTAACTTGGCATCGCCCCAGAACCTTCAGGGAACGTGACTGCCAATTTAATTAAAATTAATATCAAATATTTAAAAACGTAAAAGTTGTAACTACGTAAATAAGGATTCTCTTTTTGGCAAACACTAGACCGGAACCCATTGTCACACGGTGCATTATCGAGTGCGCCATCGTCTGTGCCGCACAAATTGCAGAAATCCAATTTCGTTTATTTATGTTCAGGGTTAATTCGAACATAAAGATAAGGCACAACATGGCGAGCTACGATAGACTGATACGAGTACTTAAACATGCTCCGCACTCCACACAAATTCCCTCCGCTTTAGCGTTTCTGCCTTCGTGAAGTGCTGGCACCTGTGCAAAAAACTTTTCCATTCACAGCCCATCAAGTCGGCTTCATTTTCGTGGGTTTTTTTTCACACCCAAAGAAAATGTTGTTTGTGTGTGTGTGTGTGTGTGTCGGCTTCATTTTCGTGGGTTTTTTTCACACCCAAAGAAAATGTTGTTTATGTGTGTTTATGTGTGTGTGTGTGTGTGTGTATGTGTGTGTGTGTGTGTGTGTGTGTGTGTGTGTGTGTGTGTGTGTGTGTGTGTGTGTGTGTGTGTGTGTGTGTGTGTGTGTGTGTGTGTGTGTGTGTGTGTGTGTGTGTGTGTGTGTGTGTGTGTGTGTGTGTGTGTGTGTGTGTGTGTGTGTGTGTGTGTGTGTGTGTGTGTGTGTGTGTGTGTGTGTGTGTGTGTGTGTGTGTGTGTGTGTGTGTGTGTGTGTGTTGTCTATTCACTTCCTACTTGTTGGCGAAATCTTGACTTTTGTTTTTGGATACTATGGCTCCTGCCGTAGTCTTTGTTTGGGAATCATTTCTCCTGTCTTTGTCAACGACCTTCGGTTTTATTTCTATTGCACAATTCAGACTTAAATTTGCACAACCAGCTTTAACCAGTTAGTTGTCTCCGAAAAATGTGTGTTACCGCTGTGGGCTGGGCCCACAAATGGACGACCTTAGGTCTGAGGGGCTTATGTCAGACAATACGTTATGGCCACGTACGTATGTATGTACGCTGGGGAGTGTCCGAATGCGGGCAGAATATGGAGCACATTCTAAGCTTTAAGCATCGATGGCGACCATTTAAAAAATTGCGAAGAAATTTATTTTGCTGCGTTTCCAAGTGTCCTTATGGGATTTAAACATTTGTTCGGGATTTGACAGTTTTCACTTCATTTAGTCCTGGCTGCTGCTGTAGTGTGCCAATGGGGTATTCGATGTACATAATTTTCCATGAGTTTTTTGTTATTTTTTCGCCGCCCTGTTTTCGCCCTGAGGATAGGTGGAACCATTTCTGATCTACCAAGCTGTACTAAAATGCTCAACCACTTGACCAAGTGTTTAAATCATTTGCCGGCTACGAGGCCAATTTTCTTAAGACGCCTTCAACTCTAGCTTTGGAACAGTCCACAGATTTACACGAATTTATTGGATTTTTTGTATCGCATCTAAGTGGCTTTCGTTATTTTTATAATCGTTCACAAAGTGAAAAGAGTATATTTGGTTTGTGCAATGCCCGTCTTGCTGTCCGTATACTAGAGACTTGAAACTTGGAATATATACTCGTGTATACCCGCGTCAGACAAAGTATTAAGATTTTGTGCCACGCCCACCGGGAGATGGGAAATCGATAACATGTCGATCGCAAATCGCTAAAAGGTGACTATTTCCCACAATATTAAAGCTAGAGTCACCTAATTTGGTATGTAGATTGCTGGTGACCCCCCTCAAAGATAGCGACCTTGATCACTACACCTATTGTTGTTGTTGCTTACCTCATATACTGCATACTGCATACCGCTGCCGAAATAGCTTTTTGCCTTTGTGGACTGGATGTATTGTATTAAAATATTTTGATTGATTTCACGTCTGCCTTCACAGAGTAATGATACAAATAAGAAATTCAATTTAACCAACATTATAACACAACTTATAGAAATTATAGTGACAAAACTTTTTCTTTTTAAAAGGCATTATTGTGCCGTCTGCAGCCGACTTTCAAATACTTACAATCCAGTTCAACGTGACAGCAAAGTTTGTGCTAAGCATGAAAATTGCGTAAATTAGGCTAAAAATTTATGTATTTAATTATTATGAATTTAATGTGTCCCGCAGGACTCACAGGACAACAGTTTGCCACAGATTTAAATTCTGCCCTTACTTGTATAATTTCACATTAATTCATCACAGCTGGCATCAATTCGATGACACTGCAAATTACGCCGGCGGCAACTTTAGCAAAGTTCATGAGCTGCCAGTAACTTTTCCCAATTGAATTATTAGACTCTTGCCGAAAATCAAACTAATTAATGGAACATTTGCATAGTACTGTCGCATATTCAGGTAGGCAACCCGTGCCAGAGCGATAATTCATTTTGTATACATAATGAACAGAATGTGAAAGATTTATGTAAAGACTCTAAGGGTGAGATGAGTTAAAAGTTGTTCGAGCTTGATTCTTTACCCAATGATTGAGCTACAGGAAACGGACGAAGTTTTTCATATTTTCCAGCGTTTGTCAAAATATCTGCTCTTCTAGGAATCTTATAAATGTTATGGGCTTAACTGGTTTATTTATTAAATTAAACTGCACAGAAGATTAAAAGAAGCTTTTATTTTTAGGATTAAAATAAATATTTTGCCAAATTGAAAGTTTGTATGACAAGCCGACACAGGACTCGTACGCCTTTAATTTAGAGTGAGTTTGAATGAACTTGTGTGTCATTTCTGCTGTCACCCATTATGGCTATGTCTGTACAGTTGGCCAGCTCGTGAAATCAAAGTTGTGACCCGCAACTGTAATACCGTTTTATTGCCAGTGGCTGCGGCAACCTACTCGAATTCAGGTTGTGACTTTCTAGCACGAAACTTTGCCATTTTGCCTGAAATGCTTTTAATCTAACAACAAAGTTGCTTTGAACTTGGAAGTGCTCAGCCAAGTTGGTTTGCAATTTTGTGAAATGTTTTCCAATTGGAGTCCGCACGAGTTTAAGTTGTGCTTGAATGGCAATGGATAAGATATGTCTGGTATGGTGTATACACACATACGTGTATGATATTAAATAACTTCCATATTCATTTTGTTGTCTTTGGGTATATTAGGTGATTATACATCAGTGGACTGCTTTTAGCTAATCTCTGCTTTGTTTTAACTTCAATTTAAGCTTAAAGCCTTAAAGAATATATAAAGAATAAAAAGTAAAAACGTTGCAGACAGGTATAACCGACAGCACAATACTCGTTCACAATGTAATAACAACCAACACATTTATCCAATATTTGTACACATAGAAAACCTGGAAAAATAAACGTTGTATTTGGATAGAGAGGGGGGGGGTTGTTAAGTTCTTATAATAATGCACACATAAAATGCTCTTGCTGCATAATGATAATGGGAAACTATCGATTTTTGTAATTTGTGAGGGCGGTACTGGGAGTAGTCAACAAAATATCGAATTTGAGCTCTCAAAACCGGTGTTAATGTTGTTTTTTATACTAATACTGAGAACCACAGTCTATTAAAAATATAATTTTGAAATTGTAAATTTTGAAAAATTAAAACAATTTTTGAATATTAAAATTATGGGGTTTAAAATATGGGAGCTATGGATTAGAGAGCTTATATGTTAAAATATATATATATATAGATATTCGCGGATTACCACGACCCCTTGGGTGTAACCAATAAATCTTAAAACTAGATCTGATCCGAGTAATCGCGAGCAGTGGCGAACAGCGGTTGGTTACAGTTGTACGTTTAAACGGACGGACGGCAAAACGGACATTACGAAAGCCGAATATACTCTTTTAAATTCGTGAACGAGTATACAAACTGTTTTTAATTCGGATCCTGAAACTGCCTACAAAGTTGAATTAATTAAATGCCGAAAGCTGCAAAAAATCCTTCACAGCCAAATACGAAAATGTAAGATGGCTTTTTTACTCTCAATAAAAATTACTTTGAGTTGCGAGTCTGCAATGTTGACCTTAACTATGACGCCGACCTAAAGTGTACCAAAAAATCAATAAAGCCGTAAAGCTTTCTTGGCAGACCCGAAAACGTGTAAGGCGCTCTCAAAAACATAAAATGCTGCACTGTCAGGTTTAAAGTGGTTAGGGCTAATTCAAGTTGATCTTAGAACTAAGGACTCTTAACTTTCGCAAATAATTTACTTTCGACTTGCACAACTGGGCTTGGCACTAGGTCATTTCAAATTTTTGGTGTTTTTTTATTTATTTAAATAGGAATTAATTAGTATTCTTATTATTATTCCTATTTTGGATTCCGCAAAACAATTAAAATTCAGAAAGTGACACTATTTCTACATTTAAATTGGGCGCTTGGAGACTCGCTACGCAAATGCAAAACCACTTAAAAGTCATCAAAATATTATAATTCTTGCAGCGTTTAGGGAATAGGATTACTTGGTGACTACACGACTATGTCTATGTTAAACTGAATGACTTTTGAATTATAATTATTGCACCGATACGCCTTTTATATACATAATATAGATGGCGTGGATAAGGACAGACAATTGCGGACAGTTCTGAATGCTTTGACATTGGTTGTTGGTGGCATCAAACAGATTTGGCTATCATAAAAATTGTCGTGCACAATAAGTAAATTCAAAGCAATGGAAATCTGGGCGGCTCAATCAGTTTATCGATTTAATGCTGCTGTCATAAAACGCAAAATGTGAAACTGGCCAAGAAAAATATACAGGGAGTGATGCAAGCGCTCTCCTCTACACTTTGTTACCCTTTCAAATTTCTATATGAATGCGCTTCGCAGGGCTATAAACTTCTCGCCATGGCCGGTGACCTGCGCACCGTTCGTGCCACACAATGCGAATGGGGACCTCATTTACCCAACTTGGATGGTTTTTCAACGCAACCATAACAGAAACCTAATACATTTTTTATACCTATTGCGAGTCATTTTACAAAATTCGATGCTGTGAGGATATCTCGAGCCTGTGGCAAATGTGAAAGGATATTTAAAGGTCATGGAACGAATGCTACCTTGAAGTGGCCGGGTCTGTTCAATAAACAGACTCTCTATATATTTATTACCATCATCGCCATGAATTCTTCCCTTGTTGCCAGTAATTGAAAAATTCGGGTACCATTCAACTGACCCACTAATATCTTAATAAGATAAATTCATAAAATTTGCTGTAGGCTTGCGACAATCAACTATGTTAGCATAGAAAGATAGAGCAAATGCTTGGCTTGTTTTCCGGAGGAAAGCGTTAAAATGAATATTGCGACACCAGGTGGTACAGTATCAAATTTCGGTCACTTTCAGATACACACACAAACATACATGAAATGATTTATTGGCCATGTCGCGTGCCTTCTTAAATTTCATAAATTTCAGGGCAAAGTCTGCATTTCATGGCTAAATATATCAACAAAGTTTCCTAGGACTGCTTTTTTGCACTTTGCTCCAAACGGTATCGCACAGCATTGAAAAACAATAATTCTCTTTATTAAGTTCCTGCAGTCTTTCTCGCATCAATTTCTTATATTGATTTTCCATCGGAGAGGTCTTATTGTATAAAATTTTTATCATAATATTATTTTTAACTTGAGATGGTTAAAATATCGACGAATATAAAACAAACAAAAAAAAATATCCAATCAAAATACCTTGCTGGTAAACTTAAACTAAACGCTGCACATATAATTTTAAATTCAGTCTTATAAATTAAATGTGTACTAATAGTAATCTGGCTGGATTGAGGTTAATGTTGGCCAGCAGCTCAAGTGGGCGCTAAAACATTTTCATAAAATATATTTCAATTCAATGAAGACTCTTATTTTGAGAAATATTAAACACCCTGTTTAATAAACCGTTCATATATTATGGATAATTTTAATTAAATATAACATGATTGCATTAACAAAATATCTGGATATCGCTGAATTAAAGCAAACAATTTTAATTAATTCTGTCGCCTACACTAGGCGGCCAATTGGTTTCCTATTTGAATTTTATAAATTGATTTCAATTCAACGTAGCGAAAATTAATTTTCAATTTGTATACACCGAATATTTGGTTACATTTGTTTGTTTGGAATATAACATTGGAATTTCATTATTGGCGACTGACAAAATCAGATCCAGTTTGGTATGTGACCAGCTGCAGCAAAACTGGCTTTAATTTTAAGCAAATGCATAGTTGATGTCAACGAGTTGAAATTCAAAATGGAAATGGAGTTTAAGTGGAAGGAAGATGCCTGAGAAACCGCACCATACACGATTCCAATTGGTCTATAAAATTTGAGATTTGGACTGTTGGATTGCAGGCAGTTAAGCTCAAATCTACTCATATTCGATTGTTCTCATCATCACAATGGAGTGGGGTTAGGGCGGGGGAAAGGAAGAGCTCATGTCTGGTCATGTTGACTGGATGGGAATGCCAAATACAACTTTATTTTACAACTATCGAGGCTAACAAGCTGGTTTTGCAACTGACTGAGAGCATATTGCAAATTTCAAGGTTCCAAAAGGCAAATAAATGGAACGAGTCCTTGCCGATTCAATGTAGCCTTCCTGGGCATGCAAAGCAAATGTTGGTATTGAATATTAAACGAAGCAAAGTGGACATTGTAAAATGTAAATAATGTGCAAAGTAATCACGTTTGATTGTTTAACAATAATTCAGCCGAGATTAATTACATTTTAACTGGTGAGATTATTAATAAATTAAATAAGTCGGTAGCACGAGAGTTTTTTGTATGTAAATAAAAAACGCAAAGTTTTGTAACCATAAAGGAAAGTTAACAATCTCATTCCCCATATGTTGTAAAACTCGTTTGAATGAATACGCGAAAGCTGTGTGTGTGTTTCAGAAGTTTGTTTTAATTTTTCGTTTATTTTTTTACTCCAAGATTTATTTTTATTTGCCTGCGCTAAAATACCGTTAAAGCAGCTACAAAATCATTCATTGGGGCAATTTAAAATATATGTGTTTTCCTTTATAAATGGTACTTTGTGCCTGTATGTGTGGGAGTGTGTAATTGTGCGAGTATCCTGCCCTTTGATTTCCCGATTCACTATTGAATTGTTTCGCTTTGCTAAGTTCATGTCATTGTTTCGGCTGTTCCTTTAATTTACCCTAATTTATCATGTTGCCTCATGACAATTTACAGTTCGGCTTACCTTCCTTTTGAGCTTATGCATGCTGCCCCTTGCCAATAATTTTGTATTCCGTTTTACATTCCCAACTTAAAAGCGCCCGATTTCCGCTTCCATCTGCGGCGCCGCCATTTTTGTTGTTGTTGCCGAATAAATTATATTTGTCAGATATTTCGTATTTTTTTCCCTCACTTATGCAAATCTCAGAGAAATATCATAGTCTTCATCGTCAATGAAGTGCAAATTTAACCGAAATGTACATACATACTTAATTTATAAATATTGGTATTTATGTATATTTGTGCATTGTTTGTAATCCGTCTGGAAAAATATTAAGAAATTAATTATTGAAGGACAATCAATTATCCTCTATGTGTGAGTGTGTGTGCGTGTCGCTTGCAGTTAATCGAATTTATTAGACCTGCCATTTGTTATCAACATAACAAAGTATAGAGCCCGACGCAACCTCCCTCTGCTTGCCCTCGCACAGATGCCAACAATAGGTTCATAATATTGCCAATAGCTATGTCACCGTACTGGTTTGTGTGTGTGCGCAATACTGCAGAAATACACATACATATATACCTATCCTGTAAGCAGCCATCGACGCTAATATTTATGACCACATTCTTGCGGCATTTGTTAACGAACAGGCTTCGGTTCGCGTCTGTGTGCATACATGAATGTATATGTGGCACACAAGTCAGCTTTATCTTTATCATCGTCGTTAGATGGAATATTAACATGAAAAACTTCTTTTTGGCCAACCCACAACTTACAAACAATGCACAAGTTCTGAGAACTTAAAACCCTTAGGGAGTGTATCTATTAATTTATTCAATTCCAAAAATACTCCTTCACAGTTTGGTTCGAACTTACTTTATTACAAATTACATTGGAGTGTTTTTCTTAAATTATAATTTTTTCTGACAACACGCTATTATAGATAGGCAATTAGAGATACACCTCCCCACATACATGCACTCATGATATAGCATACAAAGTAGACAATGGGAGTGCCATTTTATTTTCCGAGGCGTCAATGTCAGTGTCCATGTCCTGCCACATATGGCTGTGTCCCTCTGTCTCTACCTCCCCCATCTGCCACTGTCCATATACGTGGGTGTGCCTGTTTTTTGCTTTGTGTTGGCAGTTTGTTGTATGCTTTATGCTTTTTATGCCGTTCACTTGTTGGACCACAAAACAAAAGCGAAAAGTCCAAACAAAGTCGACGCTAAAATAGACGGTAATTTCATTATTCAAAAACAAAAACACAAATGAATATAGATGAGTACTCGTGAATGAGAGCTCACGGCATATAATGACTGTCCGACTGACTGACAGACCAACTGACTAAATAACTTACTGACCGGCTTGGAGGCGTGTCTATGATTTGTTTACCATTGTTATCTTTGATACACTCATATATTAATTTACTGCTGCGTTCCTTACTTCTTCCCCTGTTAAATGGTTCGCATCATTTATTTGTTTTCTGTCATTTGCTATACTTTGCATTTGCATTATTTTTTTCATATTTCAACAAACGAAAGCTGCTTAGTGCTGAAATAAAGGAAAAAGTTACTCGGTTGTGTTTGGGAGTGGCTAGCATTGTTCTGTTCTCTGTCACAAAGTCCTTCATCCTTTCTTTGTACCTCTACAAATACACTTGAATGTGTAAGGGCCAGTTGGCAATTCTACAGTTTCTCAGATTTGTAAAATTTTGTCTTTCTTTTATTTGATTATTTGAACGTTTTAGAGAATTTTAAGCAACTTATAATCTGTATCCTTAATTTGATATCGTTTAAGTAAAAAAAACAGACACGTTGATTAGTGTTTACTAGGGTCTGGGGCCTTTTATACACAGTACGTAACCGTAGTAATGTGTCCCTTCCTTTGAATTTATCCGCTTTTGTTCAAAACCTAAAGCATTTATTATGGTAATTTTGTTAATCTGTGATTACTACATCTTTTATCAAATTGCTTTTCATGCCTAATCCAAGCTATGTCTTTCATTACATTTCTCTTTTTACTATTTCTCTTTTACCCTGTTGAATCTGTAGCCTTCTCAGCAGACATGCTAATGCCTCTTTAGTAGACTTCATTGGCCAAGCGGTTGGACCAAATTTATTTATTTTCCCGACTTTCGAATATTTCTGCACTTTAATTTATGACCTAGCATTAATAAATAAAAACCGCATACCACTTTTAAATTTTTATTGTCTGTTGAAGGTGTTATGTGCAAGGAGAGAACAGAAAAAGTTTAAACAATTAAACACCACTAAATGTTGCAGAGAGATTTATTACCTATTTACATTCCAAGCTATAGACGTGGGCTCTGAATAAATTTATTCAGAACTTCGTTAATCAAAAGCAACAAAATGATATTTTTCTTTACGGGATTTTCTACCCAACATGGTATAAGGGGCTAAACACCAAGTAACTAACACCTAACATTGTGTAATCTACTGTTAAAGGGAGGCAACCCATACTCTTAAAGCCAACATAGCCAATAGATTAACTTATTGACCTTAATATTTGGAACGTGTTGCCCTGTGCGTTGCTACCAGCACGTTGATGGTATGTATGACCTCAGCTTAGATTCATTTATCAGCGGCACAGGAGGTAGAAAAATGAGAAAATCAATGAGCATGTGGCTGAGTTGTAATGCTCACAGCATATTCGTACTAACCAGTAGTGTTTAATTAATACGTCCATAAAATGTTTTTATCGCATCTTAAAATGAACGCGAGCTACCCCGTTACGAGTGCTTAGCATGAAAAGTTCAAATCACTTGATTATCGGCAATTAATAAATCACGCAAAAACTGGTAGGGCATGTAGCATAAATATTCATGTCCCTACAAACGTACAAATAAACTATTGCACTTCTACCCTCTACTCTAGCCTATTAAGCGCGTGTTGATTTTGGCTTGTGGGACTCGTTCGAGCGAGTGTTAATAGCTCGTTTGCGTGTCTCGCTGCTAGAGTTGGCTGCTGGCCGACTGGTCCTTCAATTTGTAACTAATAGAATTGCCACTCACATATCTCACACATCTGTTTGTTGTCTGGTTTGCTAGTAGCTCACCACGCCGGGTGCCATCATTCATGTCGCTCAAACAATTGTGTTGTCGGACAAGTGAATTTGTCATGATGTTAAAGTTGAAACAAAGCCAAGGCCAACAAAAGCCAGTGTGAAAACAAATACTAGTGAGAGAGAAAGAGCATTTAGAGTGAGATAGATAGCATGAGAGTGGCGTGGAGTATAAGGGATTTTGAGAAAAATTTGTATTGCCTTGGTCCATAGGACAATACAAGGCTATTCTGAACGCTGACGGGCATTTTAGCAGCTGATGGTCATGAAATATTTTCTGGTTGAAATACCTCACACACCCATGTACACTTATTTATGAGATTTGCCTTATTTACATACATATGTACTATACATAGTCTGCGCATTTGATAAATACAATATGTTTGGTCGCGACTAATTATCTAACTGCAAATAGTGGTTTGAAAGTTACACACACAATCATGATAACCTTATCATGACAGTAAAAATTCTCTATACAGCAGTCTTTTTTCCTTTGTTGATGGCTGATAAGTAAAACTGCTACTTAAACATTGTGTTTGATATTTTTCCAGAAATGTATATGCTATGTATACATATACCTCTGTGTAAGTTCTTAGGTGTCTTCATCTCATATGTACAAGCTTTGCCGTTCAGTGAAATTTCCAGCAATGCGCACGCCTATCTCTCCAGTTTTATTTACTTATGCGCTCTCTCTCTCTCTCAATGTGTGTTCAAAGCAGTTGCTACTCACTGGGTTGTTTTTTATATGACATTGGGCGAGCGCTTCTCGCATCGCCTCTTTAGCTCAGTGGTAGAGCGTTGGTCTCGTAAACCAAAGGCCGTGAGTTCAACCCTCACAGGAGGCAGTTTCAAAAGTGATAAGTTTTAATTTTTTTTGGAGTTTTACAATCCCTCCTTTAACGCATTTTATTACTGTTTTGAAAATTAAAAATGTGGTTGCTTTTCTTATTTCGCGTTAGCAAAGTTGAAGTCCACATACAAAATAAACCTATACTGTTTTTCAAATTTAACATTTTAACATGTGTTTTGTTTTTAAGAAAAAAGTCTTACAAGTGCGCAAGTCGATTCGTAACAAACAGATCAGATATGACATGATCTTTAGAAAATGCGGCTATTTTAGTCTTTCATGCATACATTACTTTCAGCAATTAAAAGACGTATTTTCTATTGCTCATTTGGCCGTCATGTGTTCAATGCCTCTTTAGCTCAGTGGTAGAGCGTTGGTCTCGTAAACCAAAGGCCGTGAGTTCAACCCTCACAGGAGGCAGCGATTATAAAATTCTAATTATTTTTCTTGCTATTGTTAAAATAACACCGAAAAACGTGAATACTTTTTTCTTCGTGTTATTTTAAATTAACATGAGATAAAATGCTCAATTTCATTTTAATAATTAAAAATCCAACTTTTCTATTTTTATGTTGTTTTTGCAATTATATTAAATATTTTAAAAAAATTATATTTAATATATGATTAAAACTGTAAAAATATATGAAACAAGTGAAATGTCGCAGTCGAGCGGAGAGCGTAAAACATGTACCCTAGCATTATTTGAACACATGAACGCAGAATCCAATCAAGAGGACAAACCATAACCAAAATCCATCAACCATGAAAATCGGTTGTATTTTAACACAGTTATGGGAGCTTAAAATATGGAAGCAACGGATCCGAGAGCTTTACAAGGTTAAATTGTTGTCAATTTCGGCATGATTTTTGACAAAAATATGACCCCACAACCACTGCAAATTTTTAATCTGTCAATAAAAATCTTAACACTTTATCTATCATGGTTAGATATTTAAGTCTCTCGTTTTAATTACTTTAAATAACAGTGAACTAAATTTCGAATACTTCAAGGAGTACTTATTAGGCAGAATTCTCAGAGTGTGGAGTAAAAATAATAATGATGTGGAGCATTAATAGTTCTAACTTGCAATTATTTTCTTCGACTGTTATTTTATGACCAACAAATACTCACTCACGTTTAAGCTCATACATATACATTGGGTACGTCTATGTCTTTAAAACTTACGGCAAATAAGAGTTGTACGTAATGCTATGACCTGTGTATGGTAAGTGGAGCGGGGGCTCAACTCGTAAAAACAAATACATATGCATATCTGACCAATACTATGGTTGTGCTGTGTTTGTAATTGCGTGCGTTACACACGCAATGACATTCGTTTGCGGTTGGGGGTGAAATTAAGGCAAATGTTTGTGACGCCATTAAAACGGGAAGCAAAAATAAATTCGAGCATGCGAATAAATCAGTAAAAACTGCCTAAACTTTATTATACTCGTTCACGAAGTGAAACTAGTATATTGGTTTTGTGCAATGTCCGTCATGCTGTCCGTCCGCCTGACCGTCTGTCCGGATGAACGCAACATTTATCGGCGCTATTGAAGATAGAGACTTGTAATTTTGGATATAGACTTGTAGTTATCTGCTTCAGACAAATTGTTAAGATTTATGTGCCAAGCTCACTGTGAGGCTGGCATCGATCGCAATTCGATAAAAGCTCAATATTTCCCACAATATTAAAGTTAGAGTCATCAAATTGGGTATGTAGGTTGCTGGTGACCTCCTCCAAAAATTGCGACCTTGATTTCCCGGCCTTGCCCACTAGAACGCCCCCACCGCCCAGCCTTAAAAAATCGGAAATGGCTATATCTCCCAAAGTTTTTGAGCTAAAGGCTCCATTTTTGGAATTACTGGAAAGTTCGCCAAACAAAACTTTCCGGCCACGCCTCCTTCCGCCTCCGTAATCGCTAAAACCGATATATTTGAAAGCTTAAAACGATAACATGTATATAATTCACACAATTTTAGAGCTAGAGACAACAAACTTGGCATGTAGATTGCTGGTAACCTCTCCAAACGATTTCAACTTTGATATCCCGGGCATGCCCACTAGAAAGCCCCCCAGCCACCCCGCCTTAAAATATCGGAAATGGCTCTATTTCCCACAGTTTTTGAGATAGAGTCACCAAATTTTAAAAGTAGATTAGTGGTCACCCCCTTTAAATACGGGTACAACAATTTCCCCCACGCACACCCCCACCCACTCCCGCCCCCGCAAAGTGCGCAAGCCTATATATCCCACAGTTCTAAAACTAGAGTCACCAAATTATCAAGGTAGATGGCTGGTCACTCATTTTAAAGCGCGGTAATTTCCCGGCGACGCCCACTCCTACCCCCATAAATTGCGAAAATTTATGTCTCCCATAATTTTTAGTCTAGAGTCACCAAATTTGGCAGACAGCGTTTGGGTGACATCCTCTTAAGATCGAGCCAAAAAATGTTGGACACACCTACCCCAGCCCCTACGAAATATAAAAATTCTATATTTTTCCATGGGTAATTCTTGGGCTTTTATTTTACCGTCGCTTAGTCACTTTTTGAGTGATGTAAAAAGGCACAAGCCACGCTTTTGGCTTTTTAATTAAAAAGTTGTTAATGTCAATTAATGCGGGGTGATGTAAATACCTAAATTAAGCTCATCATATCAGCAAAGTATACCTAAGAGCGTCATATAAGAGCGTCATGAATTACCCATCTTAACATTGAGCACGAGACGCTTGCTCTAAATTAATGCGGTACTTGAGTCCCTGAAAAGTATGCTTAATATTCCAAAAAGGGTTAGCAGATGAGGAATTAAGAAATTGTGCCCATTTTTCCTTTTGGAGTTAAATAAAATGACATAAATTTAAAACGGCTTGCCTCGACCTAGGTAAAATTTGTATTTATGAATTAATAAGGCAACTGATGGCGCCTTGTGCTCGGCATTAGCTTGCCACAAGCAAGTTGGGGGCCTTGGGGCGGAAACTAATTGAAGGTGACAGTGTGACTAACGCAATGTGAAGTTTCTTTGTTGCTTCCCATCCTGGTTTTGCTGTTGCTGTTGATAATGATGACAGACAGAGTCACTGGCAGAGCCCGCCAATGTGAACATTCCGAGGTAAAGTCGTCAAGTCCTGAGTCCTGGGCAAATCAAATCAAGGTAATTTAGCGTAAAAGACAAAAATCCGTCATTTCATTTTCATACTGTAGAGGGCTGACATACTCCCATGCCCAACCAGTCAGCGTTCTGAATTTATGCGTCTCTCTAGCTTTTTTCTGGGTTTTGATATGCCACCACCTGCACGCTTTGCATATTGCGTTGGTCGTGGGCTTATAGTCAATAAACAGAACCCAACGAAATACGGGAGGGCCCTGAGGTTGATGCTTAGTATGCAGGTGATGAGCGGTACGCCCATTTCACTACCAGTCTGCTTTTCTGAGCCTTATGTTACCTGATTTTAAAAAGGCGCTGCACTCTTCTTTGCCTTTGCACTTTGGCCAATTTGCTTTGGCTTTTTATGAAGCATACTTAAACACACATACACACACACACACAAACACACACACACACACACACACATACACACACACACAAACGCACATTTAGAAGATAGCATTTGCCATTTCTCGTTTAATTTCAACATTTTTTGTAGTTGGCATCGTTATTGTTGCTTCTCAGCTGGTCTGGGCCAGGCAGTGCGCGTGCCAACAGGACTTGAAGCGAGCTCTTTGTTTCTTACCCTCTACCCGGTTCCTCGCTTCTTTGGGCTGTGTAAAGTAAGTAAATGATTGTTGCCAGCCTAGAATTTAAACAAATGCTTGTTGTCGCTTTTTTCAATGGTCGCCATTCATTTCGTTGCCTTTTCAGTTATTTAAATTTTTTGTTTTTTGCCATTTGACTGCCTCCAACATTGTGTGGCTAGCATTTACTGCATGCACCTTTTGAATGACATTGTTTTTTCTCCGCAATTGTTTTTGTTGTATTTTTAATGCATTAATGATATTGCTTGCTGTTTTTTACAGTGGTGTTTTATTAAATTTAATGGTGCATTAGCTGAGTTTTGAGCGAAGAGTTTATAAATTGTGTTGCCACAATCAACGCCAGCGCGTTTTGTGTCCGTTTCTGCAATGTTTCAATGAATAAATTAAATGTCATAAAAATCTAACTATGAACTAAATTAATTGATTGACACATCGTTGTCATTGTCTTCCTTGTTTCATGACTCTTTGTGATTTACTAGCACCCCACAAAATCCTTTTACGAAAAACACTTCTCTATAAAATGTACAGGTAAGATGTCTGCTGCAGATCGCAAAACTGCGTTTCTACGGATCATAACAAAAAATTTCATTTTATATTTCTTTTATTTGTAGTATATTTTTACATTAATTATGCTTGCCGCATTTTGATAGACTGTTTGCCCTCTACATTGCGCTTATTTAAATATATAATACGTTTACTTTTGTTAGGTAAAAGTTTGCTTCGTTTAGAGTTAATTAATACATATATCATTTATTTACTTTTTATTATATTGTGTTGCTTTCATTGCTCGTTCAATACTCGCCGAACTTAATACTAAACATTTATAGATAATCCATATCGACAATTGATTTAAATATATACGAATATGCACTACGTTTTCTCATAACATAACTATAGTGGGGCCTAATAGTTTATTTTAGTATAATCCCAAATATTTTGCAATAATGTACATATACATACATATGTGATTTTCATACGAAGCGACGTGAGCAGTTTTCTCGTTTTATACAATTATCGTTTCGTGTTTTCATCTGGCGCATTCTTACACAAACATTTTCATTATATGTAGTATTTCTCTTCAAACATTTTGATTTGCTTGAGTGACAAATACATATTAATAGATACGTATGTAAATATTTATTTTTGCTAATGAAAAAACCATAAAAAGAAATCGAACTGCATAACAATACAGCGTCAGTATCAGCCGAGTGTGTGTCCTTGTCAGCAAGATAACAATTTCAGCAAGGCAAAATATTTTAACGATCGGCCATCATCGGCAGCAATATATTGATTGTTCTGGTGGTTATAAAATGACATGCGCCTTAAAGTCAAAACATAAATTTAAATCCTCTTAGTTGCGACACTTTACTTATGAGTTTTAGAGTTCAGCAAATTTTTGGTATGTTTGTGTACCTTTAATGGAAGTTCGTTAGGTCAATTTTCATTGTTTTTTTTTACGTTCATATGCAAATCCAAGCGGACAAAATACATATTTGTTAAATATAGATTTAATACCTTTGAAGACTTTGGCAAGAAGCTAAGGAAAATTGTATATAATATCTTTGTCCATTTGGAAACACTATGGTAAGCCGTAAAATCAAAATTTTGCTTTTGTAAGGTAGATGGATTAAGTTCCACATATTCACAAATTATAAAGTCTCAACAATGTTTAAATTATTGCTTATAAAATAAACTGAATAAATATAAGTACAATTATGATATTTTCAATCTATAGGCAACGTGAGTTTTGCTTATAAATCCATTATACATTTGTCTATCCCTCAGTACTATTTCTTGATACATTTCGAACTTTAAATACTTTTTCCGATATTTCTCCTTATTGGCAACATGACTTACAGTTTTTGAATAACAAATATACATATTTATCATATATATTATGGGTATGTTGGTTTAAAGAGTACATTATGGATTGTATCTTTGGGTATGTAGGTTTTTTGTATGTTTTTGTCTATTTTATTGACGGATTATTAAAGAACGTTCCTTTCAATTATCATTTTCCAAAGCGTTGTAAATGTTTCCTTGCACATTTTATATTAATCTGCAATGCATTTTTGTTGTACTATGAATGTATGTAAATTCAGTTTCTATTTGACTTTATTCTAATAATTTATGTTTGAACTATTCGAAAAGTACAAGTGTAATCGGGTAGTCTAATAATACTCTAAGTTTGCCATTTAGCTTTTCTTGCAATACTCCCTAATCATACTACAAAGGAAAACATTCGCTTTTACTGAGTATAGGTATGCCATTAAAAATACATATTTACTGAGTTTATTTGTTATTTGTTCAAGAAGTGACCCGTATTTAAATAGCTCTCTTTAGTTGTATTGGTAAGATAGCTGGATAAACTCGTACAGTTTGTCTATATCTGGCCCTACTTATAAGTATAAATATGTTTGTAAATTTATTTCTAGCTTTGTTCAAATTACGTGTGTTTGTTCTGTTTTCTTTCATAAACTTTCGTATTCCTCAATTTAAATTTTATATTTTCTTGCTTTTTCAATTAATTTCGTAACTTATTTCCCTTACGCTTTCAAAGATATTTCAAGTATCTATATAGCCGATAACAGAGCACTCGCCTATCCGTGTGTATAATCTATTTGGATTCCAAAATAATATTTTGCATTTTGTATTGGGCTTTTTACGTTTATTTGAACTAGTAATTGGTAAATAAACAGGCTACTTCCAGGTTAAACCAATTGTTCTTGTGTATTGGCCTATGGGGATTGTTACTTAAACTGTACGTTTAAAATGTTCCCATTGGAATATAAAGGTGGGCTTAAATCATGTGAGATTATGTGTGCATAGGATAGACTCTTCTCAGTTCCCTTATATAAATGAATTTGGAATTGTTCAAAATTCTATTGGGTTAGTTTACTTATTGATGGTGTGCCAAATGCTGTTGTTTAGTTGTTGTTATTCTCTTGTTGAGAATATAGCTTTAAGTTTTGAGTTTTACAAACCTGTCTGCTTTATGGCCATTCTTTATAAAAATTTCATTGATACCGAGCCCAAGACAAAAACCTACAAGGGGCCCACTTCACAATGGAAGATGAGTTTAAATAATATATTACATTATCACAAACTTAAGCAGAATTGGAGAAAACTGAGATGCACTGGCGCAGATGATTAATCCCGAATGAAAACAAATTCATTATAGTGATTCCAGCGATTCTCCTCCGTATCGACACCTGGTTTCGGCTCTGCTGCAGAGCCCGCAGTGCCGGAGCCACAGCTGCCAGCCATGCGATACCCTTGGTCGTGAAGATTGTCGAAAGCCTGCTCGATGAAACAGTGCTTGAGGAAGAAACGCGATGTATACCGATCGGGCCCACCGTGATCCGGATCTCGCGACTCATTCAGCGTATCGCCAAATACCTCGCGGCACTGCGCCACACGGCCGCAAACCAGGATGCGCGACAGCTTGCGAAACTTGACATCGGCCAGGCCGTCCTTGCCGAACTGGAAACTGCCACGGTAACCAATCGTGATGCAACCAGGCGGCCGGGCATCCCTGTCGCCACGTATGCACTCAAGCATGGCGGTCAACTTGAAGTGCTCGGCTTCGCGCTGCAGCCGCTGGCGCTCGCGGAAGCCCTCGGGCAAGTTCAGTGCCTTGTCGCGCAGAAAGTCCAATATGTAGCGGAAAAGAACACCGTCACGGTCCAGGAAGTAACGACCCTTGCTGTCCTTGGCCAGCGACTCGCGGCCTTCAGGTCCAGCAAACAGCTCGTACAGCAGCGTCGCCTTGTCCTGCAGCAAAGTCGTCAGTGTCGTCGTGTAGTGGACACCGCCAACATTCAGTTCCACAATTTCGGGCATAACGCAGCTCTATTATCTTCAGACGGGGCTCACTATTTTCGGTTGTTACAGTTAGTCAGTTTGTTGTGGCACATATGGGAAACGCGATATGGAACGCTCTTCTATGCCTTGGGCTACGTGTGTCTATAGTGTCTACACTCACAGGACTTTCTTTTCGCACAGATTCGTAGTCGTTGTTGTTGTGGTTGTAGGCTTTATAGCTTTGGCACGCGTTGTTATCTACCTTGATTTCGGTCGACCGTTTCGTCCGATTCGCGTGTCCGCACTCGCCGAGCTCTCGTGTCGAACTGGTCTGGTCTCCTGTCCGCCAGTGAGGGGCTGCTGCCTGGCAATAATTCTCGCTGGTGTGGTGTAAAATGTGTGTGTATGCATTGTAGAAACTTTCGAGAGAGAACTAGCAGCAGCACGGCCTGAGAGCCAAAGAGAGACAGAGAGACAGCGAGGCGGTCAGAGAGCAGCGCGTGAGCCGCGCACACGTTGCATTTGTTTTGTTATTGAATATTATTTTGTTTAACAAGTGGTTAAATTTTCCAATGTTTAGCAATATTTTGGGCATGGGCATCTGTGGAATAAACGCGGTGCAATGTAACCTTGAAGTTGCGCCATGCATGTGCGAGATTGATGACTGCTTTTTGATTACACGAAAGCGAAATTCAAGTATTGCAGTTAAGCAACGCTATTCGAACTCTGCAAGTGGGTGGCACAGAACTCTTCTTCTATATTTATTGCCCCTTCACGGATACACATGCACACGCTCACGCCTTAAAACCTCAGTTGCCCATTTTTAGGGCAACAGGCGCTGACAATTTGACACCTTGGCACTGACATTTGCCCATTTACCCATTTACCCAGTTGGCTATAGCCCAGGGCAGCAAACGTGCCTCGCACGACTAAACGCAACTGGTTGGCCTCGCTCCGCCCCCTTTCAGCCCGCCCTACTTTGGTGCTGGGGCTGTTGGTTGGGCTTGTTGGCTGCCTGCCAAGCGGACAGCATGTTGGCAGCATTGTCTGCCTGGACGCTTACGCTTACCTGTGGCAGTGTTAAAAACTGATATGCATGTTGACAGACAGTGAACATTGCTGTGGCGATTCAACAATCCATTGGGCATTGGTTTGGTGGAGCTCTGGCGAAATATTAGCCCCAGCTGGCCAGCATAAAAATCAGTCGGAATAATAAGAACCGTGCTCATCAGCATCAGCAACAGCATCAGCAGCAGCATCAACGCGGGCGGCGCTTGAATAATGCTTTGACGTAATAACTTCGTTTGTGCGTTGACATACAAGAACACACACGGACGCACGCACATACACCCATATACTTCTAATTGAAGTGAAAACTTTCACTTGGGAAAACATATTTGCCACTGAAGACGCTATGACTGGGGGCCACCTGGGGTGGCTATCTTAGTTCGTTGAACAAACCCAAACCCTTTTTTGTGCGGTTTTCATTTGTTGTTCGACTTGTTTTCGTCCTTGTAGGCTCGGTTCATTTCCGTTTCCTACTGCTCTTATGGCTTGGGGTGCCTTGTAACTGATGCCCCTTCACGTGTTCTCGTTGGCACGTCGTCGCTTATCAGTCGCCTGTTAGGCTCGGTCACCCCACATCCACCCTTCTGCGGCTTTGACGCTGCCCCTACATCGTCTCGAGTCTTTGCGCCGTGCAACTTGCGGTTTTTCGGAACACATTAAGATGGCAGCAACAATTTACGCGCCATTACGCGGCACGTGTTTTGTGTATGTTAGGAAGGGAAAGAGCGAAGTCGAGGGAGGAAGAAAGAGAGCGACCAGAGAACATAAGTACTGTGGGCCCTAGTGTGAGTGCGCTGCTCTTATGCTCTTATGGCTGCGGTCTGTAGACCACCCTCCCCCAGAAGGTTGCGCAATCGGCCCGGCTGGATGCTTTTTGGTTGCCTGGAAATTGATTTTGTTTGCTTATGTGTGTGTGTGTATGTACCCGTGCGTGTTCCTGTGTGTGTGCCTGTGTGTGTGCTTGTGCTTGTGCTTGTCTGTGAGCATGTAGCATTTTGTTTTGACAACACGCCAAATTGTCGCTTTAGAGGCAAAAAGCAACTCACGTGCTTCCCTTGATTTGTTTGTTTACCTTTTAGCATTGCTACCTTTGGCTGCTAATTTAGAGGATGAGCACAAATGAGGCTAATCATAATTACACGTAGAAACACAAGGAATGCAGGGAAACTTAAAAACAAATCAAAAGTATTTAACCCTGAAGCGTCATCATTCGTCGAAGCTTTTGTAGGTTTTTATTGCTTGTTGTGTTCTTAATTTAAAGTTTAAGCAATAATACAAAATTAAGTATTTCTTTTAATTTATTTCTTTTAATTACACAAGAAAACTAAATTAATTAAGGTCATAATCTGTGCAGGAATTTTGTAATACGGAATCAAATACATAATTTCATAAATACTTACAGGTCGAAAGAGAAATATTTACAGTCAGTAGAAATAATTCTCTATCATCTTACGTATTCGCATCAAATCGCATTGCAAAGCCGCACATAAACTCGTTTCTGATTGGCAAGAAATCGATGTCCAAAATAGCATTTCGTACCTCAAGGTTTGCGGCTGTCAATCAAATCTGTGGTGCAATTTTGCTCAATGCCAATTCCAATGCAAAATCCAAGCAGCGCTTGTCAACAACGGAATGCCAAGCCAAACAAATCAACAATACAATCACAAAAGCACACACATACATACACAAGTGTTCATACCCACAAAACAGACACATACATATACCCGAAATTGACAGCCCTTAAATATTGACAGAACTAATGTAAGACGAATTACAATTGTTGATGTAGGGTACCGATGCAAAGGCAGGGCCACCGATTAGCAGAGTGTCTTTTTCACACACACAACGGTTATTGATTTGTACCGCGGTTGATGTAGCTGTTGATGACTGTCCATTGTGTATTTTACTCGCCAGAAGTTGGAGAACAGACAACTCCAGGATGCATTACACCAAACGCTTTTCTAATCTGTGACAATGTGAAGAAATTTCTTTGTATATATATTTGCGTTTATGTATATGTATTTCCGCATATGCAATGTCGTATATGAGTCTGTGCATCCTCAAAATAGTCGTATCCTGACAGCCTGCACGCTCCGTTGCGCACGCGAGGAATGCAAATGTGCGCCGGGCTGCTGGGCAATTTAACACCATGCCGTTGTCGACGTGAGGGCGCCGTGGGGCAGGACATGCACGGCAATAGATTTAATGGCACTGCATGGGCTGGGCTCCATGCTGGCATGTAAATAAAAAATGCATAAGTATGCTGCGAACAGCAACAAACAAAAAAGTAGTGAGACGGTGGCGGAGGGGAGGAGGCAGGGATTTCAGTATTTATATAAAGAACGAGACAGAGAAAGAGAGAGAGAGAGAGAGCGGCATATGAAAAGAAATAGACAGATGCTGTCTGCTTGTGTTATCGTGGAAGCTGATTTTATTTACTGCTTACAGCAACAGTTTGGCGTCTCCTTGCCTCCTCGTAAATGATGTTGCATGTTGCAGTGGCATTGTATGGTATGCGAAGGACATTCCCAAAAGTACTCGTATATATGTACTACGTATGCAGCCATACATGTGACAGGCCTTGTGCTTCAAACTGCTAAAAATAGACGCATTCATTATAAAAAAATAAGAGACTCTTGGTTTATACAATTTGAGTGGATTATTCAAAGCTGACACAGTTAATGCCTTTCAGTCCTAAGCAACAGCAGTCAAAGAAAAAAAGTGCAGACTGTTTGATTTTGAATAGTTTGCTGTTGGTAAACTTTAAAGGTAAATTTTGGCTCATTACGGTTAAAATTTTTCAGGAGTAACTTTTGCTAGTTTCAGTAACTTGTTGGATTTTATAAAATTATAAAACTCAAGGAAGTTAAAAAAAAAACTAAAAAAAGACTGCGGCGAATTTGTGCGCTGCTGAAAATGTAATTTGCCTTAAATCTATCTTCAGTATGATTCGATATTCGCCGCTCGTATTCGCAGTCGTGGCTGATACTCGCAAAGCGAATACAGAACTATAAACTAAATATAGCTCGCCCATAAAATTTACAAACCAAAAGAAACTGTACAGTCCGTGTGTAATTATTGCTGATTAAAGAACTGATTAATAATTGGATTTTATGCCTCTTTGTTTCAGAAGCTGCAACAGCAGAAATCATCGATCAGATGCCTCACCAATTCAGTGGGGATTGGCAGCTGGGCTGGGGTGGCCACTGGGCCATTTCGTTGATTTCTCTGTGCGCCTTCACAGGTCTGCTGGACATCTGTCGAACAGAGCGCACCAATGTGGGTGAGTTGAACGTACAAACACTACGAATTTATTGTTCTTTGCAAAAATGATTATGTAATTGAAATTTTTACTGCGCCATGTAAATATTTTCAATGTTCGTGTGCGAGTGCCTCTGTGCATTGGTCAATGTGTTCGTGCGTGTGTGTATTTTTATGCCCTAACAAAACATATGGCACCACAAGCGCCATCAGTGGAATTTTGTGCGTGCGGCGACTTCGTCACATTTGTTTTGGCCAAGTTTAATACGTAAACAGAATTTGCATAGCAAAACAAAAACAAAACGGATAGACTGTAAATGGTTTTTTTGTTTTGCCCATATATTGCGTTTTATTTTCTATATTTGCATTTATATTTCAGGACTCATCTATGAAAACACGAGCCCGGATCTCGAGAAAATCTTCCATTTGGCTATTAGCAAGGCGAACGAGGAAAACGAAGAACTTAAACTGCATGGCGTGGCTATAGCCATTGAACCAAATAATGCCTTCGAGACTTCCAAAAAACTGTGCAAAATGCTGCGGGTATGCAAGCATCTAACTCAGCTGATAATACTTCTCGTTGCTGTAAACAGCATTATTCCAGCAAAATTTGGTGGCTGTTTTTGGACCCACTACGAATCTTGCGGCTCGTCATGCACTGAGCATTTGTGATGCCAAGGAACTGCCCTTTCTGGACACACGATGGGACTTTAGTGCTCAGCTGCCTACCATCAATCTGCATCCGCATCCTGCGCAATTGGGTGTTGCGCTCAAGGATTTGGTTACCGCACTGGGCTGGGAGAGCTTCACCATCATTTACGAATCGGGGGAGTACCTGGTCACAGTCAATGAACTGCTGCAAATGTATGGACCAGCTGGACCGACCATAACTCTTCGTCGCTACGACCTGGACCTGAATGGCAACTATCGAAATGTGCTGCGACGCATACGCAACTCAGAGGACGATTCGTTTGTGGTGGTTGGATCAATGGAGACCTTGTCCGAGTTCTTCAAGCAGGCGCAACAGGTGGGACTGCTGACCAGCGACTATCGCTACATAATTGGGAATCTAGATTGGCACACTATGGACTTGGAGCCATATCAGCATGCGGATTGTAATATTACAGGCTTGCGCTTCGTTTCGCCAGAGAACGAGCAAATACTGGAGGTAGCCAAAGCATTGTACGAGAGTGAGGAGCCATTCCAAAACGGTAAATCGTGTCCAATCTTCATTTTATCACTATTTAAATTTCATGATAATTTTGCCTGTATCGTGCAATTAAGACAATTCGGATATAAAAAATTGAATGTGCTGCAAAAATGATAAATGCAAATAACCATTGAACTATTCATTCAAGTTATCCTTTATGGCTTGTTCCCTGTTGTAGTGTCGTGCCCCCTGACCAACAGCATGGCTCTGATCTACGACGGCATCCAGCTGGTGGCCGAGACATACAGACATGTTAACTACCGACCCATTCCCCTCAGCTGCGGGGACGATAGTGCCTGGGACAAGGGCTACACGCTCGTCAACTATATGAAATCGGTGAGTGATGCGGGAAACATGGCAACAAAATGGTTTATAAGGCATTATGTGCCGTCGCAGTTGACGCTCAACGGCCTCACGGGCCCCATTCAATTTGACTATGAGGGACTGCGCACGGATTTCCAGCTGGAGGTCATCGAGCTGAGCGTCTCGGGCATGCAGCAAATTGGCCAATGGAACAGCGAGGCCGGGTTCGAAATGAATCGTCCGTCTCCACCGCATACCCTCGAGCCAGATATGCGCTCGCTGATGAATAAGAGCTTTGTAGTAGTGACGGCCATTGTGGGTACAATTTCTGGCAACAACTGATGGGACCTGTTGGCAGCGCTACTAAATAACTGATAATTTCTCTCGCTGCAGAGCGAACCGTATGGCATGTTAAAGGAAACCGCTGAGAAGTTGGAGGGCAATGCTCAGTTCGAAGGCTTTGGCATTGAATTGATTGATGAGCTCGCCAAGAAGCTCGGCTTCAGCTACACCTTTTATTTGCAACCGGACAATAAATATGGTGGCATAGACCCCAAAACGGGGGAATGGAACGGCATGCTACGCGAAATAATGGACAACGTGAGTGCCTGCCCTGTACCTGGGGAATGACCATAATTCCAATCGAACTCGCCCTTCGGTCATTTATATCAATGAGCTCACACTTTCCCTTTTTGCATAAAAATCGCACATCATCATTGACATAATTTTTCCCCTGAGAAAAATCGTTCGTGTCATCTAAATTAGAATTTGTTGATATAATCAATTCAAATTCCATCTTTTTATATATGATTGCCAATGTGAATATTATTAATGTGTGTGTGTGTGATTATGTGTGTACATTTTTGCATTCAAGCGACATGGCCTTTTGTCAATTATAGTTAGCCAGCGCCCAAGCGATTTATTAAATCTAATAAGAAATAGCGTGAAAATTTATCAATATAAGTTAATAATATAAATATTCAATTAAATCGGAACGTTTTTTAATCGAAGTAAATGCCTTGATTATCGCAATCAATTAAAATATTCATAAGTTGGATTTATTTAATTTGTATATCTGCTCTGGCCATTCCGCACATATAAAATGAACGAATTTAATAATTTATGTGCTTTTCCACTGCGTATGCGTTATATTTGCGTATTCATTTCAATTTGTATAGTGAAAATAATTCTGCATTTTTAATTATAAATGGAATTTGCCAAATATTATTAATTAGCGTGCTGACATGGGCATAACTGATTTGACCATGACATCGGAACGTGAGAGCGGTGTGGACTTCACCATTCCCTTCATGAATCTGGGTAAGTACAACTTATTTAGGTGACACACACTCTGAACGTATTATCACTAAAGTCTCGAATTGACATGTTCCATTTTTAATTTTCACAGGCATAGCTATTTTGTTTCGCAAGCCGATGAAGGAGCCCCCAAAGCTATTTTCCTTTATGTCGCCCTTCTCGGGCGAGGTTTGGCTTTGGCTAGGTCTCGCTTACATGGGTGTATCCATCAGCATGTTTGTTCTGGGCCGCCTTTCCCCAGCCGAATGGGACAATCCATATCCATGTATTGAGGAGCCCACAGAGCTGGAAAATCAATTTAGCTTTGCCAATTGCCTTTGGTTCTCGATTGGCGCCCTCCTGCAGCAGGGATCGGAGCTGGCTCCCAAGTGGGTTCCCTGTAACCGTTGAATTCGTTGGGCTTTCCCTAAAGATTCTTGCTTGTTAACTGTTGTTGCAGAGCCTTTTCAACCCGTGCCGTGGCCTCCTCGTGGTGGTTTTTCACCCTTATTCTGGTATCCTCCTATACTGCGAACCTTGCCGCCTTTCTCACTGTGGAATCACTGGTAACACCAATAGACAATGCGGATGATTTATCAGAGAATAAAGGCGGCGTCAATTATGGGGCGAAAAATGGCGGCAGCACCTTTACCTTCTTCAAAGTGAGCGATTCGTGTATTCCACAGGTCAGCCGTAATGCTTTGTTGTACTTATTAGGACGCAAAATATCCCACGTACCAGAAGATGTATGAATTCATGAAAGACAACCCCGAATATATGACAAATTCAAATCAAGAGGGGGTCGATCGCGTCGAGAACAGCAACTACGCGTTCCTTATGGAGTCGACGACAATCGAGTACATCACAGAGCGGCGCTGCACTCTAACGCAGGTGGGGGCTCTCCTGGATGAGAAGGGCTACGGCATAGCCATGCGAAAAAGTAGGTTACCCCGAACTTTTTGCTTTGAATTCATTGCCATGCGCGTGTTTCTTAGATTGGCCGTACCGCGATGTCCTCAGTCAGGCCATTCTCGAGCTACAGGAGCAGGGTGTGCTGACCAAAATGAAGACCAAGTGGTGGAAGGAAAAGCGTGGCGGTGGCGCGTGCTCGGTAAGTGCTCACATATCCGAAAAGACTTTGCCTTTTCCCCTGGGTGTGAATGTGTCTGTGTGTGTGTGCGTGCGCAGGATGCAGGCGATGAAGCTGGCGCACTGGCCCTTGAGATAAGCAATTTGGGCGGCGTGTACTTGGTGTTGGGCGTGGGCGCCGCCTTCGGCGTTTTAGTGTCCCTGCTGGAGATGTTGCTGGGCGTCAAGGAGCGCAGCAGTGAAAACAAGGTACAATCAAATGCTTTTTTGCTTTCTGGTACGCGTTCCCTTTGGCGACCATTTCGCTTTACTATATAGTTGGCCTGTATCCCAAACACACACACCCACACACATTCGAACACTTGAAGCAGCAGCAATGGGGAAAACAACACCTCGTTATGTTCATCACAATTTCCGCCATCGTCGTTGACATTCGCATTCGCATTCGCATTCGATGACAATGAGAACAGGAGGAAGCGGATTCGGATGCCTCCTCATTGGGCTTTGCGAATTTAGGTGGCGTGTATCTTGTCCTGTTCGTGGGCAGCTGCTTTGCCAGTATTTATGGGCTGATTAACTGCGTGCTCAGCATCTATTGGACTGCGCGAGAGAACAAGGTAACCAGAAGGAGAAGTAGGCGATCTAAATATATACATATGTATATATATGTATGTTAAAAGCTACCCGTCTCTTCCGGCGCTCTCCGATGCGTTGGTTGGGAAGTTAATGTGTCTTGACTAAAAACGGGCATGCTAAGGTCAATTGTAACTTAAATAACGTAGAAGTATATATTTTTAAACAGCTTCTACAGCGACTTGTGGGGCCACTCGAAGTACATTAATTCATCGACCTAACTTGAACTAATGTCCATAATTTTCTAACTAAAACTCAAACTTCATATGAATTATCAAATATCAAACAGTTCTTCCGAGTGATTTTACATTCTATACGTACTATTCAAATAGTTGTTCCATATGCTCTGCATGTCAGTTTGCCGTTTTAAATGCATGTTCGCGATTTCCGAAAAGCAATTTAAAAATGTTAACACAGTTTTCTATATTCGCAGGTTAACTTCAAGGACGAGCTGCTAGACGAACTGCGTTTTATTTTACAATGCTCAGGGAACACCAAGGCGGTAAAATATCCGAAGAACTCCGGGAGCAATTCGCACTCGAGTGGAAGCTCCAAGTCAAAGGGCTCGTCGCTATCTGTGGACACGATACCAGAGGATCCGTCAGATGTCGATGTGGAGGCAATCAGAGATAAGCGTGGAAATCTCGGAAAAAAGTAGCCACAATTGAATTTTAGTACATTTTTGAAAGTTTACTTTAATGGCCAATAAATGTGTTGTATAGCTTTTTCTAAGCTTTAAGCGTTCAAAGCTTTGCCGTTGTTATGTGCTAAGCTTTTAACTACTGAGCTTTTAAAAGCTAACAGCAATTTCATGTAGCTTCAATGCTTCGCAACCTCACACATAGATGGCGCTACGTTTAGCTATCATTAGCTTTAGGAAAGAGCTTAAGACGAAAGTCTAATCCAATGAGGATTGATATTGACTGAAATACAGAAATATATCAAAAATCAAAACCGTTTGTATTCTTTTAAATACCAATATTTTTAATAGGTTTTATAATATTGCATATACGAGTATAATGACTCATATTTAATAACATACACAATATCTGTGGTTGTTTAATTTGTTTTCTTCTTCTTTGTATATCCGCTTTCCGTTTCTAGTAGACACTTAGATATTGAAAAGGTAAAATTGTACGTAGTTTTCGTATATATGTATGTAGGTCTATGTATGTAACCCTTGTTTGAACGTTATGTATGTTTTTACTAGCTTTTGATGTGTATGTAAATAAGTATATATAGTTTGTATAATACAGGTTTAACTATCCATTGAAGTAAATATGAACTAGCTACTATGTTATATATTTTTATGGAAATAGCTGCTGCACATACACGCACACACACAGACAAACAGATTTATATGCGCACAAACTTACAAAGGACTAAAGATATTGCTATTTCTTTGCATGAATAATGATTAATTTAGTATTTTTGATTTCTTAAACGCTACTTAATACATTTTGAAGCTGTATATAATGTTTTGAAATAGTTATATTTAATCTTCAATTTAAAAGTTTATTTTTAGTTGCCAACATTTAACTACACGTACATGGCATAACAACCAAATAATTAAAGTGTTTTAAATAATACTTGTGCTCTACAATATTTTTGGTATAATCATTTTTATAATAATAATATTGCTCCATTTGCAAATAATTTAAATGAGTTGTAAGTGGAATGCAACATCACATTCGGCTTAGGGATTTTTAATTTAATACTGTTAAGGTGATTGAAAGAGAAATATTTTTATTAATAGATCCGCTTTGTTGCCCAACATATGGATGTGTCAGAAGGTAGGTATCACCAAATGATTATACACAAAACACAAAAAACATACGGTAATCATAGTTATAAACGCAATTGTATTAGTAATAATTGAATAATAAGGTAATAGTTTGAATTTGTCTTAAGGGATTCTTTCCATCCACCAACTATTTATCATACTATATGTTTGATTATTTAATATACAAATAGAATATAATAAAATTAATATTATTTGGGCACTAAGCTGTTGCTTATTATGTGTACCTAATGCTAATGCGAAGTTACAGTTGAACTTGTAAGGATTATATTGTTTGTATGTTGGTTTAATATCGAATTGCTTGCTATGTTGTTCAATGTCCTTGAGCACACAGCAGGCATATCTTCGGTGGGTGTGTCAACGTTATAGTTGAGAAATATATGTATGTTTATAGTAGTATTTTTTTTTTGTAAGAGTTTAGAAAAACATTTTGCAAATAATACTTAACTTATGTTAATGAACGGAAAAATGTATTTAATTTCTGATATACAGGTCATTTAAGTCTCATATAATAGTTGATTTCAGGTGTCGTTTTAAACAAATGCTAAATTACTTGTATTGTATTGAGTTTGAGGTTAACAAAATCTTAGTGGGTTTTTTTAAATTAACAAAATTTAGAATTTTTTATTTATCCCCTTTAATGTTGTAAGCTCGTAGAATTTGTCATTGGTCTCGTATAAAAGTATTTGCATTGTGTCCTCTTCATTATTTGTAGGTTTGGCTAAAGCTAAAACATATACATACATAATCGCAAACAATTTGCTTATATTTGTATTTTAGATTACATTGTTTTTTGTCTTTGTGTTTGTTTTTGCATATTATTAATAACATATTGCAAAGAGCTTAAAGCTTTTAAGATAAATACATAATTACACATTGAAAGCGTTTAAATTTTTGTAAAATTGTTCACTACAAAAAGTGGGAGAGTCGAGGAACCATAACAAATGATCCTGAGTTACTTTAGTTGAATATATAATAAGCTATTTCCGCATAAATTTGGTGTTTCCTTTAAAAAGTGTAAAGAAATTTAGTTTCATTATGTGTGGGATATATCCCTGATATTGTCTAACTATACAAGTAATATGTATTCATATTTAAGTATATATAAGAGTAAAATTGTTGTTTTAGCTGGGTCTACTTGTTAGCATTAGTGAATTATTCAAAACATTTTGAAAAAACCAAATTATGTTTTTAAAAAAAGGGAGTCTCTCTTAAATTATCCTCGTATTAAGGTAAAGTGATTGATGCGTACATTATAAATGTATTTATATTTTATAAAATTATATAGTCTCCGTTTTATTAGTTTTTATGTAAATCATTCAGTATTGAATTTTACATCATCCGTGTGTTTTTAGTTTATATTGTGTTTTTATATCCATGTCAAAAAGTCATTAAAATAAATGCGTTTCATTTGTTGGTTGGTTTATCTGTTCCCAACTGTCTTCGCTGCTGTAGTAAATAGTTTGTGGTTATAATTGCATATGTATATGTCAGTAGTTTCATTCTATGGTGGGGCTTTGCGCGTAGTTTTAAGTTACTTAGTTTTTTTGCCTATTATTTGGCTAAAATTATCTAAAGATTTGTATCTAACTATTCAAAAGTTAACATCGCTTGTCCGGAACTTCAAAGAAAGGCTTATAAAATTGCTGAACATTTACGGAATGACAGAAAGACGCATGTAAAATTTGCACACACAACTTACATCCTGAATAAACTGTTGTTGCATTATTGTGTGTGTGCTTTTGCTTATGGTTGGCCCTCTCAAATGACACTCATGCGACGCCTGCCATTTCCGGAGCCCTCGGCTCAGTTGGAGTTGGCCAACGTTTCGTGACATACCTCCATGTAGTCTGGGTCGTGCATTATGCCCTTTATCATGTCCTTGAGCATTGTGTATCGTGGAAATATCGGATACATCTTTGAGCTGCCATACTCTTCCTGTAAGGATGCGGATGCGAAACAAAGAAACACAGGAAAAGTTTTCGATAGGGTCAGTCCATGTCACTTCTTGCTCACCTTTAGCACGCGTATCAAGTGCCGCAAGCCCAGATACTTTTTCAGCAAACGATACAAATCATTAATCAGCTGTGTGTTCTCGTGCTCTATTTGCGCCGTTGTCATATCTGTTGGCATTACAGTTATTCAGTGTTTAAGCTACAAACTGTTATCAACTTACGTTCTAAACGTTCCATGCGCTCTCTACGTTCAGCAGCCTCCTCAGCCAACCTTGCCGAGGTTTTCACGCCCTCGCCGGACTTCTGGGTCTTCTCCATAATTGAACAGGCGCGCATTACGTATGAGGGTACAGTTTCCTGCTTCTCCTGTCGGGGTATGTCCACCAACGTCCAATACTGGGTCTCCAGGCGTATAACTTCCTATTAATAATACGAGTTACTTACACATAAATATTAAAAACCGCATCGAAAATGAAATACCTACCTTTATCATAAGCTTAAGCATGGGATAGCGCTGAAATATGTTACGATGGCTTTTCGAATCCCCGTACTTGTTCATTAGGTTGATCAGTGCTTTCTTTACCGTGTCATATGACTCCTCGAGGCGCAGGCGCAGCGAACGTAAGCGTTCGTTTGTCTCAATTACCTCATCACGAGTCATTCCACTTGGAGCACCTTCGTCTTTGACATCTTGAACAATACGACGCACGCTCTGCGTGAATTTGCCAACAAAGTTTGTAGTTGCTATTATGCGATTGATAAAAAAGAATGTTTACATTATCTTAATGGCATTAGTTAAAAATATAATTGTACGGAAATTGCACGAAACACTGTCATTCAATTTGGAAATGTCAGAAGACACGCACATTAACCATTCTCTCATTCTGCGATTCATGCGGAAATTGTTCGTCTATTATAGAGTCGAACTATTATGCCATGATGAGTCGCATGCACTAAAAATAAACAATTTTTCTCGTCTATCTAAGACTTTCTTCTTTTCTGTACGCGGGATTCGAACTCACGACAATCTAAATCTACACAATAATACCCGCGGTGCTCTGCGCATAGCACCAAATGCACCACAAACCATATGCTAGCCAGCGTACGTTTTCATAGGTTGGTTAGATATTTCACTTTAATATTAAATGAACAATGCCTTTATTTGGCATACAGCTGTTTTTGAGTGGAACTGGTAAATGTTATTTTATGAATTGAAAACTTGACATACCAACATTTTTTTATTTTTTATTAAATTAATTACAAATGGTTGTGTGGTATATTTGAATAAATAAATAAGTAAGAACGTTGCAGTCGGATGTAGTCGATTCCGTAATACTCGTTCACAGTACACAGTAGTTACTCATTTTCGAAAAATATTTTTTCAAAATTTAGAAAACTTAAATAAATTTGACAAGTAAAGCTCTCGGATCCATAGCTTGCACATTTCATATTCCCATAACTTTGTCAAAACTGATCGGATTTTCATTCGTGATAAATTTTTTCATGGTGTGTCCTCTTAATTTATTAGTTTGTCCACTAAATTGATCCTACATTTAAAAAATATTCATTATTGAAAATAAATTTTTTTTGGGAATAAACCATGTACGTCCCTTACTCATTTTTGAAATTTTTTTTTTTTAAATTTAGATATGCAAATTTACATTTTTAATCGATTGTGGTTGTCACAATTAGTATAAAAACAACATTAAAACCGATTCTGAGAGGGTAAAATATTTTTCCAAAATCATGCTAAAATTAACAAAAATTTTGACATGTCCACAGCTCACATATTTCAAATACTCATAACATTGTCAAAACTGAACCGATTTTCATGTTTGATGGCATTTTTTCATGATTTGTCCTCTAGATTGATTGTACATTTCAAATATATTCATTATTGAAAATTAATTTTTTTGGATTTTTTGATCAAATATCATCCCTCTTATTAATTTCGAAAAAAATTTTTTTATTTAGAAATGCAATTTACATTTTTAATTGATTGTGGTTATCTGATGTAGTATAAAAAACAACATTAAAACCAATTCAGAGGGGGTCAAATTTATCGTCAAAAATCATGTAAAAATTTATAAAAATTTTGACATGTTAAGTTCTCGGATTTTCATGTTTGATGGCAATTGGTTCATGGTTTCAAATATTCTCCTTTTATCGATTTGCCAGCGTCATGTTATCGATTTGCCAGCCTCCCAGTAGGCGTCGTATAAAAATCTTAACACTGTCTGACGCGGGTATGCATATATAGTATATTCCAAGTTTCAGTCTCTAGCTTCAATAGCGGCGAAAAAAATTTACCACCCCAGAGCTTCTTTAAAAATGGGTTTATTACTAATTTGGACAACTACAATCGATTACAAATATAAAATTCAAATCGATTACAAATATAAAATTCAAATTTTAAATTTTGAATGAAACATTATGCACATATTTTATACAAAAAATTCAAAATATTTATACTTCTAAAAACAGAAAGAAGATGAAATGCAATTTTACAGTTTTCATCATTCATTATTAAATATGAAAGCTCAGAATCATTTGTAAATCATAAAATTGGTAATGTGAAATTATCGTATATGCCGTCTTATTCAAATTCACAGAAAACGTGACATATTTTATGATCCTGAATAGTCGTCGCAGAAAATGGTGCATTTTTTTGAACTAATATTCAGAGATTATTATTGTAAAACTTCTACAGTGTCTATTTGTTATTATTATTCTTTTTTTTAGTGTTTTTACGAAGACACCTGAAAAACTGTACGTACACATGAACAGAAAGAATATTATTCATATTGTCTGTGCATTGTCACTCTGCTAACACTGATTGCAAATGCAAATGTCAGATCGTTTTGATAAGACCTTTGATTCATCAACAATGACGAATTGTTGAAGATGACGTATATAGAAACTTGAACTTTGAACATCTCAGATTGAAAGAGAGTAATGTCGATTCTCATTGAGTAATATGTAATAGTCAATTCCTAGCTTATTCCTAAGGCACGACTGTAATCCTCTTTAGAATATTTTTAAGGCGAAGAGCGCCAGTTCGCGAGCAGTGAACAAATTTCTCTCTCGTCACGAATAGCAACAAGTACAAGTTTATAATTATAAATTTTTACGCGAGGAGATCTTTTAGTATTCCGTAGAATATCCGACGACCAGCACACGACGGTCAGAACAAGTGAGCAAAAAACGAATAAATGACAGCGAAGCACAAAGGCAGCATAAACAAACATAAACAATACACATATGAAAACACAAACTTATATATGCATGTATGAGCCTCTGTATACAGAAAACACGAATAAAACCCGAAAGCCAAAGTGTCAACGATCGCGAGCTTTATTGACTTTAATTTCTACAAAAATAATTTCTAATTGAAAATTGTTATAAGATTGTTATAAAAACCGCAGTTGCTTACACAGACAGCAGCAACCAAAAACAACGCAAGAAATTTCTCGAAAGACAGATAGAAAACCAGAGAGTGTGTATTAGGACATACATATAACCGAAAAAGGTAAGCTCCATGATCATGCCGGCTTAATACGATTTTTATATAGAAATAAATAGTGCCTTAGTTTATTGCTGTTATGCTAAGATAAAAGCTGTAATTCAGTTAATGATATCTCAGACGTATATTTTTAATTGCATTAGATTTTGCCTTCTTCGACAATTGGCCTTCAGCTTCTGGTCGTTGCCCAGTGGCTGCTGGTGTGCTGATTTTATTGACTTTGTATTTTTTTGCTATTGTAATGTGCAACTGCATTTCATGCTTAAAGTTGCAATAATACGTGTTTGTATTGCTTGGTCACGATTTCTGCAGATTTGCATAATTGAAATCATATTTACACTTTTTTTCATCTTATATTTTAAAAACTTTTTTGGTAGCAATGCAATAATATACATAATAGAGTATAAATGTATATACTCTTATATAAAAGTTTTTTCTTTTCAAAGCTAAAAAGTCAACGATTCTGATTTTTTTAAACATTAATAACCCAGAAGTTAAATTTGGAAACGTGAAAAGTAAAGTTTCGATAAACATACATATTTCCAAACGCTTATCTTCGATGTTTTTTTAAATGTAAGGGAATATTTAATTTGTTTATTTTATCTAAGAGTTACGCATTTTACTTGTGGTTACGACTTATCAAACTATTTTTTTATCTTTGATTGCTCAACGCCAAGTGCTGACGTAAACGGTACTTGAGTCGCCACATTTTAAATGTTGCTTACGTCAGCGAACCAGTAACTCTAAAGTAGCTCCCCAGACGGTGGTTTATTTTATTTGCTTATTTTATTTATTGAAAAACCTCTAAAAAAATGATTATTAAAGTGTGACCCTTGTATGTGCCCATGCTATTTGTAGAATGAAGGATTCTAAAGCTGGGAAGTTCAATACGTATTTATCAGTTAAGCAAATCAAATAAACACATTAAACAAAAGTATTCACCTGAAATGACATTATCGATAAAAACCCATGGAAACTGGTGTCGCTTGCTAAACTCGTTTCTCGACACCCAATGTGCGAATCTGGACCAGTCCTAGTGCCAGGGGCCAGTCTCAACTCACCAGGTATCACTAAGCCAACAACTGCTCGTAGCGTAGAGCGTATTATAAACCGATCACACGTGGTAATATGCATAATCTGGGTCGAGGTATATCTAGTAAGAGCAGACTACATATGCACAAATGTTTGCTGTACGTCTTCTTGTTTTCTACTTGTTGGTGCCACCAGGGCCTCTGATAAGCATAGTTTCCGAATTGTTATCGTTTTGGTGTGCATCCATTTGGCGTTGATAGCGAACATCTTCTGGTCGCTCTCTCTCTTTCTCTCTCCCTATCTGTATCGCAATACCGCATGCTCTCACGACCTTGCTGGCGCATAATTATCAAGAGCTGGCTAACCGCCAGGTTGCACCCAAGCAGCTCCACGCGACTCCACTCCCATCAGTGCTACTGATATGAGCAACGACAAATGTATGACTGCGGCATTGTTACTACGATATATTCTGAACGAATCGGCCGAGAGCTTGAGCGACGACTGACTAATGAGCGAAGCAGCTTTTGTTTACCTTTAGCTTGCTGCTGCCACTCCCTGTTGCCCTTGGTACCCCGACGACAATCAGTGGAAACCGGTTGTTGCTAATTTGGCAAAAACACTCACACACACAAGCAAACAAGCAAAAAACAAAAAAATGAGCATTGTACGAAAAGTTTTTTGTTGTCGTCTTTGCCGTAGCCTATAACTTAGTGAGCACATGCATACATACTTAAATATGCGCGTATGTATGTGCCTACAATCATATCGAATTATGTGCATACCTACACATAAGCAACTAAACAACAACAACGACAACCTCAAACGAAACGTGTCTCCAGTTGTTCATCCACTTTGCCTTCATTCTTCAGTCTCATTTTGTGTTCGACTGACTGCAGTAGCAGAAATATTCGTGGTGTGAGTCGAATATATGTACATATCTCAATGATATTTTTATACACAAGAACTATTTGCGATGTTTTAAACATAAAAGCGTTCTGTTCGTGTACATGAATTTTAAATTTTTGAAATCTACCCATTTTCATATCTACGAGTGGGAGTTAATGTGCATTATAACCATTCGGTATACTTGTAAAATCAGTATTTCGCTAAAATACTTTATGGTGGAACATTGGATATCTGTAAACATACATACTATTTGAGAGTGTAGGAGTGTCTGTGTATTTAAGCCCCTTTTTAAGTTTACCACTTTATGCATAATGCTGAAATATGCGTCAATATCACTATTCACTGTTTCCTTCATTATTTATTCGTTTTCAGTGTTTGCACATCATTTATAGTTTTTTCATTTTCGTGTGCGTTTCTTTATACGTATGATTTTTGCAGAGTATTTCAATGTACATAAATTACTCTCTATAGTGACGCATTTTGGCATTTTGAGATTATTCGACGCTTAAGGAATCTGGTAGACTTGGGTTTTTCATGAGTTATTCATCAATCATCAATGAGACATCAATTATAAGCATTATTCAATAAACATAACAAGGCGCGTTTGCTAATGAATGCATATTTAAATGAATGAATCAGTGTTATGTATGCTCTTCGTGCAGCTGTGAAAACTGTCTATTATCTATTATAAATAAGGTATATAACCACGTTTTATGCCAATTGGCAAAAACACACACCCCTACATAAATTAAAATAAGAATTCCTTACGACGATCTTCAATAAATCGTTGACTATTTTATTTTACTATAAATAATTGTGGGAAATAAATAAAAGCTGCCATTTATCATTTGGAAAACTAAATGAAATCGTCAAACTTCGTTCCAATACTGTGGACAAAGATAGCGAATAATGTTAATGATGATGATGATGATTAGCATACTGGTACTAAAACGATCTAATTAACAAGTTTGTTTTCAGACATTCGTGCTATTTCAAGTATATATTTAAATAAACATAAATATTAATTGTACGCAATTCTACGCAAAGCTTTTAAGTTAAAGACTGTTTTTATGGCTGAGTAACTGGCAAAACCAGCCGTATCTTCTATTATTATTATCGATAAGCCCCTTCTTTTATTTTTCATTTTTGTTTGATGATGTCATGAACAGTCGATTGCACTTTTAACAAGTGCATCTAAATAGAACCCTTTAGTTAAAATGCTATATTGCTGGTAATCATTTGTTTCTCTATTTCACGCGTTTGAATCGTTGAAATTTTAATCGATACGGAAGTAGCTGTGAAAATTATTCATTCCTCTAAATTAAAATGCAAAACTAATGGCATGTATTTTTGTGCAGATATATCTCAATTATATGCAATTATATGAGTTTCTGGGAATCAGCAATAAGTACATGAATAATTTTTATTATAGCAGCACTTAATGAACAGTTTTCTGGGGTGTTGGGGGTGGAAAAACGACACCTCAAATGAGCTATAAAGCAGAATTAAACAGCATATAGTATTTCCGCTGTAAATTTGCAAAAGTCTAATGAGATTATCTTTTGACTTAATGTGGATCGCTACTTTGGTCACGGCTCATGCACAAAAAAACAGAAATTACTTGAGCTGAAAGAAATATGTTGCCAGCATGAGATCATAATGCATGAGGTAATACTAGGCCACTACTAAACTGGCAAATAGCCAAACGTTAGCATATTGTTTGAAATCGATATAATCAAGAAAGTAGCGGGACAAATAACAAAGACCTATCTTTGAATTTTCATCAAACAAAATTTGGCATAAGTCATCATTTTTCTTAAAACCGTTTTAAATATTTTTCTTATTAATCAGTCAACTGCGCCTATTTGCAATATGTCCTTATGTCCGCCAACCTAACCTCGTACAGTGCTCCAGGGTACGACGGATATCCAGTTCTTGACCCCCTGCCAGTGCCCATTAATCAGAAAACTAAATGAGCGTACGAATGTAACGACGCCTAACAAATCTTAGTTGCACGTGCTTATGCCCCTTTGATATTTGTACGCGTAGCTCCGTTAGATAGCTTTGTTTGCGACAAGCTGGGGAAATGTTTGCTCAGCGTGTTTTAATTAATTCACGCTGGAGCCCTTTGTTTCACTAATTGACCGCATTTGGTAACATTGACAGCAGTGACACCCCAAACTGAAGCCCCCAAAAAGGCCGGGTAACAGTTTGGCACGTGTGTGATTTATTGAATTCGTGCGATGTGCCCAAGCATTGAGATTGAGCGAAATCGACGGTGACGAAATGCAAACTGCAGTCGTGACACACAAAATGATTTACGGATGGATGGTTTATTTTAAACCGGGTACTCGTGGGAATTATCAAAACGCGCCCGTAATTCGTTGACTTAAGCTGAAAATGTAACAGACTAGTCATATTAAAGGCCACAGCTGCCAGTTAAATGGAAAAATTCAATCACATAAATATAACGTGGGACTGTAATGACATAGATTAAGTTGAAAAATAAAAATGCTAAGATACGTTAATATTTACGGAAGTGCATTCATCGTGATATGAAAACCACTCGAATATTTTGAAAAGGCATTTGTATGAAATAAACTAATATCTAATAAATCTATCTTAGGTGACTTAATAAGTGAGCCTTCTTTCCCAAATGATTTACATAAAACGCAAGGTACTTAAGTAGTTCGTCCGTTTGCCCGACCGAACTTAAGGTACAACCTCAACATTGCTAAATATAGCCTGTTAACATATTGACAAGCTATGATATGCTTACATTGCTCAGTGTAACCTCCACATTTCACAACACCAGATTCTTGCCCACAGCAACTAATTAAGCTGACCACAACTGAAGCTCCCTACAGAAATGATTAACTTTATTAGATGGATACCATTGAAAATATTTAGCAGTGTCCTGTTTGAATCTGAATGGCATGTGCAATAAATAAAGTTGAGGTAGGAGGCATTAGCAGACGGGTTTAAGGACTGTATTTGCAGGTGAAAACTGTGAACCATTTCGGTCGATATCCAATGTAATGTATTGTTAAATTCAATTGTTACGCTAAATTGGATAAATTTTTTCCACTCTCAAGCAAGTTTTCAAATCAGAATTAACATTAAATTCAATGTAAGTGGATGTAGTTGAAAATTTAATGCACACACCAGGCCTATACTTTAGCGCCACTTAATATTTTATGTAAGTGCCTTTGTATGGTACTCAGGGGAACTGCATGAGGTGTATGTATTTGCACACATATATGATCCGCATGCGGATCCATATTTGCGTTCGTTCGGCATTTTCATTAAAACTTTAAGTCAATTTTGCTGCCGTCATTCAATGCTCCTACTTTGCATTATTTAAGCAACGGCCTCCTCAGTTGGCCAAAAATAAACAACAATACATACACAAGCACATGTTTGCGTGTACATGACTTGACAGACCTGGAGTCTCGGTAGCTCCAACAGGCAGCACAGGCATAGATGAGTTCCACGCCACAAGAGCAAACAAAAGGAAACTATGCGAAAGGCACCCAACGGCACTTGTTGGAGTTACAGAAGCAGCGTTGTGAGTTTGGTTAAGTCTAAGCTTGCTTTGCCTAGTTGAGGCCCAATTTGAACTCTTGACTTACACAAATACACAGTCGGTTGAATGTCCTTAACACTGATGAATACAGTCGCCCAATTGGATGCGCAGCTTGACAGAAAGCACCGATGACACGCATGCTGTGGCAATAACAACATCGATAGACAGACAGACAATAATTACAATACCAACAACGATTGTTCGCTCATGCTGCGCTAATAACGTATTGGCGCATCACAGTGACAACAGCATTGATGCTTATCATCAGCAACAAAACAAAAAACGAAAAACAACTTCGACAACCAGCTGTCAACTTGTGCAAACTAAACAACCAGGACACACACAGGCGTACAAGCCAGCGAGACAAATTGACAGACAATTTAGCTGTCAATTGTGCGTCGCTCGTTTGGCGGTCGCTCGGTGGTTCTGTCGGTCGGACGCCTGTCCACAACGGCCATAGGAAACAACTTGGCATTAATTCGCCTCGTCCTGCGTTCATCTGCGAGCAACAAATGCAAAACAGCATAAAATAAAAATGGCCATTTGATGGCCGTTAAGCTGCTGAACAATAAGTCAAAAGCAAAAAATGGGAAGCGAGCAAAAAGCTGCTCTTTGGCCCTCTTCAAGAATGGTAAAGATCAAAAAGAAAGTCTAGGCAGTAAGTAAACAGCTGTTTGGTGCGCTGCATTTGTTTAAGACTAGCCTTCGCATATGAGCCTCCATATAGAGTCGACATGACTATTAAGCCAATTGGGCGTGTCTTTTATACACATCAAATCTCTGACTTGGTCTGGCTTGTGTTAATCGGACAGATTTCCATGCTAATCCTAATCGTAAGCCATTCACACTAATATATATTTAGGGGCGCCACGTGGCCACTTCAAAGCGACCGCAAGGTGTGCCCTATATCCCACCGCTCAACTTCTCAGGACTTATTTTATTTTGCTTTTTCCACACATTCTACAATTTGCATGCTGCGCCGCAGCTTCAATCCGACCCCGCTGAGTGCATATAATTTGGTAGCCCGACTTTGGCTTTTGGCCTTTAGCACAACTTTAGCAATTAGTAGTGCAGATCTGGCCAAGTGGTATTTGTGGCAACCTTTGTCCTGTCACTTAGAACAACCTTGTTGGCCAAGTAACTTTGACAGCCACTTGTAGCAGCAGCTGCAACTTGCACTTGTTATTGCATTTGTTGCTGCTTGTTTTAGTGCCGTCTCCACTTTGTAATTTTGTGTGCGGTCCCATGTCACATGTCGAGCTGACTATATTTTTATGCTTTTCATCACAACATCTTTATCAAGGAGAGCACAGACAACAAGAATTATGAAAACACAAATAATAATAAATAATAAATATAATAAGTACAAGGATGATATCACAAATTAAATCGATACTCTGGTTCGTCTTCAAATCTGCAGCGTCTTGAGTATTTTGTATGGCAAGTTGCAACAGATTCATTATTATTTTTCACTATTCAGACAGACCAGGGTAAACAACAAACAGCCGCATCAAAAATGCGCATTTGGGTTTGTATTGTTTTACTTTTGCCCCATTTTGTGAACGCAAACAAAAGTTTTTATATGTATGCATGCGGCACATGAAAATCATTTTTAACAATAATAAGAAAAGTTGGCAGTGTTTGGCCAGCGGACCAACCTCCCAGTCAGATCAAAAACTCACAAGCAGATACAGAAAACAACAGCACTGAAAACAAAAAATAGCACACAAATTTAAACATCAAAGCATGAAGTCGAATTCAAAATACTCTGTCAAAAGAATATAACAATTTTTCAATTGGTATAATCGTATGATACCTATCTGTGTTTTACACATACGTATTGTTTGTGACCGGCTTACTTATCACAAAAAAAACTTTTGAGCGTTGCAAGTCATGTAGCAAATAGCGTATATACCATTGAACAGAAGCGTAGAAAACCAGACAGTGTGTGGATTTATTAAAAACAAGTGGAACAGTGCAATATGAAAAAACTCGCACCATTAACTGACAGCATCTGGCTGCATTCCATGGCAATGGGTGTCATCGTTCATATCCCATTGAACGACCGAATCCCATTAAGCATTATTTGCACTTAGCGCATAAAGGGCACAATTCAGAATTCGGACTAAAATAAGAGCGTGGCATTAAGTGCTATTAAGCACTGCACTACCCAAAACTGATCCGACTTGGACATTGATTGGCCATCACAAAAAATCGTAATGAAGCGCATCCAGCCATATGAGCGAATATTTGCAAGAAAGTCGCTTAGCTGTCAAAAATGCATTCAAATGGCATTTGAATTCTGTTGCTCCCAGTGCTTCTTTTCCTGCTACTGCTGCCAACTGAGAGTATGACAGGAGGACACTTTGACACATGAATAGAACTGAGCCAACACAAGGATAACGCCCGCATTCAGTAATTCCTAGTATGACTGTCATTTCTATAGCAATTGTAAGCCACTTAATATGAAAACGGTTTTCAAATTCATGTCACGCTTGGCAACTATATAATGAAATCCGTAAGCAAATGAGCTTAGTGTCGAGCAGAACGCAAGACTCAGTGTTTAAAATTACATTTTGTTACTTTGCTTTGGTCTACATTTCATTAAGCACGTCAACAAAGTTATTGCTCATTCTAATATAAAGCCTGAATATTCTTACCTCGCTGCATATTTACTTATACTCTTCTGTTTGCTATTAGCCACTTTTCCAAAAAGTTTTTTTGGCACTGATGAGCTTTTCTAAGAAATGTCCATATTCGAATTATCAGCTACTGTCTTTGTTGTGATCGACATTTCCGCCTGTTTGCGTAGCTAAAAATAATTAATTTGTTGTCAGCCACTTTGAACGCCAGATACCGTGTCTTTCAAATGCCGCCTGGCAAGTACTACTGTTTCAATCACCGAAACCCGACAGCGACACCGACCAGCTCTCAGCTAGTCAGTCCATAAAGCTCTGGCACTCTGTTCTGAGTTCAGAGCCCGTTCATGTAAGCCACAGCCCAAACCGTGCGATTATAGCCATCGGCCAGGTGACCAGGTAGTCGGCTCGGACACGCTTCACTGGCTCGGCCCGTAGCGTTTTTTTTTTTTTTTTTTTTTTTGAGGAATATAACCACAGTTTCCCAGTTAAATAGCTACATTACGAAAAGCAGCCGCCTAGTTCGTCCTTTTGGCGAAATTGCACTTGTCCCACTGACCGGTTGCAAGCAGCAGAGCGTGCAAGGACGTGTGTCCCAGTATTAAGTGTTGAGCTGGCACTTTTTTGAAGCTTTTCGCTTGCTTATAAAATAAAATTTGCCTACAGGTCAGTCGATAGTTCGGTACATTGCTCAGCGGATCGCAAACTATATGGCTATTCGGCTGGCAACCCATTTAACCACTCGATTGAATGGTCCCCCACTACACTAGATAAACAATTACTTAAGTGGTAAACTTACGTCATTTCTAGGCGGCACTTGTGTGATGAATACAAATAATGTTCTATTAATAATTTGTATTGTAGATTTTAATAATAAATACCTAGCTAACTTACATATATTTTTTAAACTGTGTTTGGCAAATTAATCAATATTTTGTTAAAAAATTAGTTCGGCTACGTGTTGCACTTTTTGTGAACAAACTTGGAATCTAGCATTAAATAATATTAACAATTCCATGCATGAGCTTCAAATTTTTAAAACTAAATTGAATAAAACTAAAAAAATGTGTACCATTAAAAATAATTAAATAAAAATATTAAAATATAACTATAATAAATAGTTGGAAAAAAGAAATTCACAGTGCAATTTAAAATTAATTTAAAAATTAATGCCAATTCAACAGACATGAAGATTGGCAACATGTAAAATCGAATTGCAAATGGACAATAATAAAAAATAATTTGTCTATAATAATAATACTATAATACTAATACTATACTAGAATTAGAATGTATATAGCATTAAGTTATTTTACCAATTTTAACAATGTTTGATTTATTTTTTCTATTTTCGTAATGTCTACTGGGGGCTCTCAGTCTTAATAAGGCTTTTCTTTTTGGCAGCTGAAAGATGTTTGCAACACATTGATTGCTTGATTGCTTAGCTTGACGAATTTCATTTTGACGTTACCAAGCATACACACATACACACACTGGCAAATAGCCACAATTGCCTACCAATATTCCGCCGTATTTGTGGTTAACATATTGGAAATTAAAATGTAATTTTCCAATTAATTTTGTTTGGTTGGTCTAAAATTAAAACTGTGTAAAGTCAAATGTTATGGCTTTAAAGAACTTACTCGTTAAAATTTAAATGTAAAGTGAAAGCAATTAAAATAAATTTTTGTACGTAAAACATTTTAGAAATTTAATTTTCTATATATTTTTGACTCCATATATCAGATTGCTCTCTAGTCTAAATATCTCAACTATGTATCTTTTCTTGTTTGTCTGTCCGAGTGCGATTGTGCTCAATTAACGTTGCCCACAAGTCAGATTACCGCAATAGATTCATGCCTTGGAATTCAATGCTTTATTAACACTAATTGGTTGTCATCCTGGCTTGTCCCATTCTTAGCGCACAGCGGAAATTTTTGTTCAAGTGTGCGATCTGCATAAATTCATTAAAATATGCCGAATATAACAAATACCATCTGTTCATTTTAAATCTATTAAATTTGTTTATGTAGAAAATTTTATTGCTTGCTTGTTTTTATACTGTAAAGCAATTGAAAACGAATAAAACTGGGTATAATGGTTCGCTGCAAATGTATGTAACAGGCAAAAGGGGCTATCTCCGATCCCATAAAGTATATATATTCTTGATCAGCATCAATAGCCGAGTATATCTTAGATAATATAACAGCTAGAACTATCAAATTTTGGATATATAGAGCCCGCCTGAATACTCCGCACTTGTTTGTTATTAAAAGATGTCATAAAATATAGATTCGTGATCTGGGTCAAATAAACTTATTCGCAAGCAATTGAAGTAAAGAAAAATATTTTCGTGGTATTGCTTCCATTACTAACCAATGTTTGCCTTAGTTCTATGACTGGATTTCATGCTAACCATATTTGAGCAGCTGTTGAAAAAATGAGTCAAATTCAGTTTACTTTTAGGGACAGTTCTAGTATTTTCTTTGACAATAGTACGCAATACCATTTCTGAAAAAAATTCTCAAATTGATATAAATTATTATATTAGTATATTGATTATAAATTGAATACTCTCAGAAAAAAACCCATTCTTAACCTATGTACGAACGGAATAGAAGTCGTGCAATTTTTTTACTAAAGTTCTAAAATGAATTTTTATATATTATACTATATTTTAGTAATTTTAGAATTATTGAAAAGCAGAATTTGACCAGAATTTTGTTCTGAACTTCAGAAATATTCACTTTAGCCGCATTTGACAACACTTGTACCTGACATAAAAAAACCTCTTGCTTTTTCTGTTTATGAGAGGCAGGCCTATAACTGAAATAAATGACTAATATAGTGCACAAGCGTTTCCAGCTTTTGATCTCTCGATAAATTCAAGTGTTTTCAGTCGCAACAGAACAGTATCGTTTTGGCCACCGGCACGAAACGACCTAATAACACACACCGTGTACAAAAATATTCTAGTGAGTGAGAATTATGAATTAGAAAAAATTAAAAGTGTGCGAGAAAAATGAATTACACAAACTTGAAGAATTAGTTCAGAGGTTTAGTTAGTGTGTCTGTTTGTATGTTTCTATTCCAAGCAAAGTTTTGCGCACTCCACTCCAAAGTCCAAACGGGTCTGGCCACTTTAGTTACGCTGGTAACTGCAAAAGTGCCGCAATAATCCCAAGCTTTAGAAAAACAAAACAGATGTCAGAGAAAGTAATCCAAAAGTTTACCGCAAGGCAAAACATGCACCAAAGCATCCAGGCGAAGAAAAATTGCACTAAACTTGTTGTCTAACTTAAAACAAACCTCGGGGCAAAGCAAATTTCGGGCCTGGCTAAAAGCCAAAGCAGAACCGCAATAAAATTTCAGAAGTTTGCTGCGTTACGGGTAGGCGCCATCTAATTGAGATTGAGATGCACAATAAAACCTGACACTGAGCGCGCTAACTAATGACGAATCTTCACTCTCTGCCCATTGCAGACCTAACACCACAAACAGTTGCACACCCAACGAATAGAGGGATATGAACCAAACGAGATACAAAATTGCCGGTCCTGCACTTCCGGTGCTGCTAGTGACACTCCTGCTCTTTGTGGCCCAAGCCGCCTGTCGGCCTTCGACGGAGAATGAAAGTGACATTGCATCTTTGCCGGAGGATGCTGACAACGTAGAGGTAAGTTGGGGCAACCCGAATGCCTGTGGCTTGTTCAATCCTTTACTTAAATGAGCATCTCTGCTGCAGTTCCATCATGTAAAAGTCGTGGATGGTATTATGTACGAGGATCACCCGGTGATCATGTACAAGGAGGACTTCGTCAGCGAGGACTATGGTTAGAACGAACTTGACACAGCTCTCTTGTTGAAATCGCTAATATTTATTTGCACTCAGATCCCACTAAGAACGAAACTAAGGTGAATCATCGAAAATTTTACAAAAATCTGCAGCGCATTCGGCATCATCATTTGAGACCCACATCCGCACCAGTGGTGGTGGAGGATAAGATTGTCTTCGATGTGTTGCCCGAAACACCAATCATAATGGACGATGATGACTCTGGCGCCGGCAACACACAGCCATCGAAGGAGGAATCGCTGCAGAAGTATCCCAAGAAATACCATAGTCGCCGTCGTCGTCAAGCCTACAATCCCTACGCACGTCAAGCTTATAAGAACGTTTACTACGCACCTGAGCAGCACAGATACTATTTGCCAGCACCAGCACCTTACTATTTGCCCAGCATCCCTCAACAGAACTACCAGCGGTAAGTTATATTTAAATGGAATATAACGTATCCAAATAATAATAAATAATTTATTTCGATTGCAGTTATCCAACAGTTGGAAAGAAACCAAAGTATCGCGGAAAACTACCTCTCTGGCAGACCCCAAAACCGACCACTATTCCCATGGCTATTGACAACCGAGGCGGCTTCGAGAATGAGAATGATGAGAATAGTCTGTTTCACAATTCAAATCCGGACAATGCTGATTTCTCGGTCTTCGATAAGCCCAGGCCCACCGATAAGATTAGTGGTGGAAGCACCAACAACAATGCAAATCAGTGGCAATCACCCCCCGTGGAAGGTTAGTCTGATTTATTCCACCCTGATCCAACTTGTTCTGAAATCGGTCTCTCATTAAAATATTAGAACCAGAGCCAGCCCCAATTTGGGGCCCAAGTGCGGATAGGCGAGCGAATAGTGGACAAAGTAAGTTACAGCGCTCTATCAGTTAGTACAGCTAGAATTCATCCATCATCTATCATATTTGCTTTTTAACAAGACCCATTTCTCTGTCACATCTTACTGTCTGCATTTCTCGCTTTCTGTCACATACTCCTGTTGACCAGTTCACATTCTTATTACGTCACAGCACGGAGACCAATTTGGTCACAAACAACCAACCGTCCAGAAATCTGGACAGCACAGACAACCCCCCGCCGACCGCTGCCACAGGTGACAACTGAATCACCCCCAACACAAACCTCAACCAAGGTGTCCACCTGCGTATGGGCAATTATTAACTGCTGCTCGCAGGACAGCAATAGGATTCGATACAACTGCTTTGAGGAGTTCGGTTGCCACGGTGCTTTTTGGGGTGTTAACCCCTGTGCAGATAACATTCGCGACGGTGCGATTTCCTCATTAACGAGATCGTTTGCATAGCCGTGAGCTCGCAAATTGTGGATTGTTTTGTATGGCTGTGTGTGGCTTGAAAGTATTTTAAATAGCTATACAGGAAATCATTTTAATTTATTTTAAGCATAGTGCGTAACTCGAAAAAAATAAAAATTCATATTGACAACTATTAAATACTTTGTGCTTTTGCCTAAATCGATTTATTCAGTAAGTGTTCCAACAAATAATGAATGTTTTAAACGGTACAATGCATGACTATTTTTTATATAGTATTACTGATTCATTTTTTTCTGCTACTAATTAACTAATTTGACACTTAATACAGTTTAACTATTATCTAACCAAAAATTGAATAATGGGTCTCGCTCTGCCTAATCATTAAACACAAAAAGTCAAATGCAAAATGCATGTTAAGATCAATTAAAATTGCACAATCCACTATTCTTGAAGCAATTTAAACACTTATCTCTTAATTAACCATCTCCTATTACATCCTTTAACCCACGTTTAACTCTGAATATCCCGTCCGCTCTTAAAGTTATGTATATAATATGCATTGCAAACCTAAAACGAGATTGAATCGACCTCACTTACACTGATGTTGTCGTTGTTGCCTAGCGAACACTTGCTTTTATTGCTCTTAACTCTTAACACTGTTCAGCGAAGTGTAAATTAATTGAGTTCTTACATGTTGGGTAAATATAGACAGTCCTATCTGCTATATGCATGCGCTTAGACTTCTATACCACTAAAGCTAACATGTCGGCGGCTTTTAATTACAGGAAATACTGTCCTAAGCGGAGTACCTGCACCGTCAGCCCAGGCTGCAGCTTCTTGGGGAAGTCCACCTCAACTAGCACCACGGCCTGTCCTGCGTCAAGGTGAGACGCCAATTGAAAGTGCAACTGACTGGACTACTAAGTAAATCGATTTTTTTGATACTCCACAGATGCATTACTTTACCCACAGGAGCCCAGTTATCAGACAGGTACTCCATGTCACCGTGCTTCGAAGATGTGCTGTAATCTCGTTAATCTCGGATCACAGTACGAGTGTTTCCATGTTCAGAAGTGCGAACACAGCCTCTCGGAAATACTCTCAGCTTGCTCCTAATTCAGTTGGCAATTTAGGACTGTCGGCCTGTCTGTCTTTTAACCCTACTAATAATAAAGCCCTTTCGAATTAAGTAATGCAGACATATAGCATCTGCTGAATGCACCTCGCTGGGTCTAGTCCCGAGCCATTTATGCCATTTGGTTTGACCAAATCTTATTTTTATCAATACTGAAATTCTATAAAACAGCAAGAATCTAGTCTACTGCCCACTGAAATTGTTTACAACTAAAATGGTGCATTGATGCCTATTTTACATTTTTGTTTACAGAAAATAGATTTTTGTAATTTATCAAAGATTAGCCTTATATTTAAAATTATATATTGTCGAATCTTTAGGCCAAGAGTATAAAATTAACTTTGCCAGTAACGAGTAACTTGTTCGTTAATAACCTTTTTGTGTAGTCTTTGAACTACATTTCAGTAAATGTTATAAACTTGTATCTGTATATATCTTCTTTACGTATGGATGTATACCTCGGTCCCATTCAGCACTAACGGTAGCGACAACATGGTAACAAATCTTAGTCTATATAATTTGCCAGCCTAATGTCACTAGCAATGGTATTTACAGACCTAAGAGCAAGTTCGTAAGGCGATTACGCCGTAGTTCTTATGATGCTACGCCCATTGTGTTTGAGTTAATTGATTTGTGTTTAGTTTTCCGTACAACGCGCTAGTTTGCCAATATTTTTGATGCTATACTTACCGCTGCCGCTGTCGTAGGATCGAGAGGTGGACCCACTGGTATTGGAACGCTTAATCTCGCGCCGACCCATGCTGTCTCTCCCTGTGGTTTCCTGTTGCTGTGCCTGTTGCTGCGCCTCTTGACAGTGGGTCGAGGATGAGGACGAGTTGCTGGCAACGTGGCACGTGGCAAGAAGTGCGTAAGCAGTCGAGGCAGCCGCTTTGGCAACCGCGGAACTGTAGTTGGAAATTGCTGCAGCTGGTGAACTACTCGGACTGCAATGGAGCGACGGTGTGGAGGCGGTAGCGGGATAGCGGTGAGCCAGCAGCGAAGCGCCGCTGCGTGTGGTGGGAGGGAACTCAAAGTAGTTGACCTGCAGCTGATTACCAAGCAAATTAATGACAGGTTTCGTGGCCAAACTGTTGCCAGTATCAGCGGGGCTGGAGCTGCTGCTGCGCCTGTGCTGCTGCTGCTGATGGTGCTGGTGCTGGTGCTGGTGCGGATGATGTTTCTGGTGTTGGTTGGTGCTGGCACTGCTGTAGCAGCTACCGGTCGTTTGGATCTGATGCGGCGTGGGCGGCGGCGGGGGACAAGCGCTGCTGATGCTGCTGCTGCTGGAGAAGGACGATTTACGCAGCGATGATGGTCTTAACCCTTTGACAGGGTACAATGGGTACTATCGCCCGGCAACGCGTACCCAATCGCGGTGGTCTCGGTCACTGTTGTACCAAATGCCTGCAATGAAAAGAAAGACAGCAACCGTTAATCGCCAACGCCATCGTCATCGTCATCGCCATCGTCGCCATTGTCGTAATCATCGTAATCGTTATTGTAATCGCATCATCGCCCATCGATAAGCACGTTAACTGTACGCAATAGCTTCAGATTAAAGGCAAAGTGCACTTAAAGCGAACTCGGCGCGTGGCCAGCATGACAACGCACATTGCGTATACGCCCCGTTAATGCTGTGCGGCAGCATCGTAAAAGGCAGACCGCGAGCACATTAACCAAGCCAAACCATTTGGGACTGTCTGATATTACTGACAGTCAGTGCCAATTTTACCAAATATTTGGCACATGAAATCATTTTGCGCTAATAAAATTTCACACCCCACTGCTCGGATCATTGATTTGCTGTAAAACGCCAACCACAAACTGACCACGCACGATTCCCATGCTTTTACAATTTTCTCTTAATGGGTACATCACACTGGGCTCGATATGCATTAAACAAGATAAGATAGTTAAATATGCTCAGCAAAGTTCATAAATTTCAAGTAAGTATTAGTAAAAGTTTCATATTAAATTTTAATGAGCTGGCACCGACTGGATCTCGATCAAGTAGCTAAAAAGTCGCTAGTTGTAATTCAATCAACGACACAGCTCAGCACAGCAGGAGGTTTGAAGTGTATTATAAATATATAAGAGTATTTAGCTCGGTAACAAACCGAAACCATCGAATCCCACTGGAGCAGCCTTTAAATTGCAGCTGACATCTTATTTTTATGGCTCAGGCTCGGCCTCACGGAATATGCTTTTAGTGACGCAAAAATTTAAGCAGCAACAGGAATAGAAATTTAAATCAATAATAAAAATAATAAGATTTGATTTGAGTAAGCTCTTTCTTCTCCAGTCTGTCTAACGTACTGTGCTTTCGCTCAACAGGTTGCACTTGCAATCTGTGAGGCCACGGAAAAAATCATTCGATTAACTAACAGAATCAAATCAGTTCCTTACTGGCAGTTGCATGTCAAGTGCGGCGAGTATTGAGTAATGCTGATATAGTAAACTAGTTTTTCCTCCTATTTAATTATGTTACGTATCCGCAGGCGACCCAACACTAAAAAGCAAATACGATTTTAGCTGCACCGCACAGCAGCCACAGGACCACAAGCTTTACATACTCAAGGTGAACTGGCAACCGGTAAATACAATTTAATTTAAATGTCATGGAATGCCTTTTAATAAGGCAAATGCTCGCTGGCTCGTTAGTGAGGCGAGTGTCCCACAAATATTGTAGCATCAACATACAGCTGCCATTTTTATTTGTTGATGTGAAGCAACAATCTGATTTGTTCACTTGCTCAGTCAGTGGTTTCTCTTGTACCCTGCTCGCTTCTAGGAAGGTATACAACTGTAGTAAAGCTGGTCACATCACAGCAGGAGAATGTCAAGGTTGAATGGTCTAATTCCTATGCACAGCGAATATGAAAAAGATAAAGGCAGAGAAAAGGAGAAGAGGGAAAAAACTCAGTCTTCCACATGTTGCCTCTAATCGGTTCGGATTCGAATTTCCATAATATGACACCAAGTTAGGAAAGAGACACAAGGACGAGACCACGCACAAGCAAAAAGGAGCAAGGGAAACAAAAAGAGAGTGAAAAACAACCAATGTCAAACTCAATGAATCTCATGGCTCAGTTTGCCTGCCCAACCAAGCCAGATCAGGCAGCCAGGGCCGGATTAAAGCATCAAATTGTTAGCTGATGCCTTTGCCTGCATAGATCAAAGCATGTCACAAGCCCGTATATGTATATGTTTTGTATTGTGCTTCATTTGTGCTTAAGCCTGACATCGCCAGTTATTCACAGATGGAGGCTCGTCTCCAGTACAACAACGACAACGTTTTTTAATCAATTTCTCAAGTCACTCTATCAATAAAACCAACTGCAAGACAGGCAAAATGAATAATGCCTTGCCATAGCTTTTGTTATTGTTGTTGTCCTAGCCCCTGTTCTTGTTCTTGTTCTTGTTGCTGGCTATCTGCTGAGCAAGTGGAAAATCGGAGCTTCCTTTGGCGTTTAACGCTTGCCTTCCTATTTCATTTTTCTATTTGCCGTTTTCCTTTTCCGCTTCCATTTACTAGCCCAGTTATGGCATTTGCCATATGCCCTGGCCCCTGAAAATTGGCGGCCTTTGAACATGTCAATTTTTTCGATGAGGCAGCAAAATATCATCACCGGATTTCACTTTTAAATGTTATGCTAAGCACTGACTAGCCAGGCCCGGATCCAGTTACTACTCGGTGTCCCAGTGGTTTTTATTATTATGCATTAAATTTGATAGCTGCTCTCATAAACACGCTCAGTCGTCCACCTGGGAAAATGGAATTTAATTTGTTCTAATACGCACCAAATGGCGGCAGTTCAGAGAGCCCGCCTATTTTGACTTTGGTATTTGCTGCGCTTGCGGCATGCTGTTGAAAATACTTTTGTTATAATATTTGAGTGCCTGCCACATTCCATTCACATCCCAGCCGCATGTACATCCCGTGCTAATCTTTAGCCCAGCCCAAAACTTAGCTTTTACATAGTCGATGGCCAGCGCGCAACGTTGTCATAGTTAAGCCAATGTTAACTTTTTTAATTTGCAATAATAATAAAAATTCCGTTTTCTGTCGCCAGCTACGCTCAAAATAATTCAACAAGTTTTATGCACAGCGGCGTTGTCGACGCGTCGTCTGAAATATTTGTGGTTCTTGTTTGTGTTTTATGACGGCTCACACATGGCCAGGCACATTGATGCTCCTAGTGATGGTGAGGTTGAGGTCGGGGGTTAAGAGTGCGAGTGCGGAGAAGGTGGATAGCTTGCGCGTAGTCAAACACCCACCTGATTTATGGGCAGAAAGTGCAAGCAGAAGTGGTTTAGTCCCGCTGCTTCACTCAGCGAGGAAGTGGCATTTCGAATACCTGTTTAAATTCCCAAGTGCTTCAATTTACTATAAAATATGTACAGCGCCTTGGGACTGCAAATTGTTGATAAGAAAATTCGATTCAAACGCTGGCTGGACATTAAAGCCATTAAAACTAGTTTTACGTAGTATGTAAGTACAGTGCCAAGAGCTCATGTCTATAAAATGTACTATTATTATTATTATTTTTATATATTATTTAGTCACAAGTAATCAACATAACTTTTTCAACTGGCTACGATGACATTCGTTATTCAGTTTAAATGATGAATGGCCTCTGGCCGAAGAGGCCTAATGTAATATACTATATATAATAATATACAAATAATATATAAAAGAACTCTAAGTGACGATTAATTGGATTCCCGGCCATGCAAAAATATAAAATTATAAAAATCCTAAAAAAAAATCCCAACTGTATATTGTTATTTAGGTAAACAAAGATTAGCAAACAATTAAAAATGAAAACAGAACAATCCAAAAATGTAAACAAATATAAATTTGAAATAATAACCTTACATCTTACGTAAACAAATGGTAATACCTATTTTAAATTGCCACTATTATCTAGCTGAAGGCCTTAGTAGCCATTTTATTAATCACTCATCATTTAGTTTTAACTTGATGATTACTTTATAAATAAATAAATAAATAAATAAATAAATATAAACTCTATTAAACCCATAAGGAAAACCACTTCACAGAAATGCATTACTTTGGTGCTTGACCTAAACGTCGGCAAAAATCTGGGCAATGTTCTAGTCACAAGCAGAGACAGCAGGCAACGCCACACAGACAAAGGGTGCGCGGCATGTGGGAGATCCTTTAAAGTTAATGCTGCTGTCGTTTGCCGAAAATCGATTACCACCACACGGGATATGAAAACGAATGGGAAAGAGGGAGAGTGGGGAGGAGGGCTTAAGAGGCAAGTGCAAAGCTTGGGAAGAAGGACATTGTGCAAGCAACATGTGGCTAGCGAGGCGTTCGGTTAGGCGGGACGTGCAGCAAGTTTCAAATAGAAAGGGAATAAAAAAGAAATGACAACGTTTGGCGTTGAAATCTTGTGTATGTGTGTTGAACTCAGACACATTTTGTCGGAAGAATTTTTTTATTGTCACGAACCGCGAACGGCTGGGCTACTTGATTGAATGTATGTGTGTGTGTGTGTGTATGGTCGAATGTGTGAATGCATGGCTGTTTGTGTTGTTGATAAACGTTTGCACGCATGAAAAGGTAGCCTACACTCTGGCCAGAGAGCTGGCATCTCAATTGCTCTTGGCTTAAATAAAGCGAAATTGCACGTCCTCCACCAACGGCAACTGCATTTGTGCGTGCGAGCTGCCTTCCCTGCCATTATGAGCAGCTTGTTTATTTAAGCCCCATGTGCAAATAAAACGCCCCAGCCCATCCCAGTTGAACTGGAAAAAAAACAGGCAAAAAGTTGAGCCGTCGCGACGGTAAAAGAACCGACACACAGTGGTCGCAGTAAATGCTGTTGTTTTAATTAAAATTTAATGAAATTAAGGAAAATATTTTTATTGCCCATTTGCGACGGTCTTTGCATGTGGTCCACATCAGTTCCATGAAATATGAAATGTGAAACTGTGTTAAAATACGTTTATGTAAATGACAGTGCGCTCGTGAGCTCAGTATTATATGTACAGTACAGTACAGTTAAAAAACATTTGCCTTTCACTTTCTAAATAAAGAAAAAGCAGAGGGAGAATGGTTCTGGTTGCAGCATGCCCTCAACTGTAAGTAATTTACGTTTATTAAAATACCATGGGAAATATCAAGCATGGAAAATAACAGCAGCCAGTTATGTGACAGTGTGGCAGTGTGGCACTGTGGCATCACTTGTAGTTGTAGATTAACGCCAGCTTGGGCAAATTCAAAGCTTACTTAGCTCTACTGCTGCCAGTTGGTAAACAGTTGAGCGCCTTTGTCTCCCTCTGGCGTTTCGTTCTTCAAACAGGTTAATTGAATTTGCTGAATGTGTTGAAAGCGAGCCAAGGTGAGGCAAGACGGGTTGCAGAACGCAAGCGAGGGCAGTTTAGTAACGCGTGTAATTCGGACTGCCTGCAGTTCCAGTTACTAGCTCAACTCTCTAGCCCTTAATCAATTTTTCTTCACACATTCACCTCCTTTCGCCTATTTACATACAAACGATCTAGCGCTTAAAGCTATTACGTATTTAACCGCTACAAGTCCATTTTATGCCTGATTTCAGGACAACGTGCAATGCAGTAGCGTGAATTATTCCACAGCCAACCCACCTGTGCCTGTGTCTGTGTGTGTACGTGTAATTGTATGTGCTGTAAAGTTAATTATTCTGCGAAATGGATTCAGCACTCGCTACACGTAACGAGGCGGCAATGAACAAACTTTTATCGCCATTGCTGTGCAATTTGGCGGCCATCACAACTGTGTCTATGCGAGTGAGTTTTCCGTGTCGCTGAGTGTGTGCGTGTGTATGCATTAACTTCATTACCACAGCACAGCATTTTGGCCGGACCCTTTCCCCCATAAAAATATGATGTCCTGTCTCCGCTCTCCGCTCTCCTCTTCCTGCCTGCCACCGTCCTCTGTCTAGCTGGCGGATGAACAGCTTTGAAAATTTGCACGTCATACGCACACAGCTTTTACGAGCGTTACGCAAATAGCGAGGGGTAGTGGTGCAAAGGGTTGCCAACCCTTTTTTGTGTATATGGATGTGGTTTTTCAGCGACTCGAAACTTTTACGATGTGTTTTCAACAGTTTCTACGTGACTTTTCATTGAGCGGTGCAGTTGGCGCTTCAAATGTTGCTTCTGATTTGGGATCAGCTGGAAGCGCACTGATAGCCCCAGTCAACAGTTGGCCCCACGCCCATACGAAGGCTCTCTTATTAATTACATGCTGGCCGTAGAACATTGCCATGGACACGAGTCCTGCAGTCGGAGGGTAATGGGGTTGAGTTTGGGAATTGCAATTGAGGGCTATCGCTTGGTATGCGGTTTGCAGTTTGGACAGCCACTGCACTGCATCAATAATTGCTTCTGCATAGCCCATCGAAACCGATTTGCAATCTGGCCAGCAGCTTCGTTTTGATTTCATTTTTGCTAATTTTTGGAAATGCACGGAAAACTGACAGATACACATACATACTACTGTACATATATCCAGCTTCCATTAAAGCTATGCATTACATAGCGTTGAAGTTGCCTCAGAATGACCACAGCAGTAAGGAAAATGAGAAATTGCTAAAAGAGAACCCAATTATACTTTTCATTTACCGGTTGTAAATCACAGCTTTCAAATAGTGCAGCAACGTGGTTCACCGCAAAAATGACAAAAAATATAACAGAAATAAACGGTCAAAAAACAAATGGCAAAAATAAAAGAAGTAAGAGTGTTGCAGTCGGACTTAACCGACTACGTAATACTCGTTCAAAGTAGACAGTAATAGCTATTAGTTAAATTTTATTGCTATAATTTGTCATATTCTGTCATATTACTTTGCCCAAGAGTGTTTACTAATAATTAAATTAATAATGGACAACTAGTTAAAAATAATATCTTTATGTGCATTTTATGTCACACTACCAATTGATTAGGCGCAAACAGACGCGTTTAGAATTCTTAGAATAAGATAACGTCTGGCAAGTCAGCCCCACCTATTAATCAACTTCAACAACATGAATTAATGTATGAAATGAATGTAGGCGCCAGCTTTTGTTCATTTTTATAAATATGATTGTTATTATGCGCAAAAAAGAATACTACGATTGAATGATTTCTCAATTCACATTAAGATATATTGATTATCGAATTACCACGCCCCCAGTGGAGGCAGGTATACACGACTATATATTCCAAGTTTCAAGTCTCTAGCTTTAATAGCAACGCTAAAACTGCGTTCATACTAAGACGGACGGACGGACAGCAATACGGACATTGCAATATACTCTTCACTTCGTGAATGGGTATAAAAATATTTTCAAAAATGTGGACAACGGAATTGTCAATTATACTGTGAAAATACACTCTTTTCTATTAGAAATTTCTATTCCCAAAACATGAAGTATGAAACAATAAAATCGGAAATTGAAACGGGCCTAATTGAACGCCGAAGGGCAGTTGAAGCGAAAAACCCTTATTTGATGCACTCCATTTACCCCACGCCGCAAAGCAGTTGTGTGCTTCTGTGTTTGTGTACTCGGATAAGCCTGCATATGTGTAATTAATGTAATGTAACAGTTCTCAATGTGGTCGGAAAAGCTGCCCTAATAAAAAAGAAGCTTCTTAAGGAACACTGAATGACAAAAAAAATCTCCATTAAATCGTCAGCTGACTGCGGAAGCGGAGCATATCAGAATAATATAGCATGTATGTTTGTGTCAGAGTTCCGGGTAAATGCACTTAATGTTTTACTACCTTTTAAAAAGTCAAAATGGATTCGCGAACACACTCCTGTACTTGTATATAAATATGGGATATGCGCATCAGTGAAACGTTCTCCCAGGTTTAAAAAGAATTTCATATCACCTTCATGAGAATTGGAGCTGAATAGCTCAGCAGAGCCCTTCAGTATATTTTGTGTTATTGTAACTATTGATATACAAATATTGGCAGATGTATAAGAATTTTTTAGTTGTCTTTTTCTCTTATTACTCCTTTCTTCATTCCATATCTATATCATACATATATCTGTCTTTTTTGTGTATTTGGGCGACGCTGCTTACAAGCTTTGCAATTTTATTCAAGTGATAACAAAATGTGGATGTGGGAAACCATTTTTTATTTTCAATTTTCATTGTCGATGACATGACAAAGTGCCCTCAACAAGCGCAAAGGGGACAATAATGTGGGCGGCAGCCTTACAATGGGGTGTGGCATTTCTCTGTTAAAATATTGCCGCCACGACACTCTTGTCAATAAGTAAAAGAACAAAAAACTTAGGAATCCTATAGTACGATATGCATACTGGTAAAAGGATATTGTTGTCAATGTTGTATGCTGTGGCAGCTGAACGGAACTAGAAATTCGATTTAAACGATGGCGTCGCCAAAGTTACAGCAACAACATCTTTAACAGTAGCTGCTCGAAAGCCTGGTAGTGTCTAGCGCAGTTATCCTCTTAGGCCCACTGCCAAAGGTCGACATACCGTACCCTATCCTAAGCCACCTATCGACACCTTTTGATTTGCTGGCTGTTTGCACGATAACATTAACTGGGCGCTTGTTCACCGCTCGACGCCGGGTTTGTGTGCCTTCCGCCCTGGACGAACTTACTAAAATATTGATTAAATTAAGGTTTAAATTGTTAATTAAACACAGAGGCAACGCTTTGGCTTTCGGCGCCTCCCTTGAGCAACCATGTTCGTTTGCCAGGCAAGCCCACAATGTCTGGTGTCCTTCGTCCTGGTTTGTTTTGCCATTACGGCTTCTAAGTACTCATTAACATAAGCCACTGATGTTGTTAGCTGCATTGCTTTTAATCGCCTTATTGTTGTTGTTTTTATCTGTGCTCTTTGTCGGTGGGATGTGGTTCTTTCAAGCTATAGCAGGACTCGCGACCAGAACTTGCTCAATGACAGCTACATTTAAATTAATTTTAATAAAAAAATGAAGCAAATTTTGTGCAATTGCCCCATTAAATATATTGTGCATAGAGTCAAAAGAAAGCGGTCCATAAAGGCGAAGTTGAAAACTCAGACGAAGAAGAAGGAGAAGGCGGGTAAAGCAGAAAAGTATATGGCATAAGCCCGAATATAAAAGATAAATTAAAAAATAATATCAAGAAAACAACGGGCAACGGAACAACAACGACAAGGATGAGGACGACAAAAAGGCGAATTACGCATAAAAAGCCGCAATTGAGTTTTTGGACCGCACTCTGAGGCAGAGACCGTACCGAATACCATTTTCATGCAATATATGCGTAAATCTCAAAAAATTTCATTTGCCTGTCGTGGGGCCGTCAATGGAAATAACAGGAACAACAAGTCGAAAATGTACAGAGCCAAAAAGTCATACACGACAACGACTGGCAAATAAAACCGAGTAAAGTGAAGGCAAATAATCTCGACCTTAGTATACCCTGTTTTAAGCCACAGCCATTTTATGGTAAAAGACTCATCGGCAGTTGATTTATGGGTAATATACAGAGAAGTAATGTAAAGCACTATATAATATAGTTTAATGTGCGTAATTCAAGTTTTTATGTAGATATCTAAGCCATGTACAACACAAATGTGTGCATGTGTACACCCTATATAAAATAAAGTAAAACCAAAAGCGAAAAAAGCGCAAACTGTCGGGAACAGGCCCCATAAAATGTACACAAACACACATACATGCATAATATGTGTGGGACTATGGGTTATAGAGGGACGGAAGATCTTAAAGCGCCTGCTGCACTGTTTCATTAGCTATGCATCAATACTTTCTTTGCCACCACCATCTTCCGGCCTTTGCGAACTTTTTACGAGGCTCTCTTCGTTTATGGAAATCAATGCACGCTTTTCCAACGCACGCATTCGGAGGAGCTTAAGCCAGTCCGTTGATTTACTCGTCGCTCGAGTTGTTAAGCCTCGTAAATCTGGCGGATGCTTAAGAGGAAATAAGTTATAATTGCATACGCGCCCGCGCCTTGATGTCTGCATCAAAATCACTTAGACACATTCCTTCTTTGGAGATACAGTGATTGGTGCTGTGTAAGTAGCTTAAAAAGTTGAAAAACTGAGTGTTTTTGTCTAAGAGTTTATTTGTTATTCACTTTTGCCATAAAATCTAGCAAAAGTGGTCGCTATTGAGCAGCAAGTGAAAAGCCATTAACAACAACAACAACATTCAGCTGCATACACTCAACATACAACCTTTGGCTATTTCCCTGTCAATCCTCCTAATTGTCTTCAGGTCTGTTTCGCTTACAATTCTTACGGTTTATTTGCAATGTACGTGCCGAGTTTATGGTACATGCATTAATGTTGTTTCGGTCTGATGTTGTTGTCGTTGTTGTGCTGACCAACTTTGTTAACAGTTTTCTGGGCTGTTAAAAAAACTTTTTTCTTTTTATGCGCTCATTTAGCTTAGTTTTTGTGCCATGCCGAAACAATTTCTCTATTTCGCACTTTACTGTGTGGCAACTACATAAAGCGACTGTCCTCCTGTCTGTCCCGTATCCGTGTGTACATGTGTTGGTGTTGGTGTTGGAGTTGCTGTTGGTATTGGTGTTGGTGTGTTGCGTATGGCGTGGTGCTGATGTGCGCTTTGTGCACTTGTCGGTTGTCGGCAGACAAGCAAAAAACACAACAACAAAAAACGAAAAGAAAAACACAAACTCTGAAAAGTAAATATAAAGGACATTAAGTGGCGTTTAACCGGGCGCTGCAGCAACCACAATAAGCGCGACGGAGAGGGAAGCAAGGGAAGCAACAAAAGCAACAACAACAGTGCGTATGAATGCAAAGTACGATGCGCCAGCAGCGTGTGGCACGTGGCGTGTAAATGAGCAGCAAGCCCAACATTTATTAGCATAATAAGGACATGGCAGCATCGAGACTGCCATGACAATGATAGCTGGCAGAAGCGGGAATCCGGTTAGTGAGGCCGTGAGTCCCCAATATTTCACTTACTTATCATTTTATGCCGCGTGGCCGTGCGTAAATCCCTCCGCAAGGATTTCTGTGGCGCACTCTAATTATGCACTCACACACACAACCCAGAGACTGTGGTAACTGTAGTAACTGTTGCTTGCAATGTGGGCTAGTGTTCAATAGCGAACACACACACTCACACACACACACGAGCAAACACTTGGGCACTTGAAGGCGGCACAGAGTTTTGACTTTCGGGAGATCGACTGGCGCATAAAGCTACCTTCTTCAGTTGCAGCAGCCTAAAATTAGTTGTGCTTGTGTGTGTGTGTATATATATACTCGCGTTTAACGTTAAATCTTGCCTAATGCGACCACTCGAGACACTTGAACGCGGACTAAAAGACAAAAGACGCACAACCCGCTTAAAACTGAACTGACATAATCGGACAACTGTGCAGCTGGAGCCTCAGGAGTTTTACTCAGCCCCTGCTACTTGGCTTAGCTTTGTCGTAGTGCGTTTACTGCGTGCAACGTACCACCAGAACGAGGACTGCCGACGAACTGTGCGTCCCGAGCTGTTGTTGGAGCAGCTGGAATTTCAACAGGCACACTGTTATATGCAGCGTATAACAATTTCGGCGGCACACAATGTGCACAGTGGGATCCAAAGCGTTTCAATGCCGACGCACACGGCGTATGCGCAATTTCCCAAGCACCAACCAGCAGAGAGAGCGAGAGCGCGAAAGAGTGAAAGAGAGAAAGAGAGAGGAATGTTTTCGCAGCGGCAGCGCAACAATTTGTTGAAGAGCGACGAGGCAGCCGCTTTAACCTGTTATACGACGACAGGCTGGCGGACGTCGACGTTGTCTCCGTCGTCCTCGTCATCCTCGTCGTCCTCACGTTATTCTGTCCTGTCCGACCTAAGACCGGAAGCGAAAAGTCAGCGCGATAAGCAAAGGCAGCTGCTGGGCCCAGCGAGCTTCTAGCGCCCTTTTATTGCCAATTCGAAAAGACGAAAGCAGCTCACCTTGGCCGAGCCTTGACAATTGTGCAGCAACAGAAGACGCCGTAGCTGAGGCGCAGCACATTTCCCTTTGTTGTTGCTGTTGCCAGCTTCGCATTAGCATAATAGCAAAGAATGGAGCTGAATGGAAATTGAGTTAAGCAGCCTGCAACTTTGTTTTAGCGTTCGTAGTTGCCTTTTTGTTGCTTTGTGGACAGCGCTCCAAGTGGGCTTTCTTCTGTGGCGGCGTATGAGGAATACGGAAAATTCTTGGGCAACTGTTGCTCAATAATCATGCTGAGAGGCGAGTCCAAGTCTTATCTTGGTTGCTTGGTCATCGTATGAAGTGAACCTTGGTCCAGTATTCATAAATATGCATGAGCAGCAAAGGGTTTCAATTAAATTTACTCAAATTGTGTTGCTTGCTGGTTGTTAGTGGATGGTTGTTTGGCAGACTGTCTGAGCTGTCGTGGCTGAGGTCAAGAATTTGCATCCAAAAATTCGAAGGATAGCAGCCAAAGAATTTATTTGGGTTTTGCATTTATGATGAGCAGCAGCGCCAACCCGGGCCATAATAAAAACGCAAATTAAGGCTGACGCCAGATGCCCGAGACAGAAAGTGTTAAAGTATAAATGATTTCAAAGGCGAATCAAGCGACAACGTAGACTTCCGTCTTAACACGGACTCGGAGGCTGAGTCGGCCTCCGACTCGAACTTGGACGTAGTCTTGGTCATAAGTCCACGCAGATCCGGCTTAAATTGCTACACGCGCAACCACACACACACACAAACAGCTAGGTTGTTGGGGGATGGGGCCTTGCTGAAACGAAGACGAAGCGACTTGACTTGTCCACGGGCAAACATAAGCGAAAAAACATGAAACGTGCGCTGCCTGCAAAGGACGTTGATTACGCAACAGGGCTGACTGACTGACTGCTTTTCTCCTTGTCTGCCACGCCCCCATTGAATTATTCCTGCTTTATTTCTCAACGTTTTGCTAGCGTTGCACACCCACACCCCCTATAGACACACACACCCCCATTGCTCATCACACACGCCCCACGGCGTCTTAGCAGCAGGCTGGCTACAGATGAACTGACTTGGCTGGATGCTTGGCTAGGTTATTGAACCGCAACACCTGTTGATTTGGCTCATCAGATATTACATTATATAATGCCCACAAACAAAGCCATTTTATGGCTTATGTGGCCGCAGTGTGTAAATGCTAGCTTAATATATCAAACAGCAAGGCAAGGCAGATGTTAGAACAATGTCAATTGAGATAATTGCACACCCTTAAAGCTGCAGGTTTTAAGCTTTTAAAGGTACCAAAGTAAACCAAATTAAAATAAGTACTATATTCAAATATTTAAAACATAGAACAAAAGGGTAAGCTGACTAATTTATATGTATGACTTAATACCTTTTTACTTACATACATACAAATATATATTGAAATGTATATACGTTCAAGTCCTTAAATGACAGTTGGCGTAAACAAACAAAACTGTATCTGAGGGCTTTGTCACATCACATCAATTGCTTTTAAAATGGGTGCAGCGCCCTCTATATGTGAACGATACCAGCAGCAGTAACAGTCTGTAATGAAGCACTCTGTTAGGGAAAGCTCTTTTCTAGCCACCAGCCCATAGATGGCGCTCCAAAATAAATTTTGCAAATCCTGAAAAACGAAAAAATTTAAACATTCAGTTGATTACTTCCAAACTTTTTGAATTAGCTGGCTGTAGGACTTACTAATTAGTTTAAAATTAAAATCTCTCTGGAAGAAAGCACTTCATAGAATATCCAGGATACTTAGCTCGTTTATTATGAATTTCTACTTGTATATTTGTTGTTTTTTATTATAATCGTTATCTTTATACTTTGTAATTGTTTTAAATATTATGAACTACATTTGAATTGTACAATCTAATTAATAATTAACATTTAGCCCATAATATTTCACAAATATGCGCAATAGGTATAGTTAGATAATATATTACTTTTTATTTTGTTTTTCATTACGTTTATTTGCCTAGCAACATTTACATTTACTTAAACTAACATTTTATGAATTACATTCAATTTGTTTGTGTTTTGATTAACATTTAGGATTACTATCTATAACAAACGTAAATAGCGCAGTTTTCTTAGCGTTCAGTATTTAATTGGATTAACGATTTTTCACAAAAAGAAAATTTCGTAAGCCATTTGGGCCTGTGAGGCCAAGCTATTTACATACAGTAGTACTAGAGAATATTACGTATTCCATTGCAAATCCTATGCACATTTTTCACATATGACTTAAAGACTTCCTTTAAGCATCTTACAAAATATTCAATTACAAATATATGTTTGTATGTGTGTACGAATATTTTCAATTAAATACATTAGGCATAAATTATTACATAATTGTGCTAATTGGGTTTTTAAGTTTGCTTCTTATTTGTTTTCCTTCTTTTTTATCGCTCAGCTAGTTGAAAATTGTTTGTTTCTTTTTATGTTGGAACATTTTCTTTTATATCATTTTATGTACGTTTTACGCTTTGTTATTTGTAGTCCGCTTTCTGCTAGGGGTATTAAAAATAATATGTACAAAGTATGACTTACGCACTAACAATATTTGCATGGGTTATTATTGTTGTTATTGTTGAAGAATGTAGCCGAAATTTCTTTCAAAGAAATTGTAAACTAATTTTTCCTTTGCTTGTAATTTGCTTTCCTTTTAATTTGTTACTTTTTCAATGCACAGAGAATTCTACTAATTATAAGCACTAAACATTGGATATTAGATACTATGGTACCATGCAGTTAAGTTTACGCGTTCCTATATGCTATACGTGTGTATGTGTGTGTGTATATATATTTTAAATAAGAAGCGACCAGATAAATCCTGCAGGAAAGAAAAAATTTAATTCTGATTAGTTTGTCAGCTGTATTGTTAAATAAAAAGTTAATATAAGAAATTGATTTTTAACGAGCATATCACATTCCATTCTCCAATAGTTACAAAGTATCCCAAACTCCAATCAACACTTCATAAAGGGACAATCAGCATGTTCTGCCAACTGGCCAACGGCACATTTCAGCTTCCCAATTGGGCTAATTTATTCATTTAGGCACTTGACACTTGGCAGCTCTCTCTCTAACTGGCGTCGAAATATTCATAAGTGATAAGCAAATGTGAGAGATGGTGGCCATAAGCCACAGCCTAGCAATCTTTATGCAAATGTGCGAATGTGAAACGGGCGGGGAGAAAAAAGAGAAAAAATGGAAAACTACAAAAGACGGGCTCAAATTATGTCATAAAAACGACAGCGCTAAACATTCAAAGCGAGAATTTAGCTGCGTGCTGGCCATAACAATAAATTTCGAGGGCTTCTCAAATTGTTGTTGGCAGCCAAAGCGAAAGCGAGAGCGAGAGCCGGAGTGTAAAAATCAAAACTCGACGCTTATCAGCCGTTTTATTAGTTTCGGCTTAAAATTATTTATGCATAAGAATGTATATGTTGATCACGCGCAATTTTTATAACCGGCAATTGAATTTTATGGTCGCACTTTGGCGCGGCCAGTGCAGTGGGCCAAAAGAAAGAGCCTACTTATGTGCGCCGTCAAATAAGTTTATTACCGCCCTTGGGCGCATTTATTTCGCCTGGCTGACTGCCTATGCGTTGCCTCTGCGACTGGCTGTGATTAGTTGCCACGCCCATGGCATATTTGTACTCGGCACACACTGGAGCTGAGAAACAATTCCTTTCTGGTTTGCCAGCGCCTTCACTTAGTCCTGCAGGGCCTGCAGTTTATTACAAGCATGTCCCTTGTTTGCTTTATTACTTGTTAGATACACGGAGTATGTGTGTGTGAATTGATGTCTGTCACGTCATTATCCTTTGTCGGCGCAACAAGTGTTTCTATCGCAGCGCTTTGTTTGCCATATGTGTGTGTGTAAAGCAAGCACACAAATCCTTAAGGGTCTTAAGCAGCTTGTGCACAAGCCGTTTACTCTCTGTCTTACTCTTGCCCTTATACATATATACGTGTTTGTATTTTGGCTTTTCCTGCCACTTGGCAATTGTTTTCCGACACTTCTTTCCAGGCGTCCTGCCAGCACAGGCACTCAGGACGACCTCTATGCCGCTCGAGTTAAGTGAGTGTAAATGTGGTTTGCGGCAAACACCCAAATCCCCACATCCCGACCAGCTGTGTCTTTTGCCATTGAGCTTCCCGTCGCCAGCTTAAATGCTATTAAATTGCTGACAATTTGTATCATTATAAATTCTGCGCTGTTATGAGTTCGCTGGCAAATTGATGCCGCCGGGTTGTCAGTACGTCAGTTAATCTGTCACCTTGCCTTAAGCATAATCAGATTTTCAATCAGAAACCAAAGCGAGCAGTTGCCCAATTAGCCGACAGTCCAGGAAACCCTGGCAAACCTTGGCAGAGAGTGTTCCACTAGCTGCTCTCCTGAGTACTGGCAAGTGCCAGGCTAATTCAATTTATTCGGCAACTCGAGCTAATCCCCAGACATTTATTAATGATGCGCGGGCATTAAAATTTAATCAAATGTGCCAAAAAAAATATATAATAGAAAGAATAGAGACATGGACGCCAAACTTGCCGCTGTAACAAACTTGACTCCTTGAATTATTAAGCAAGTTGCGGACAAGTTCCAACACCTATAGGAATCCCACAGAACCGTTCGTCTCCCAAAAAAAAAAATAATAAAATAAAACCAAAAACTTTTGGGTCCCCCGTTGCCTAGGCGTTGTTCTGTAGGCCAGGACAATGCCTCCAATGTCAACCTCAATCTGAGGCACACACAAAAAAGCAACAGAAATCGCGCATTTTGGTTTTCTTTCTTTTTTTCTTTTTTTTTGTGCTGCTTGCTGCTTTGCAACTAATAAATTGCCCTAAAATGCTTTTGTGTTTCACGCGCGCTTTCACCGGGGCAACCAAAGACAGAAGGAGACTCACCCTCCCCTCCTTCCATCCTCCCTCCCGCCTCGTGCTCACTCCCATGCCATACAGCAGCTGCAGCCATAATTTGTGTGACTTTATTATGTGTCAAGTGAGTCAATCTGCGGACGATGATGACGAGCACGTGGAAATTGAGATTTCCTGCGGGGAGCTTACAGTTTACAGCTCCCACCCCCTCAACCCCGGCCCCCTGCAGCTGGCGCGGCAACTTTAGCCGTTTATTGACATGTGTCGCTGCCGGCTTATTAGACGACCGTGCGTAAGTGTGTGTCCTTAAACCAGCGCATTCCATTTTTTATTCTATAAAATATGCAACACGCCTACGAGTGCCACACCGCGAAACGCAACTTTAAAACATTGCGGCACAGCATTTGCATAACAAAATATACAAAAAGTAAAAATTGTAAAATGTATATATGAGAAATGCTTAATGCTGTCAGTTGGCGAAATTATAAAAGTGAAAGATGGATAAATGTGAAAAAATGAGGAAAATGGAAAATGTAAATCCGCTCAGTGCTGGCTGCAATTCAAATTATTCACTCAAATGAAGCGGCATTTGAGCAGCCAAACACAAAAGTTTGCACTTGGCATAAATTTCGAAATCACCCCCTCCTTCCATTCCATCGTGCCCCTTGTCCCAGGATAAAGACGATTTGATTTTATTTTATTAGCACATCACACGATTGGCGCCAGAACTTGACAAAGTTACAACTTTGTCCTGACGCTGGCTACTGCTCTCTCTTTCTCCCTCTCTCTCCCTCCTGACAACTTGGTCTTGGCCACCAACTTTGAGATTTTTTCTGGTCGCTTTGCTGTTTTCTAATTGTTGGCTTACAAACTTAATGTGGAATTCAATTTGTGCGCACTGCACTAGGCGAAACCGAAGACGGAGGCGGGGCGTTTAAAAAGTTTTCATGGCACTTCTTTGGGTTTTTTGTCGCCCGTTAGTCCGCTCCACCAGCCCGCAACAAACTTAGGCACAAAGCAAAAATGCACACTGACAGCTTAACTGACATTGAAAAAAAAACAACACAGAAATAATGAAAGTGAGCAAAGGTATTAGATCTGACAGTTCGGGCATGCTCGACTGATCAATATGCTCCAAACAGGAATATTGAAATCAACAATTCTCCATTCAAAGGTACTTGAATTAAAAATCATAGATTCTTGAATTGCCACTAAATTCCAGAAATCATGGTTCCCTTAACTTAACTAAACTTTGTCAAAGGGAACAGTCGATAAAAGGGTTCAAGGATTGAAGGATGCACTCAAAATCACAACCACCATTCTATGAAACCCTTGTAAAATATGTGAAAAGTTCAATGTAATTTTTCAATATTAGCTGCTCTTAACACACTTGATTTAAGCGAGGCAAACAGGCAAATAGCCATAGGTTTTTGGCCGTGGACGGCAACAGCAACAACAACAGTATTAGGGACATCAAGCGGACTTGCTGTGCATAAGTCACCCTAAGGACGTAATTAATTTTTCAGCATTTGCTTTGCTGCCGCCTGGACGCTCACAGTTCCATTTCCATGTCCTGGCGCTCACGAGGCAAGTTCAGGTTGCCTTGACGAATTTGCACCGCGGTCGCTAAAGGACTTGCGACGCAGCCTCGGGCCGCTTGGCCAACCAAATTAGCGGGGCCATTACGTGGGCGACATTATGAGGTGGGTGTGGTGGAAGGACTTGGGGCATAAGGACATTTGAATGCCACTGGCCATACACACACACACATAGTGAGTGCTGGCAGCTCTTACATATTTTATGGCTCCGGTAAATTGACTTAATTTGCTATAATTTTGGAGCACGCGCCACTTTAAAGTGGCAAATTGAAAAAAAATACTTTAAACGTATTTTTTCTTTTCTTATTTCTTATATTTTGTTTTGTGTTTGGTCGAGGGGAGTGAGAGATGAGGAGCGGGGCGTACTTGACATTGTATTATGATAATTGAACGCGTGTAATTGCCCTCAAGTAGCGTTAGACGAAAAGTCAGCAGTCAGCACTGAACGAGGAATCCAAATGGCAATGGAATCGCCATGAAAGATTCATGGCGCAGTCAGAAGGCAGGGAAATTAAGTGAACTAAGGCGATTTGTATATATATGTATGCGTGCACCATACTTATAAACAGGACACAGAAGGAAATCAGAGTGGAAGGAAAATTGTTAGAGCGTGGGCTGCTTGGAGGCGGCTCCATCACACCCTGGCCCACTCTCTGTGTTAGCCTCGGCCTTTTTGCATATTCATAATGTATCGCTTTATGCGCCGTGAGTTTACATTATTAACATAATTTATGCATAACTGTCACATTGAATGGCTTTTAGGCTTGATACAAATTGAAACCGAATCGGCTCTGCTCGGCTCTTTACTCACTTTGTAAACTGTAGTAGCGGGCCAGCTGCAGTTGCAGATGCTCATCCCATTCCCGTGCTTATCGTCATTCGGCTCCCACTGCTACCGCTGTTTGCTTAAATTGTACACAATATTGTCCTTAGATTAGGCCCAGCCACGTCTTAAACAGTACAAGCGTTTTATTGGCAACGACTGCGATTACGACGACTCAGTCAAAAGCTATCCCGCTGATCTAGTGCACCCAGGAGGGCGGCGAGGTGACCACACTCGGCTGTGAGTACTGGACGCGGGCATTCAGATTTGCGGTCGCCGTTTGAGTGGCCAATTCCAAGCTGTTGTTGTTGTTGTTGTTACTTAGCAGCAACTGTTGCTGCTGCTGCTGCTGTTGCTGCTGCTGCTGTTGCTGTTGTTGCTGCTGTTGCAATTGTAACTGAGCCTGCAAATGATTTAGCTGATAATCTGCACTGCTGTTGGAAGTGGCACCAACGGAGCTGCTGTTGCTGTTTGTACTATTATTGGTTAAGATCACATTGGTAGCATTCGTATTGACCGCGGCCAGCGGTATATTTATGTCCAGTACGCCGTCGTACCTCATCTCCTGCTGTAACAGCTACAGAAGAAGAAGTTTAGCTGACTCAACTGGAATTACCTTGCGATCTGCGATCTGCTCACCTCTTCGACGTTGCATTCGAGGCCGCCCTGAAAGTTCTCCAAGTTAAATTCGTCAATTTGCTCGCTGTTGAGCGCCTCCAGGCATTGCCCTATCAAAGTAGAGGCGCAGTTATTATCTGCATTCATTTGGACAGATAAAGACAAAGACAAAGGCGTAGAGGGATAGAGGGATAGAAAAGATGCATCAGAGAGCTGCCACAGTAGAGTCACTACACTTACCCTCCAACCCAGAGGAAAGTTGCTGCTGCTGCTGTTGTTGCTGCTGCTGTTGTTGCTGCTGCTGTTGCTGCTGCTGCTGTACGAGAAGCGCACTGTTATCCGAGCCACCATCCAGCAGGACGTTGCTATATGTGTTGAGGGAGTCTGACGACGGCTCGCTGTTGGGATATGCAGGCGACATTGTGGTGGTAACTGAATTGGGCGAGAGGCCCTGCAAGGTGCCAAAAAAGAAATAACAGGCAATTTAACAATTGATCTTGGCAAAACTTGATTCGCATTCCACTCACATCTCGCGCACTGTGCAGGCAACCGCAGTTGAGCGAGCGATGCAACATGCACTGTGGCTGCGGCTGCGGCTGTTGGAGCGTTGGATAGCCGGGCGCAGAGACGGGTCCGTTGAGCGAGTAGCCTTGTGGTAGCTGTGGCTGCTGCGGCGGCTGGTATGGTGGTGGTGGCTGCGTGGCCAGTCCAGATGCGGCGCTGAACCTGCTCCAGCCGTACGATCGTTGGGTTGCAAATACAGAAACAGATGTTGACTTTATAGAACAGTTAAATACAACGTTTTGTGCCCGATACAGATATCGATATGGATATAACATGCAAGGGTTGTGTATGCGACGCACAACAGTAACAGAAAACCAACATTAAAACGAACAACAAAAAATGGCCAACACACAAAATCATAACAATAACATTAACAACTGACCCTTGCTGCTGTAACATGTCGCTCTGGAGTTTCAGCTCATCCGCCATGGAGCCGGCCAGCTGGTCAAGTGCCTGCGCCTGCGCCTGCGTCATTGTCGGGTTCTGATAGTCAACCGGAAAGGCCCAGTCGGGCTCGAGTTCCAGGGCGCGTATTGGACTCAGGCGTCCGCAGGAACTAGCATTGGATGAGGCACGCTGACGGAAATCGGGCGACAGTTGAAATCCGCCGCTGAACCGCAAAACGATAGATAAATGTAAAGAAAACAAAAAAAAAACAATGCAAAATCAAAATGTAATCAAAATAATATGTATAATAAACATATGTAAATCATAAGCAGCTAACTTAAAGATCCGACTTATAATTCTACAAATAAAAGCCAGCATTCAAATCTACTTAATTTTTAAATATATGTATAAACTACTGAAGCATTTTGTGGGAAATCTGTAAACTACACAGCTGTCAAGATCGGCATGCTCATTATTTTCAACTAAAATCAAACAAGAATAAAGAATTATTTTCCGGATACCGAAGATTAAATTCCCTTGAATACATTTACAAAATTTGTTGAATATATCTTTCTACATTGATTTTTCAAACAAAGCCTCTAAACACGATCCATTAGAACGCCCCCCCCCCCTCCCCCAGCAACCATGCCTTAAAAAATCGGAAATGGAAAGCTCCCGCAAACACCACAGAAAAAGTTTCAAAAATTGTATCCCCTCAGAATCGGCTTTAATGTTGTTTTTTACTAATTGTGATAACCACAATCAATTAAAAATGTAAAATTGCATTTCTAAATTTAAAAAAAAAATTTTCGAAAATTAGTAAGGGGGAGTACATGATTTTTTACCGAAAAATTCAAAAAAAAAATTATTGACAATAATGCAAATACTTTAAATGTACAATCAGTTTATGGCCAAACCATAACCAATTTGCCATTCAACTTGAAAATCGGTTTAGTTTTCACAAAGTTATGCGCGTTTGAAATATGCGGGAAATGGATCCGAGGGATCCGATTTTTAAAAATACATTTTTTTTTAAATGAGTAACTACTGTGTACTGTGAACGAGTATTACGTAGTTGGCAACGTCCGACTGCAACGTTCTTACTAGAATTATAGTGATCCCATTCAAAAGCAGAGAGACTAGTTTGCATAGAAACAGACAGACAGGCAGGCGGACGAGGATTTCAAGACTCATCCCGAAGTAGTCATCAAAAATCTAATTTTATATATGTATACAGGTATATATTTATATACATTTCGTGACATAATAAGAATACCATCTCTAACGGTTTAAGAAAAGTCTAATACAATTTAATGTAAGATATATAAATAAATGTAATATATTTCTAAATACTATATCTGAAATATACTACTATAATAGAACTGTAATTGCATCTAAGAATCTACTTTCTAAACTGAACCTATATTTGTGCTTGCTCAATAATAAATAGTTACCTGTGAAGCGGACTCTCTGGAAAGTGATCCAGCCCCTCGCTGACACTGCTGCTCGGCGAGGGCGTGGCATCGTTGGGACCGACAGCACCAGCCTGGCGCAGAGCCTCGACCCGCTTCTTGGCCCTTCCACGCCTCTTCTCGTACCGCGATGTTTCCATTGAGGCGGCACGACGTCTCACCGATTTGCCGGGCTTAGCCTCCGGGTTCAGCATCCACCACGAAGACTTCCCAGTTCCCTCGTTCTGAACGCGCATAAACCGATTGTGCAGCGACAGATTGTGTCTTATGGAGTTCTGCAATGAGATGAATACCAAAACGTGGCAATTAGCGAGGCTGCGTTTGTAACTGTTCGATTTGGTATCTTCGTTTTTCTGCGGAATTTGCAAATCTTGCGATTGTGGTTTAAGCAGTTCGACTCAAGTCGCGCTGATGTAACGATTTGTAAGCAATTGCGTTAACTTCCTGTGGGGGGATTCGGTAAGGTCTTGTGCTACGTTTCCTTTTCCCGGTTTACCATTCAATTGTCTGACGACATTTTTATGGTTTTTAGAGCGCGCACACACACACACACACACACAGACGGTCTCTAATTGGAAGTTGTCTTCAGTTGGCTGGCATTCTCCATACCCTTCTCTCTGTCGCCATCGTCGTAGTCGTTGTCATCGTCGTAGCCTGTCGGTTAAGCTGTCAATTCATATTTTATAACAATAGTCATAAATATCGTCATGCGCAACGTAATGACAGCAAATGGACAAGGAGACAAACCGACAAACTGGTAGAGACTAACCCACAAATTGTAGCATCGGCTCTACGGTCTCTGTCATAAGGTAAAAATAAAAAAAAACAAAACACCAACAACAATTACACGGCCAAACACTCAGCAAACACAACCAAAAACAATCAAACACGTTTTGTCATCGGTTACAATTTAGTGAATGGTATACAAATACGAGAATTCTGTAGTGATATCAGCCAAACTAAATGGAGCATTACAAACTAAACTAACTGTAAAAGCAAAGCAGCCACAGATTCCCAACCCCAACCTCGACGTAAACTCCTATCCAAATCCGATGGCGGCTGCGATGCGTCGCGACTTCAGGCGGCACATTGGCGCCATTTATCACCGTTGCCATGTGTGTATGGGTGTGTGTGTGTGTTTGTGGATGTGTGGGTGTATGGCAGTACGAATGACGGCTAAACCTGTCCGCAGACAGCAGACGGCAGACTGGAGATGGGGCAGACAGGAGCAACACCGCCAGGGACAGACCTTCTAATACTTTTTTTGCTAGTCAAAAACTTTTACTTGGCGTCAGTCGAGTCCTGTTGGCGTCTCCTGGCGTCGTCGTAATGATATTTCGGTTTTGGCCCACGCACACATCACACACACACACACACACACACACACACACCTTATTTGCCACTTTACCCTTTCTGATATCTAGTTCTTGCATAAAGTTATCATTTTTATTTAAATGTTTAAGTGCGTCTTTTACCCCACATCGTACCCTTTGTCGTATCCCAGCGTAATTTCTGGCATTTGCAACCATGTTTGGCTGCTTGGCAATAATTTAAACAGTGAAACGTTTTTATTATGCTAATATGCCAAGGAGAAATTATCTTAAAATCCGCTGGACAGGAACCATTCTTTTTGGCATAACAGGAATAAATTAGTTGAAATTAAGTTGTCAAATATCAAGCTAAGGGATTAAGCTTCGCTCAAGATATTCGCAACTGCGTCAACATGATCTTTTAAGTTTTCCTACAATCTTCATCCCATTAACAGATGGACAATCTAAGTGAATAAACATTGTAATTTTGAAGTTCAAAAACAAATTTGTAAACAAAAAGAATTATAGATGCAGTATCAAGATAGAAGATCGGAAGACAGAAGATAAATCGGTTTAGTTTTGACACAGTTATAGCAGTTTTAAATCTAGGGTTTATAGTTTCTACAAAAATTAACCACCCCAGAATTTTTAAGATTTAAGATTGATTTTAAGATTGCTTTTATACTAATTAGAACACCAACAATCCATTAAAAATATAAATTCAAGATTCTAAATTTTGAAAAAAAAATTTTACAAATTGAGTAAGTAAATGATTTTTTTTCGTATAAGTTAGAAAAAAAGATATTTTTCAATTTTTGTGTCACGACCGAACACAAAATACACTTATGGTCCAACTTTGCTTGGGGCCTAAGACCTACACGAAATGCTAACAAATGGCATTCTTAATTTATGGCACACACTTCATTGAATATTCATAAACTTAAATCTAACGAATGCTTGCAGAAAGAAGTTCAATTCATCTAACTAATTGGCGCTATTAAAGTGGAAGATATGTATGTTCATATAGACGAGACTTCCAGCCAAACAGACTGCGACCTCACGCCGAGCCTGCGATATTCAAGGATGGCAACCGGCGGCAACAGAAGTTGCCAGGGAGCTGCATTGAGTTCATGAGGGGGAGAAGGAGGGCTGGGGTGTGTGCTCACAATACGTATGTGGGTCACACTCAGGGCAACCCTCAAACCATTCACAAATATGAAAAGCAATCGCAGAAAAGAAAGAGCCCAGCTGAAAAAGGAAAAAAAAACGCAAGACACAGAAACTATGCGATATGGCTGTTCGATGGCTTCATTGAATTTGCTTGCAACAAATAGGCGAAAATCTAGAAATGGAAATTTAATACGTATATGAGCACAAGTCCATTTGTCGCCAAGGATATTCGCACACACTCCCTTTGTGTACACACACAATTAATGTGCACCGAGCGTGAATTACAATGAAACAGCATCCCATCACCCCAACTGTCACCCCACACCACCTTGGTCCAATTGGTTGCCATGCGGCTGGCCTGCTCACAATTTGACCCAGTTATGCAGAAATAGTCGGAGCTGCCGACGCCAATTACATTTATTAGAGCACAGTTTTTATTTATTAGTCAGTCAGGGTTGCGCCTGATTCATTTCTCTATAATTTACAAGAGTAATTGCTCCAGGGTTGGGTTAATGTCAGAAAGAGGGCGCAGGGTGGTACTACAACATATTAAATCTATCTGAGCGCGCTTTATGCCAGCCCAATAGTCATAGCCCAGCAAAAGGCTGTGCACGGGGACAACCACTCGCTCGTCCATATGACACTGATGCGTAATACGCTTTCAACACAATATCAAGTATGCAGACTTCATATTTCAACGGGCTGTTTCTGCGGCTTATTTGCGCATGTGGGAAGGAAATTACATGTGCCACCAAGTGGGCCTATCATGCAACGCTCTCAACTGAAGCTGAGTTCAATTGCTCTTTGCACTTGTCATTTCTTGGTATTTCAAGTGGACAAAAAAAGCCTCACTGCTGATTCCGATTAAGTTCAGACCAGGTGGGTCAAGGATATTCGTACATAAATCAGATTCGATTCATTCAAATGCTGCATAATCAGTTTTGTCATATTCAAAATTCTAAAAAAAACGAACATGAAATACAGTGATTATACAAGTATTTAACGTTGTGTTCCGTTTAATGTGTATACATATACTAATAAATAATATCTCGAATAAAAATTATACGCAGTGGCAAATGTTTGGGGGCTCCCAGCACAAAATTGGAACGAAATAAAAAATTTGCGCTTTGAGTGGAATAAATGCCAGTTAGCCAGCCAGTCCAGAATAATACAGCAAAGCCGGATAGCACAAAGTACAGATCCATATCGACATAAAGAATATAAGCGTATACATATACATACAATATAATATATGTAAGTGTGTTTGTGTACAAACATTGTGCTAGTATAAAAAGAAATAAAAGTAAAAATAATAATAAAGAAATCGCGCTCGAATGCTAAACAGCTGCGGCAATTCTCACACACAAATCAAATGAACCTAATGCTGAACCCAACGCTCAACGACTCACACAAAAAGGCAAAAAAAGCTAAAAATAAAAAAAGAAAAAAAGATTATTCGCATTTAGATGTGAAATTGAGATATAAATTTTGAAACGACACACCATGCACACAGGTTCAGGTCGTACAGCCCCAACGTGTCGTCCCTCTGATGCCCTGCACCCTTTAACCTTCGCTACTAATTGCTGCACGCTAGAGACCAGAATTAAAAGAGCTAGCCAAGTTCAATGCAGTTAAAATTTCATGTGCCACCTTACTTCTCTGCCCACAGTTCTGATCCCAAAACCAAAACTTGACCGTCCGGTTTGAAACGCAGCTCGCTTCATTTTTTATTTTGTGTGTTTCGATTTAAATTCAATTGTTTTAACAACTTTCGCTAGTCAATTTGTAAACACTTAGCCCCGAAGACTAAACAAATTCTTATATCCATGATATACATTTACCGTCATGAAATTTATGGGCACGACATGCAGCCGTTCGCATGTTTATGTTTACTTCAGGCTAATTAATTGTTTAAACATTTTCGCTACTCTTGACTCCAAATGTGGCTCGCGCGTCTTTTGAAATCTGACATTTGTGTTTATGGCCTGATGCGGCGAAGGGACGTCTCTGAAAAATGGTCCTAGGCGAACCATCACGAATTTGCATTTATAATTCCCATTATCGTTGTACTTGACATTTGCTATTAATTGTCGGCCATTTATCATCCACCTGTAAAGGCCAAAATCTCTGCGAAAACTGCCAAACGATAAGCTTTATTATTTGGTCAACTTGTTTGCTTTGATTTCTGACTGATAAGATAAATAATGACCTAGTACAAGTAAACATGTGAGGGGACCATGATTATCCAATAGAGCGGACACCCCTCTTCCAAGGCATGATCAATGTTAATAATAAAAAGTTAACCTATTCTATCAGATCTTTTTCGTGAAATAACGGCGAGAGTCAGATTAAAGCACAAACGATATCAATATATTTACAATTGTGTATCAAAAAATTGTTTGCTTCAGCAATACCAACAGAAATAGCCAAACTGTGAGTCCATGCTGACTTTCAAATTGGCATCGGCAAAATGAGCCGTCGAAAAGCCGATGATGCTGATATGACCCATTCCATTCCTCCACTCCCCACCCTCCTCGCTCCATCCCCCACTGTCTGCTAAGAAAGTTGGGCAAATATTGTAAAGATATGCGAACATAAAACTAGCAGCATTATCGAGCCAATGATGATGTGATGATACGGGTACGATATGAAAAGCAAAAGTTTTTTTGTATCTATTTCGTTTTCTTTTTGGTATCTGTGCAAACTTTTATGAATTTGAGTTGGCGACAAAGCCAAAAAAAAAGTTTGCGATTAATCTCTGAAGCACTGGCGCCTGCCGTCAGCGGAAATGAAAACGGATGAGAAGTAAAACGGAAGCTGTGCCGAAATTCTTAACTGCAGCTTATTTCAATTTCACCTGCAAGACTTTAAGGCAGCGCACCATAAAATGGTCATCAAATAGCAAACCACAAGGCAAACAGAAGGACTGGTCCTAAAGCCGCTAACAAGTATCCTGCATGTGTGTATGTGTGTGTGTGTGCGAACATTATGTCCGTCTGCTAACCCAGCCACTCACTGAAGAAGACGGGAGTGCACTCCATAAACAGTTCATAAGTGTCGCGTTTGTCTCGACGACTGGCAAGAAGAAAACTGAATAGCCAAAAGGTTCAGCAATATAATCAGCCAAAGGCTAGGGCAAAAAAACTTTACCCATTCAACACAACAACAACCACAGCAACAACGGCAACAACATAGCAGCGAAATCAAACCAAATTATGTAGAATTTGTACGACGGCGAGGACATTGCCCCAAAATGTATGCAATTGAAATGGAAGCGAATTGAATTGAGCTTTGTGCCACAGTGTGTGCCACAGTTGTCTGTTTGTCTGCTTATGAAGTTGATGACATTCATTAAGTACATGCAGTGTACTGGCCAAATCCGGGTGCCTGTCGCTAAGCCGCGCCCGCTGGTCATCGCTTAGCTGATGATTGATTATGTGGCAGCATTTTGGAGCAGGTTTAAGAACAAGACTTAAAGAGTCCGAGCGACTTCAATTCAATGGCCATTCTTAGCCATTTCGAGCTTTAACACACAACCCAATCGTAATTTACGAGCGCTTCCTGCCGCCCCGGCCATTAGCTGGACATGAATTGAGACATTCAAATGATAAACGTACTGTGCTTCTTTCTGCCTTTTTTTAATGTACGAAGGAGGGGAATCATTGTCATTGACTGAATGCGCGACGGCCACGCCCACGCAAACAGGTTCTCTGTCACGCAGTGACATGAGCAAATTGCAGCCGTGTCAGAAATTTGCAACACGTTGAGCGTTAAGTTCACAAAATATAATTTTATTATCTTCAGTCTGGTCTGTCCGGTCACTATCTCGTCATGGCCAGCCGCATGTCCCATACATATATTCGGGGTTGTAGGGGTTCTTGGGTTTCCTAAACTGTTGCAGCCAAAACATAAAATAGTTCATCTTTCGGCAAAGTTTTTATTATTTCTGTGTTGGCTTCTTGACCAGCTTCGGTGGCTTGGTCTGGTGCTTCTCTTTTATGGCGTTTTTGATTATTATTATTGCATTATTATTTATTTCTGGGGGCAGATTCTCCCCCTTGTTCTATGACCACATGAGATAATTTCTCAATAAATATTTAATTTATTTTCTCAATACTTTTTTTGCTGGGGTATTCGAAACCAGTTTTCTAATGTATTATTTATAATTTTTAAAGTTCATTAAATGCCAAACTTTGGCGCTTTCAAAACGTGTGTGTGTCAACAACAACAACATTTTATATTATATATATTTTTCATACTGCTTTTACAAATTAAAAAGGTTGGCAAAAACTGAAGTGTCATAAAAGAATTGATTGTTTAAGGTAAGGATATGTGCTTAAACGTACTCATTTATCGTTTTTAACACCCACTCATCGCCTTTTCCCCCTGTGATCAACGCAAAAGCAAACTGCGCACTTTGGCTACATTTTTTTGCAAATTAAGTTGATGAGTGTTCCTTTATTGTTGCCACTAGGCGGCCAGACACTTGAGAATGCCAGACAATATGTGGCGCATAAATCGTGCAGCATTCAAAAGTTATTTTATTTTGCATTTTTATGCGAACCGACCAAAAACATTACAATTTTACGGCCTAAGGCAGACGTTGGCGTTAATTAGTGCAGCAAACTCGAGCGTTCCGTAAAAATTCCAACGTTTCGAGGAGAAATAGTGTAACAAATGCCACTAACCTCAGACAATGCAAAACTCAGTGCAGGCCAGCAAGTGCGACGCAATTAGAATCTGAAGTTGAGAAACGGCTATAAAATGTATTACGTAATGAAGTGCTCTATGTGCCTATTGGATCGGTCGCTTAAACAGACTCAACAGCTAATCGAAAACTTTAAAATTTAGCCTAGAAATAAAATTTAAAAGTTTTACACTTATATTGAAAATATTGAAAGAGCTAAATATAATGTCAGTTTTAAGGGATTATTACTGTCAATTGTTGAAATGTTTGCTTAGAAGACTGTGTCTGGTGTCTTTTGTTGCGAGTCTTCCTGCATATGTGACTTTATCTATATATGTAAATATGTTAGCTAATATATGTACAAATGCTCATAAATATTTTTGGTTAATCAGTAAAGATATAATATAATTAAATGGCGGCCACTTAATAAATTACTGTAACTAAAACTAACGAATTCAAAAAACAAAACCACAACAAAAACTATTTGCCAAACGGAGGCACGGCTGCTTCCGCGTCGCCATCGCCGACGCCATTGCCGCAGCTGCTGACGTCGCTGCCAGCAGCAAAAAGTGGGCGTGTGTCAGGCAAGCGTCTACTACGCAATTGCCGGTACAGTTAGACGAGACACGACACCAGCAACAGCACCAACACCGACAACGACATATCGGCATCAACAGCATACCAACAATACACCACAATAACAAATGCAAGAATACAAAACAAAAAAAAAAATGTGTAGCATGCCACAGACTGACCAGAGCATGAGTAAAAAGAGAGAGAAAGAGATAGGGAGCGAGCGCGGAAGAGATCGGCAAGAGGGGCCCGTGCAAGGTTAATATTTATTTATAAATAAATATTATAGATGCGAGTAATTACTCTCTTTTTTTAAAACGCTAATATTTCTCTCGCTCTCTCTCTCTCTCTCTCTCTCTTTCGTTCTCTCTTTGTATCGTTCTTTCTCTCCTTTTCGCTCTCCTTTTCGCTCTCTCTCTCTTGCTCATTCGCTGTTTTCGATATTTCCACTGTGCACAATTATTCCAGTATTTGCACGTTTCATTTTATTGGGTTTGCCAAATGTAATGAAAAACAAAAATATTTTGCCGTTTCGCTTAGTCGCAGCCCCTACCCCTTTGGTTTTATTGTGTTTTATAGCCGCCTTTTCGAACTTGTTATTTATTGTTTCTTATATGGAAAAGTGCTTGGCACAAAATGCGCCGCAAAAACTGCATAAACGTGGCTACCCCAGAGGAACGAGGGTTAATGTGGCGTATACTTAACGCGCGTTTAACTAGCGTGCAAAATATTTTTGTTGTTAGTCGATTTCTGGTTCTGGTTGTAGTTCTGTTGTCTGTTTCTATTTCAGTTTCTTGTTTGCTTGCTATCTCACTTTATTGTTTGCTATTTGATAAATTTGCAAGAGAGCACAGCTGCATTTTTTTACTTTTATTTTATATATATTTTTTTGCAGCTTTGCTAAGACGCAGTTGGACTCGGCACATGGCACACGCGCCCTGCCCCGCCCCTGTCAAGTGCCCGCTCCAAGTGTCAAATTGATTACGCAAGCGACGTTGGTTAAATGCAGTTAATGAATGGAATTACTTAGCCCTCCCTGCGGGCACGTTTATTGAATTTGTATGCATAATGAATAATGAGTTCTGCTCTTTTGTAATGCATCCATAGGTAATCCCACTGATAACTGCAAGGCTGTGCCGTTAACCATAATGACAATCATTTGGAGGGCCCAGTCAAGTGGTAATTCCAATGAATTAACACCGATTGAAATGAAACTAGCGCAGTGAGTAATTTACGTTATAAAATTAATACTAATCTTGACGCCCCCTGGAAATGGACGCCAAGGTCACCCCTCACAAAATGCGCTGATAAAAACAAATGTGCAAATTGGCAGCTGATAATGAGTATTGATAAAATACTACTTCTTATAGTCATTCTGTCACGAGTTACAGTGTATGAGATGAGTATATGAGTATAAATGGTAGTTACGGAAACGATTAAATACTACAAATCATAATTTAATATAGTAAAATTTAGTAAGTGCCAACAAAAGACCACATAGAAGGAACTAGAAAATATATAATTTCCCATAAATCATCCTCTCTAAGAAAACTCTTCAGTTAATTACTGATATAAAAAATTAAAATGTATTGAGCCAAAAATATATTGTTAAAAAAATTTTTTTAGGATCGGAGCCAACAAAAAAATTAAAATATATATTTATACAAAGAATATATACATAGAATCACATACAAATAAACACTTTCTTTATTTATCTATTTTTTTTTTTTTTTTTTTTGATAAATAAAAAATAAATACCGCGAACTAAAGAGGGAAAAAACTTGGCACAGGTTCAATGGCCAATCGGCGTTGGGAATGAAGACAACGTGAACGTGAACGTTGCCACAGAACGCGAAGCCAAATTTAAAATTCCACAAATGTCATTTCAATTTTTATTGAAGAGGAAGCGCCAGGCGAAGGTGTTGCTTGTGTGGCCGAGCATCAGAGGTGGCCAAGAGAAGGGAGGTAGCGAAAGGAAGCAAATGTCAGAAAATTGCAACGTGTTGCATAAATTAGCCAAAGACTCTAGTAAAACTCATCAAGGAATCTTTTCAGTCGATGCCTCGCACTGTCACTGTCTCTTTCAGCGCAAAAACCGGAAAGTTACAGCACTATAAATAGTCATGTGTGTACACGTTCAACAGTATCTGCGCACTCGAAAAAAAAATCAGCTTAGGTCGAAATTTCTAGCCTGTTCACTAAATTCTTATATTCTTATTTAAGAAATATTGAACGTCCATTGAGAATGTTTAACACTTAGTTTACAACTGGGAATTCTGATAATTTATTTTTATTCGAGGTTGATCCCACTTAATTGAAAAATATTAAACAACAAAATGTACTTCTGTCATACTTTCATTAGGAATGTATTACACTTAGTTTAATAATGGGAATACTGCTATAAGTAAGTCATACCCGACCTGATCTTTTGTACTATTGTTAATCGCGCTTGATCCCACTTAATTTAGGAAAATAAATAACGATTCTATTTCTGATATACTAGAATGAAAAACGGCAATTTTTTTCCGAGTGTAGCCCATATCTGTGCCTCACATCTACGGCGTGCCCGGACTGTCTGCCCGTTCTGTTTTTGTTTGCTCCAATGGAGTCCTCCTGGTGGCAATCGGCGCGTGTTTTATGCTAACTGCGTACTTTCTTTGCCCAATCAGCACTCGTCTCAGTTTTCCCCAGAACACGAATCACACTCACACTCACTCTCGGGCGTTCTCGTCGCGTCTGTCTACGTAGCGGTTTCTTTATCACGCTATTATTTTGCCGCGTAATCGCCAAAAAGGGACCTAAACAAGCGAAAGACAGACAGAAAGACACCCACCGATATTCGACAACTTCCGCGAAAATAGCAAGAGCAACAATTATAAACAATAACACACGCGCACACTTATAGAACACGCTTATACGAACAACCCAGTGGAACAACACACATCATCATCAAAATGTGGCTATTGCGATTGGTTCGCTGGAAGAGAGTTTCGGATGTCGCCGGTGCAGCAAATTCTTTGTTTTTTGACAAATGCGCAGACAGCGAGGTGTTAAAGTACAACAACAATCAGTATCGTATAATAATTTTTAAAAAGAGGGGACCATGAGCTACACATTTTTGGTAGGGAAAGCGAAGGGGCGAACAGGAACGGGAAGCATCACGTGCATGACGCAGAACGTTTCTTGCGAATGCGAATATTTTCATTTCTGTTGAAAATGATAAGGGATTCCTAGACTTCATGTCTATAGATATGGCAAATAGTCGAAAACAATGCTAAATCGTCGATTGAGATTATTTACAAATGGTAAATATGTTTACTATTTATGCAGAACTATATGCTATATAAACTATGCTATGTAAACTCCAATTTGATTTTGCAAATGGCGTAAAATTTTGAAGTACCATTTTAACAGAATACGCGAACAAATGTCAATGAACTTGAGCCACTTTGATAGCTGGTAAAAATTATTGTTCATGTACTGAATATATGTATGTATGTATGAATGAATTTACTTATCAGCCAAAAGGAAAAGATACTAGTATGTACAAAAAAAAATGGAATTATAATTTAAACTGTTAACTGATTTCCAACTTCCTCGCAATAGTCAAATTATTTATTGAATGATTTTGCGTCTCAATGTTTCTAATCCTGACTGGATACAGTCGCTGAATATGAATGAAAATTAAGCGTACTCGTTTAATCATGTGTGCGTGTGTGCTCTGCTCTTCTATTTACGTATGAATGGATGAAAACAAAACGTAAAAAACTTTTTACCACTCACCAGCAAAGATAAAAGCGCATTAATTGCAAGTTTCAGAGCCGGACATGGACCACGATGACAGGCCAGGGACCATTGGGAAGGGTTGAGAGACAGGCAGGTTGGGAGATGGGAAGCGAAACGACCATGTGTAATATTTCATGTATTTATTAAGTAACATGCACAACAAGTGGAAACGACAATGCAAACACCAGACGACGACGACGATGACGAAGGCCACTGACCGACACACAAACAAGCAGAAGCAGAGCAATATATGAAAAATTATAAAAGCACAAAAAAAACAAAACAAAAACACTTATCTCTTGGGCACCGAAGAATAAATACCCTTACTGCAGATTTGCGATCATATATTAGCCAATCGCTTCTATGGAAGTATATCTACATAGTATGACATCATAGAGTGTTCTGACTCCAACATAGAGCTGTGCAACATTTCTTTTCCTTTTAAACTTCTATATTACCGTTTCCGTTTATGCGTTACACTTGTCGTGAGAAAATTATAATAGCCGCTGCAAGTGTATTAAAAAAGCACAAAAAAAAAGAAAACAAAAAGTAAAGCAAACCAAACAGAGCAAAAAAAAGCTCAACACATAATAGCTGACTCTTTATCCCTCACATCACTTTCTCTCTCACTTTCTTTGGCCATGAACTTGACCATTTTCTTTGTTGTAGCGCAAAAAGCACTCACTGAAGAACAGCATTTGTCTTTGGAACCAGTCGAACAAACCAGTTTCGATTATGCACTAGCCCAAATCATACTTATATCACTTTATACACGTTATTTGGGCAACTTAAACAAGGACTAGAACTTACCTTCCAGCCAGCGCTGCTATTCGAGTCGCCTTTATCCTTAAAGTATGACACATTCTGCACCATCCACTCGTAGATCTGACTCAGCGTCAGACGCTTGTCGGTGGCGGAGCCTATGGCGTGCGTTATGAGATCGGCATAGGACAGATTGCCCCATGCATTGCGACGGGATGAGTTCTTTTGGCCGCATTGGCATTCTGCATGGCTTGCTGTGGATCTGCGGATGGCCAATAATGTGATTCGAATATCGTAAAACCTCGTTGAGAGGAAGTACTTACCACCCGTTGCCAGCTGCTGATTGCTGGCCTTGGTGCTGTCCAGCTCATCGACGGGCTCGACAAAGTTCTCTGGGCGCGGACATGGCCAGGTGTTGGAACGAGCGCGTGTTTGCGGCTCGAAGCCCCCATCTGTTGGCAGCTCACCCACCAGTTGCTCCATGTGCAGCCCGTTGTCTGACCGCGGCAGGTTCGGCCAGTCCTGTGCAAAGCCGTCCATTATGGCAAACAGTTCGTTCTGGAGTTGCAGCTTTGTAGCTTTCGTCAGCTCGCTCCAAAACCCAAAGCTGCTCCGACTATAATTGAGAAAGAGCGAGAGAGAAAGAGAGGAAAGGATAGGTAAGTTTAATTGATTATAGCTAAATGAAGCTTTTAGCAGCGACCTCCCCCACACAGAGTTTCAATTGATCTCCCATTAGAGGTAATGTCAATTGCCCTAATTTGGAATCTCGTTAAATCATTTTGCCATGTCATTTTGCCATTATATGCGTCTATGACGGCATTGCTAACACGAAACAGCTTTAACGGCTAATGGGACAAATGAGCCCTCAGTTCTTTCTTTCATAATTCAAGATCATAGTAGCGAGCGGTGAAGAAACAGACGAATTAGTCCCCACCACGATTTTCCAAGTCAGTTTTCTCAACCTGTTTCCACAGATGGAAACTGATGAAACTGAAACACAAATAAACCTGTGTTCACTGATGTCAAAAACCAGGTTCACAAACCCAACCTAAGGGTTCGAAACGGATTGCGAACTAAAGACAAATTCTTAAATTATTTTTGTGTGTTTGCAGTATCGTGCTTGTGTGGGTGTGTGTGGGTGTGTGTAAATGTGTGTGTGTGTGTAAGAGAGTGTGTGTGTGTGTGTAAGAGTGTGTGTGTGTGTGTGTGTGTGTGTGTGTGTGTGTGTGTGTGTGTGTGTGTGTAAGTATGTTAGTGTATGTAAGTGTGTGTATGTGAGTGTGTGTAGGCACTTGCTTCTATCATAGCAAGAAATACAACTAGGACTGCAATGGGCTGACGATAATGCTCTGGGTTATGATCTTGTTGTACACGTTGCTCAATTGAGCTTCATCTGTTCATATCATCGCAGCACTCGACTAATTTAAGCATAAAAAACTTGTCAGTAGAAATGCATGGGGCACGCAGTAACTGACAATATTAACAAGACAATCATAATAAATGCCCCAAACTAGCAAACATCTACTTAATAAATGTTCTGTCTAAAAACTGTGTGTACATCTTTATACATATATGCATATGTGTATGTGTGTGCGTGTCTTTTAATTTTGTGTTTATTTGTGTGTACATTATCAAAAGTCTATTGACACTGCCCGCGCTGTCTGCAACGGGATGTTGATAAGCTACTGAAGATCGACTGCAGCTTGATGAACTTTGCATGAATTTTAAATACTGTTATCTCACTTTTTTCATATTTTGGAGCCAAATTTGCGCTCTCTTCGTATAAGTATTTAATAAAACAAAAGCACGCTTACATATAGGCATTAGATTGTGATTATATATCTTATCGGAAGAAGTTTTGCATTTTAATATTAATTCAAATACATTGCGACGTGAACTCAATTTTATTTTTGAATCTCTTAAATTGGCACATGTTAACAACCGCCCGCAGAAAGAGCGCCAGTCGGATGAGCGAGTCGAGTGCCTGCTCTTTCGGAGCTTTGTAAACAAATTGAATATATATGTGTGATTTAAATAGAACTCACGCACACACTCTGCACTCGCGCTCGTAGAGAGCACCAGAATAAAGCACTGACACACACAAACTTCACGAAAGAGGCGCAAAACAACGGCTGTTGATCACCGCAAAGGTTTTTTTTATTGAGTTTGTTTTCATTATTTTTGTTCTGTTGTTCAACATTTCTTTGCAGCTTTTGATTTTGTTTTAGTTTTTTTTTATAACAGTGGCGCACTAGGTCTAAACGTATGTATGTGTGCTAATATACGTACATATGTATATGTAGGAGGCGGACATGGCGACAGCGACGGCGAAATACCTTGAAACACCAGCACAGAACACGGAAGTGTATCAAACACCAAACGTTGCTGTTGTTACGTTAGAACTACGCTGTGCGTGTGTGTGTGTGTGTGTGTGTGTGTGTGTGTGTGTGTGTGTGTGTGTGTGTGTGTGTGTGTGTGTGTGTGTGTGTGTGTGTGTGTGTGTGTGTGTGTGTGTGTGTGTGTGTGTGTGTGTGTGTGTGTATTTCTACCTGTGTAGGGAGTTCGCGCAGATGTTAGTTATTCCAAGAACATGAACCGCCAAGGAGCAAAATCTCTCTGGCCCAAACTTTAGCTGCTCTAGCATGCGAAAAAAAGCATTAAATTTGTAATAATGAAATTTTTTAGATAAGGTCGCTCCGCCCGTTATTACACAATATGTGCAGCGAGTAGTTTATTGCTGTAAATAATGAAAACGAATTGGAAATTAGCTGCACTTTAAAGGCAGGAAAAACTAAACAAACAGTCAACTGAACTGCACCTCAAACTGACCTTAGACACTAGCGGCAACAGCAGAATAGAGCAAAACAAAACATGAGAAAAGACAAAAATCCATAAATACCCTGTAGCCAATACTAGTATTCACATCTTTTTCAATGAAAAGCAGAAAACAAAAAACTACATACATAAGCTAAAAAAGCACTACAACAAATAATGGGTTTATGTGTCAAAATTTTAATTGTCTCTACCGTTGATGGCTGCCTACTATTTTTAGCTGCATCTGCAGGCATTAACAATTGCTTTGTATTTAAAAATAGTCCCAATGTGTACAGATACACAAATGTACATACATACTTATTAACATATTTGAACATCCATCACGCAGTGTGAAAATTGCGTCGCACAAGAGAAACCCCTTGGCTACTTGTTGCCGCCAATGGCATCAAAATAAAAGCCTCAAAAATTAGCAACAAAAATAAAAATGACATTTCGAAACGTCATAAGTATCTGAATCTATATACATATGTATTTCGAATTGTGAATAACAAAGTTTATGAAAACATACGCAAGCTTCAAAACAAAAACAGAGCAATTCTTCGATTGGGCTTCGAATTTGTAGATTGGCGTGAGTTGATCTCTCGTATTTAAAATTCCGCGTCATAGATTTTCCATCGTATATTGAACCAAAGCACATTCCATATCAAAATAATCATGATAGAATACACCATGATATTTGTTTACAATAGACGACACGAAAAACAAAACAAAACAAAACCTGGCCAACAAAAAGCATGTAGACCTACGCATAAGCACGTTAATGCGATATATTCTACAGGTATTATTACTACGGGAAAATGAGTCAGAATCAGTTCGCCAAGTGGGCCGCGCAGCATAACACAAAATTTATCTAAAAAAGGTGTGGGCGTGAAATTAGCATCTGATATTTGTACAAACATAATTCTAATTCTGTACATTACACAATTCCCTAATGAGTCTGGTCGAAAGATAATCGAATACCCGGATTTACGAAATTTTCGAGAAACGATTTGCATTTTCAATGTCACCAAACAGAAAGGAAAAGTTTACTGTGACAGGAACTCATTATGAAAAAGTGTCAGGTTCGAATTCGTCTATTTATCTAAATATCTACAATTCTATCCATCTATATATTTATATAAGTGCTTATATTCCACTTTCGACAAAGTATAAGAAAAAAAATGAATAAGAATAAAAAGCATGAAAGAAACTGGCGAACAAACAAGAAAATGAAAGCAATAAACAAAATATACAAACATATAATAAAAAGAATATAAAATTAAAGCAAAATAAGAAAGACGCAGACACAGAGATCGCAGCAAAACAAAAATAACCAAAACTTGTTACGTAATTTCTCTAACATTCGTTTTTTTTCACTCTTCTTTTTTTCTCGACAATCTTAAGAAAATTTATTCGCTTACATTTTTGGCGAGGACGCCATGTGCATAAATACACACAATACAGATACATATATGTATGTGTGTATGTATAAGAGAGAGTTTGTCTGGATGATGATGATAAGCGTAGATCGGAGTGAAAGAGTATAAGGAAACATTTATCTGCTGCTTATCAGCTTGGGCTTAATGGATCCCAGCTAAATCTATCTCCAACAGATGCTTGGAGCTCCCGACTTTCCGTGTTCGGTTGGCTCATGTGATGTTATTATGCATCAACCCCTCGCACATGGCCAGGTTCAGTTACGTGGAAGTAAATGATCGGGCCCACATGCGCACATACATAGAATCGATACACACACACACACACACGCCTGGCATAACTTGTCAAACAGGATTATTAAGCAAAGTATGTCAGCGCTGGCTTTGCTTTAAAGACAGCATCTCTCACTCGAGAGGCGGCCCTCCGACAAGAAAAAACTGACAGCTGGTCAGCAACGGCATCGGCAGCGGCAACAGCAGCCACCTCAACTGGTCTCGGGCTGGCTTGGTGTGGTCTACTTCGAGCCAACTCCGACCAGCTCTGGCCAAAGCCGCCAACACCTCGTGGGATGTAAATGACGCCGCGGCCAATGATTTCGACCGGGCCGAAACGAGCTCACTTGTTGCCACTCGAAAATATATTGCACGGATTGGACAAGCGTGCTGGATGACCTTTCGGTCCGCTGATTAGCAATTCCCATTCATATGGCAAGAGTGAAAAGCTGCACATTTATAACTTTCCCAAACGATTTTAACAAACGTAAATACGTTTTGATTAGTATATTTGTCTTAGCCGAAATAGCTATATTTAAAAAAAGTAAGGCCAATAGTTTATAACTATATGCTGTACTTATAACATCATATAAATAATATTCGGTGCTCGCACTCATAACTTTTGCACTTGATGCACTGGAAATGTTGGCGCTTTATCACACTCACATTGGGCTTATCATACACGCAATGAGATAACATACACACAGTCTACGCATACGTGAAAATTGTCTGTCCCTGTTGCCATGTGGCTATGGCTAGTTAACAGTCCAGTTTTCACAACACTGTGTATACAAATGTATATGTATACAATGTATATATATAGCTTATCACTCGGCATTCCCAAAACTAAAACCTAGCACAACACATTCCCACTTTCGTGGTGCGACAATTTGTTTCTTGCATTTCCCTTGCAGTTTGAACTTTAATAGAAATATGTAAGTATATATTCTATATATGTGTTTATGTTAGTGTATATTAGTGCTGCTATTTTGCATGATTCTGTCATTACTTTTCATTAGCTGCTGGACTTAAGTAAATCATCTCGACCCTGCACGCGCCCATGCGCTCTCCCTCTCTCCCCATCGTGCCATCCCATTCAGCCTCCCCACTTCTCTCCGGCAGAGCGGGAGTGCAAAGAAAGCGCCCAAAGAGGCGACAGTCATCGTCGCCGCATTCTGGTTTTCACATGCCTCCAATACACTCTCTCCGAACGAGGGTATATCGATTAAGTCATTTAACTTGTCCCCGTGTCTCACTGCTTTAGAAGTAAAGTGCCAGGAGGGTATCTGTTTGTCGCACATTCTGATCAGTGCGGATTGCTCTTACTTGTTAATAATTTATTAACTCAATTATCGCGGAAGCGCATTCAAATAAAAGATTATTGAAAGTGCAGTTCGCCGGCTCTTTCGCACTTGTGTTGTGCTTTACACGTGCCGAGGAAGGTCAAAGAGAGAAACACGCGCGAAGCTGGGAACTAAAAATGTAGTAAAGAGCGATTTGTTTTTTCTTCTGTTTTTCTCCTTCAAATCAAAGTCTCTTCATGTCAGAGAAAAACGCCTTTGGATGATCAATAGAAACATATTTGCAGCAGTTGCGGTCATACAGATGGATAACGGTATTCAACCGATTCTATCTGGTGCATGATTTATGTCTTAACACTTTTAAACTATTCCTTTAACATAGGCATGAATTCTTCTTTGGCAAGCCGTTTTCGGACACTATCTCAAACACAATCTGTTAACTGCTCACTACACACTCAAGATATGCCAAATTGAAAAGCACGGCCATAAATACACACATATGTGTGCATGTGTTTAAACTACCACCAGCAGTTGTAGATAAGCCATTTACATAAATATGTACATAACGCACGCTCAGCACTTATCGCTGTTCACTGGAAAATCGACCCATTTAATAAAATCATTAGTGCTTAATCACATTTCAATGTCAATGTACTGTGTTGAAAAACTAGAAAACGACATGCAAAATCAACTCCAAAATATACGGCAAATATAATTGAAAAATTCAGAACTTAAGAATTGGGAAATTTTAAATTCACCATTGGTTGTTTTTTTTTTGTGGCCAATAAAATGGTTTTTCGCCCTAAATATGTCAACAGTGTGCCGTAGCTAATATGCCACACTGGTTGAAAGGGCACAAAAAAGAGCAGGCGACAACAGCGACAGCGACAGCCACACGCGCTGTATTCGCTGCTGCTATCAGCGGCGCGTGCTATTTTTAGACGCATTATCAGCAGTGCTCTAATTAAGATCTCTGCACTGAGCTTTCAAACAAAACGCTCACTAATCAAAATCAGAGCCCTGCAGCCCACAGTGGCCCGAGTGCCAATAGTCCATAGAATCGTACTCTCCAATTAGAGTACTTTTGTGTACAAACGAAAGTGTGTGTATTTATCTCTGTGTACACACACATGCTTACCTCAAAGTTTACTATGCTTGGCGACAAGTGTCTCAAGTTAAACTTTACGTAGCCGTTAATTGGAATATAATATAACTAGTCTTCTATGCCTATAGGAATCACATTAAGTTTTATCATTTACCTGCGTAAGTGCAATTTGAAATTTAAATGAGCTTTGGTGCCTGCTGCTGTTGTCCTTGTTGATCCTTGTGAAATTTGTTGTTTTTATTCTTATTCTTGTATTTACCTTTGTTAACTTTCTTCACTTTATTTGTGAACACTTGTAAAAGTCTCTTTATATATGTTGTTGTTGTTGTTATTTTAAACAAAACTTGCGCTAGTTTTGGGTATTAATTCATATTTAGCTCTGTTTTAAGGTTAACTGGCATTATTTCTTGCTCACACACACCAGCACCTGGATTGATTCTACACAGATAAGCAAGTATATGTACGCACGCACACACTCTTAGAGATTTATGCACTTGTGTTGGTTTTTTGTGGGCGGCTTTTGCTGTTGCTTGAGCTATAAACATACAATTTAACTGTATTTACTTTACGAATAATAAAAAGAATATACATATATAAAAAACAAGAGGAAATTATGTACGAATGTAAATACGCATAAAAGCTTTTCAAAGAGCGCACGTTGCTAAAAGACGAGAGGGAGTAGGAAGAGAGAGTGAGCGCGAGATCGCGTCACGTCACCAATTCATGCCAATTGGACGCACACAGAAATTAATTGGAATTCGTATAAGAATTCAATGAAAGCAAAGCACGCACACTAACGATCCACACACACACAAACAAGCTTATGTAGATGGCACAATATGTGTGTGTGTATGTTTAAAGTTCAAATGGAAAAATTGATATGCATATGTATATAAGCACGTTTACTGTTTATTTTTTTATTTTTGCTTTACTCAAATTTGAATTTGAGCAGCTATTTTGATTTTGCACAAGTGTATGTGTGTGCGCGCAGCTGCCGGCGGTAGGTTTACGAAACCCCCAATGAGAAAAGATCATTCCAGCTCTGGCTGCGGTATTTTGATTTTAATTTCTTACTACGCATTCTTCATACGCTTCTTTTTTATTTATTTCTTTCTGCTCTCGTCGTAGTCCCTGCGTATGTGTATGTGTATTTTGTTTTATGCTCTGTTCACTTTTTCACGTGTAAATGTTTTGATTTTGAATTTGACGAGACTCTTTTTCACTTCTGAAAGCACTCATCGTTTGCAGTAAATACAACGATGGTCGATTAGGAACGGGGAACACGTGATCAAACGGGTCGAAAGAATTTGGTGACGTTGGGGTTAAGTAGCGCGCTTAACGCTGATCGACCTCGTGGCTTTTAACCGCAAACGCAACGGACTCTGCTCGTTAACTGCTTTCTAGTTGGATGCGAACTGACAACTGATTGGTATACGAAACGCTACAAGCCGAAGCAGCGGCAAAACGACAGCGACGGCGACAGCGACAACGACGAAGCGACACGAATGGCCAGCCAGCCCGGTTCGCCTCGTCTCGTGCTGCTTGCTGAGTGGTGTGGGCCTTAGATGGCGAGCGGTGAGAGACAAAGCTCTCTTACGAGTAGCACTTTTGCGTGTGTGTGCATCTGACTGGGTAGTGTGTTTTGAAATCCACATTTGGGTTCCACAAAAATTCACGTTTTGTATTTTGGCGCTCACATATTTTTACAAACCACACACACTCACACACCAATTGAGTAATAAATAATAAGCCCATAGTTTGCGTATGTCATATGTATGCTCCTCAATCGCACACAAATGCTTGCATGAGTGTATGTACGTGTGGGCTTTATATGGTTCTTTTGTTGTGGATTTTGCTATTTTGTTTTGCCTGCCATCTTCTTGGAACTCGATCCAAATCCGTTTGGCGAACGGAGGAGAGTCCGAGCCAGTTTTGCCATGGCCACGGCAGCTGATAAGAGCCAAATGGGCCATCGTTGTTATCTGCGCGCGTCGCACTCGTTGTGGGAAATTGTCCGAAATTGCACTCTGATAACGCCAACGCTGCAGTTTTTCGCTAGGCACGCGCAATCATAACACGGATTTTATTAGCCACCGCCCCACTCTGCTCCGTGCGCGGTACCAGTTTTCACATAGACTGGTTCATTCGCTTGGACATTTGAGTTTTTAATGTGGCTGCCACATAAATTCCACAAAATACGCTGCTAATGAAGTCTAGACGTTTGAGTTTCAGCAAGGCCTAGCGCGTTTTATGGCCCATCCGCCATCACGGATCACAGACGAAGCGCGGAAAGTGCCTAGGGCTGTTTTTTTTTCATTCGATGCTAGATGAGAATTTGTGGGGCACAGATTAATTTTAAGTTATTCTTGTCTTTGCATCCGTATTTTCCCGATATCAATTTTAAAACCTCGAACTAAACTCTATTTATCCTAATTGTAATTCACGCATAACATGTTGCTTTTCGTTTTAGCTAGAAAATTTAGAGTGTCCTGTCGATTAAGTTATTGTCAGTAGTTACATACAGAATGTTTTTACTAGCAAAAAAAATAATTTTTTTAATTATTTTGCAAGTAAATGTACATAAAGTTGAGTATTTTCTTACATGCATATTTTTTTGATTCTTAATTTTTCTAAGAATTTAATAAATAAAATACCTTGCTTCAAACATTTTAAAGAAATAAACAAGTCGACGTCGTCTCGTTATCACAACCAAAATCGACACTAGGCATTAACTCGAATTTCAAATGCCGACTGCTTGGCTCTAGCTCCGCGGTGCCCAGCGCCTCTTTTGGCCAAGAGCTGGGCGCTTTGCTGACGTCGGACAGAAAGTACCGCTCGCCGCGGCGCCCACGTTGACTGCCACTGCGCATGCGTCGCTGCGCGCCGCTCTCCTTAAGTCGAAAGCACAGCTCTAACAATTGACGACGTAGTAAAAAATTAGCGCGACGTCGGCTCAATTGGAATTAGATGGGAGTAATGATATCAGCCGTCGACTGGCCTTCAAAAAATTATAATTTGTGTTTAATGGCCCGACTGTGCTGGTATGCGACGACGACAGGGGCAACTGGAGAATAGAGCTAACTCGCCCGATGTCTGTTTAACAGCTCGGCCAACTGTGATAGTGTGTGTAGAATATTTCCTCTCCCTGTGTGTGTGTGTGTACTGGTTAGTGTATTGCAAATCGAATTTGAATATGGGTACTAACAATTTGTTGGTTTGACGGAGCCTAAACTGGAATATAGATTGGTTATTTCAAACCTCCGGCTACTACTACTCTTGGGTGTTTCTGTGTTGAATGCGAAATGAGTTGCAAACTTCGCTGGGATATAGTATTTATCACTGTTACTTATGCGAAATATAAAAAAGCTTAAGACTTGATCAATTGGTGCGTGTTAATTTAAAAATATCGCACATTTATGACTTTATTTACCTGGATTTTGGATTTGATAAAAACTCTGTTTATTGCGCAATCGTTATCTTTAAGCTAATTAATGAGCTTAATGAAGTGTGCTTATTTGAGCGACGTAATTGATGCAATCACACATCAGCTCACGACTTAAGAATTGACGCAATTGAGAGAAAATCCCTCTCCCCTTCCCCCTTTTATCAACATGCTCAAAGGCGTCAATGAAAGTGCGACTTAGTTTGAGTCTATGGAACGGGTACGGGTACTTCTCAGAGCGTTCGCTGATGACGTCGCTTTATATGCAAATGGGGCCTGAGGCCGTGTGTCACACACACACGCATACAATACGTACTCATAAATATACCAATGTATGTATGTATGTATGTAAATTTGATGAAGCACTTCCTGATGCCGCGAGAAGACGCCACAAGAAGACGATACAAGATATCAAGATAAAAGAGAGTCGCGCTCTTCTAAACGGCATCCACAGCGAAAATTGACAGTCCACAAGCTTAGGCATCCGCATTCACATCCACAAACTCACCGAACTGACGACTCGCCAACTGAAAACCACGTGGTCTCTCAAGTTCATAGTAGCGAAGACTAGCGAAAATAGATAAGACGTAGAGCGCAATAAAATAGGCAAAAGAGCAAAGCGTATAAAAAGAAACTCATACATATACGCTTATGTGTAAATACATGTACGTGTATGCATGTGTATGCCATGTGAATTGAAAAAAACCACATGCTACGCGAAAATATTTGGTTGGGGCAGCAACGATGACGAGCGCTCAGAGTGCAGCAAACAGGTTACGTACCGGCAGTGATGAAAACAAAAACAAAAACAGAAACAATGAAAGCGGAAATCAAACACAAATACGCAAAAGGTTTGTGTAAACAAACCAGAGCACTATGGCTGGAGTTCAAAGAGAAAGAGAGCGCAAAACTACAGAGCCGCCCGTGATCACTGGAGAATGGCGCCACAAAAGTAAAGCTACTCAGATGCACAAACATTTAAACGTATATACATATGGACATATGTATGTATGTATGTATGTATGTGGCAAAGTGCCAGCCACAACGCGGCGCGAAGTTAGAAAACAAAATTAAAAACCTAACCTTACCTAATGTGGTATGAATGACACGGATAGCTAATCACACATACATATGTGCATACCCAAACGCCGCTACACATGCAAACACACGCAAACTTAAGCAGCGCAAAAACGTGGTTTGCGGCGTCGACTGCGGCAGCGGCAGCAACGTCGGCGTCAATTGCGTCGTTAAAAATGCTGAAAAAACGACACAATCGCATGTTGCTCAAAGAACGAAAGCAAATAGAACAATGAATGTATGTGTATATATGTATATGTATGAATGTATGTATGTGGCAACATACCACAGCGAAAAAAGAGTTGTGCTCGCATAGAAGAGTGAGATGAAGGTACGGCCAATAGGTGCCCAATTAATGCCAGCAGGGAGCGAATAAACGAGAAGTGAACACAAAAAATGCGTTTCTTTTTAAGAATTTATTAACATACATATGTACATATGTGTAAACATATACATAAACATATGTATGTCTGTATGTTTGTGTGAATAGGTACAAAAGTATGTATTACAATTCTTTTAGCTAATAAATTAATCTACTACAACCTATTAAGCACTTTGCTGATTAACGCAGCCATTATGTTCCACAATACCACTTGTATGATTTGGACTTACACTCCACAATATTTCTCTCCCACACAAACACACACGCACACAGAACGACCGTCTGTTCTCTCACACTTAAACGGCTCACTTTCTCTCGGCTTTTCGATGCGTGTACTCTTCTTACTACAAACTTTTTGCAGCTTCGCTCGTTCGTCTCACTCAACCCCCGAAATGCATTTGCTCGCCAACTCGCTCGCACTTCCCCGCTCACATGGCAGGCGACAGAGATGGCCTATGCTTGCCTATGACAGGTAACGGTAATACGTATACGCAACCAGGCTGGGGCGCCTTTCTTGACACACTTTCGGGTTCAATTCGTTGGGGCCTGGTGGGTCGAGCTGCGGTCGGCGATTGTCGGCCGTTAACTGTTGGTTAATATCACCTCCAGCCCAGTTGGTGGGTGTGGCTCCTGCTTAGCGGCCAGGAGTCTGCGCAGCTCGTCCTGTGCTCCAATAGGTTGCTGCCGCCGCCAGTTAGTGGCGTTTAATTGTCGCCTGGTTGGTGGCCTCTGAGCCTCCTGGTTGGGCAGAAACAGAGACAGACGCCTTTCTCCGGCTAGGGGCCCGCATTCTCTCCGTTCTCACCGAAGTCCGTCGGCGTTTCGGTTGCTCACTTTATGCCGACGGCCTTATTGGGGGATGTTAGGCCGCCTAACGGCGTGTCCTTGGTCCCACACATACACACACACACGCAAGTGGCAGCTTTAGTATATACACAGGTATCGCACGTTAAGAGGCTGTTAATGTTTGTATTATCCCGCCATGCCCAAGCCCGCTGAAATCCTTCGTGTCATCATCTATCTATATAGGTAGATAGCACAGGAGAATGCGCAGCATATCAACACGTAATAATCTTTCAAATTAGAACATAATCAGCCCAAGACGCTGCCATATCAACAAGTGCCCCTTGGTCCCGGACACCCATTAGTAAATTGAGCAACGCCCATTATGCGAATGGAAATAACAGCACAGGCAAGATTGGGGGAGTAGGAGCAGTATTTGTTTCCCTGTTGTATTTCAATCTGGCTGACCTATTTAAGTCATTAAAAAAACCTGTTAATTAAACATATACATATTTCGGTGATGCTCCCCAAGAGAGACGAGAGGTTAAAACTTTGATTCATAGCATATGTACATACTTGCAAACTTGAATGTATAAAAAGAATTTCAGGACATAAAAATGTGTGGTAAATATTTCTTTGTCTCAGTTATGAAGCACAACAATAATTATTTAATCATATATTAATTTAACATTTACCAATAGTGGTATAAGGAATCGAAAAGTACATATTTTTAAATATATACTATAAGCATACGAGAGATTACCTAAGAAATTTAATGTCTCTGACTCATAAAATCTTCGAGAATGGAATGGGAATTTGAAATCCGAAAACTTATATTGGATTATGCTGTTTAACCAAAACGCAACATCTGGAGAATTGCCGTTAACTTTAGAAATTATGTTATGAGTTTGCACATTAGAGAGGCAAATTATCATTTGTAGATAGCAAAGCTGTGGTCCAGGAGACACAGCCCCTCCAGCCCAATCAACACAATGCACGTGGCTGCTGTTCCACTTTTCATGGTTACATTGAACCTGTCGCAATAGCAGCTGCTTCTGCACTTGCTGCTGCAGTTGCTGCTGCTGTTGCTGCTGCAGTCGCCGTCGCAGCTATTGGAAAATTTTTGTTTCGCTCGACATTTGCATTATCTCTGTAATATTTGCCCTGTTCATGAATGCATGCATGCATGTGTGTGTGTGTGTGTGTGTGTGTGTGTGTGTGGACGCCTTCGATTACTAAGAATAATTTTGCGAGAGTACGAGAGAGAGAGATAGAGAGAGGAAGAGCACCAGCAATGGGCAGTGGGGGAGTTCGTTAGTCGAACAGCTATCGCCTCTCATATTTCTCGGCCTTGCTGATTATTTACGTACACATTAATATATATATATGCATATCTATAGGTGTGTGTGTGTGTGTGTGTGTGTGTGTGTGTGTGTGTGTGTGTGTGTGTGTGTGTGTGTGTGTGTGTGTGTGTGTGTGTGTGTGTGAGCGTGTGTGTGTGTGTGTGTGAGCGTGTGTGTGTGTATGCGTGTGTATGTATGGCAAGTATGGGGTCGTTTCGTATTTTGGGCTTATGTGCTTCCCAATGTATGAGTGTTGCTGTAACTGTAATTGTAATTGTCACTGTAATTGCAGAACGCAACACACTTGCAAATGTATTCGAAGACACGGTCTTCCATTTGCTGCAGCCGCTTCTTTGTTGTAATTATAGATACGTGGAACTCGAGTCCATCAGACTGCCCACACTTGCATATATAAATATAAATATTATGGCATATCGGTGAACATGCTCCGATGACATTTGTGCCGGTTTGTGTCTGGCGTTTTACTGATAGTGCTCCTTGCCCCAAGGAATGCGATCACAGTCTGCCTTGTCTGGGAATGTTGTGTTATCGGTATCATGCTCGATGCTTGAACTAATGAGTAATAGTAGCCCTATAGAATCTACCGAGAACGTGTTTTTATATGCTTACTATCCAAATCATATGATACATCAATAAATATTTAAAATATTAAAGTTTTTAAGTTTCATGCAGGGTAAACAAACTTCTTTTTAAAACTCGTTCACGTAGTGAAAAGGAATATATAATATGTATACTCAGATATAGTGTTAACATTTTAGTTGACAGTTGAAAATTGATAAAAATGTTGACATGTAAAGCTTAAGAATTCTTAGCTCCCATATTTTAAACTTCCACAAATTTGCCAAAACTAAAACGATTATCAAACCCGATTCTGAGGGGGTCAACATTTTTGTTTAAAATTATTATTTAGAATTTCAAAATTATAATTTTAGTCGACTATTTTTCTCACTATTAGTATAAAAAACAAAATTAAACCCGATTCTGAGGGGGTCAGATTTTGTGTCAAAAATCATGTCAAAATGTCAAAAGCCCACAAGTTTGTCAAAACTGAACCGATTTTCATGCTTGATGGCATTTTTTTAATGGTTTGTCCTCTAGATTGATTCTGCATTTCAAATATATTCATTATTGAAAACAATTTTTTTTGGATTTTTGATAAAATATAATGTACTCCCCTTACTCATTCTCAAAAAAAATAGTTTTTTTCAAAATTCAGAAATTCAAATTTATTTTTTTAATATATTGTGGTTGTCACAATTAGTATAAATACAACATTAAACCCGATTCTGAGGGGGTTACATTTTTATAAAAAATCATGCCAATATTGACAAAAAGTTTGATATGGAAAGCTCTCGGATCCATAACTCCCATATATCAGACGCCCATAACTTTGCCAAAACTAAGCTACATTTCAAGTTATATGGCATTTTGGTCATGGTTTTGACAATCATGTAACCAATCATGTAACCAATTTTCGAACATTTTCTTTTTTAAATTAGAATTTAAAAATTATATTTTAAATCGATTGTGGTTATCAGGGGTTGTCTTTTAGATTACAAATAGATGGCGTTCATGATTTGGTTTGTATTACACTGTGAACAAGTATTATGATATTGGTTCTTATTTGTTTTATCTTGTAAAGGTATTTAAAATGTCATGAAATGAGTATATCTGGCAATTTATCATAAAGAAACAATCAGATCAAAAGTTATTAACTGTATAATTTTAGTTTTTAAAGCTTATTATATATCTCAACAAAATCTGAATTTGGTTTGTAGATTAAAACTGCATTATTCGTTGCAAAGGTATATAATCTTCGAACTACTTTTGTTTTCTTTCTTTTTTGCATAATATACCGATTAGTATTTGAGTCGTCTGAATATTGAATATGATAAGGAGAGCCATATAATAAATCATATCAAATATTTATATTTTATTTCTATGCATGTCCTTCGCACTCGGAAAAGAGAAACCGAGCGAACTGATGCCAGGAGCAATTACCAAGGCAACCAATACCCACTAAAAGGCTTAGATAATCCATTAGTGCCAAAAGGCCAGTCCAAAAGGTACAACGACAATTGCGGACGCGCTGGCGAAAAAAGAAAAGCCGAGGAGACGTGTCGCAGTGTCAGGACGACGTGAAGTCCTTTACTATAAACCTGCCAGCACTGTGCGTGCGGGTGCGTCTGGCTGTCTGTCCGTGTATGTCTGACAGTCAGTGTGTTTGTGTGCGTCGATGTCGACACAGCAATTTGTACAAGTCAAACCCGTTGGCGCCAAAAGTCTACGGCGCTGGCATTAGCAAAAGAAAAGCAACGCAAGAGATGAAAATCCGCTTAAAAAAGTGCCGAACGTGCCAAAGGTATAGCCGTACCGCTCCCGACTAGCCCAGCTCGAACCCATGGATGATAATTTATAGCCCTGAAAACTTTGCGTAGAGACATTTTTTTCTCTTTTTTGGTGAACGTAACTTTGCCATGTTGCGCGGCGTTTGCGATTTTTAATTCTTTTGCTAAATTGTTTAAAAATGTTTTAGAAGAATTCTGCAAAACGTGAAAAACTTTTAGCCCCCATTTCGCAACCCCCTCCCCCGCCTCTCCTGGGTGCCACCCACGGCGCACTGCCAACAATCTTATGTCCTTTTGTCCACTCAACGCGTTTGGCAACAAATGCTAACAAAGTTTGCGGCATGTTGACCACTTTGTCGCCGGCTACAGATAGTTTTTTAAAAATTTACCCAACTTCCGCTTCAGTGTCGATGCAATTTGTATTAGCAAAGTTAGCGCAAAGAATTTCGCAGTGCACAAAGTATCTGAAGGGCTGTAAATTTGCAAATGCTCGCCGGGGCTGATTTATGGTCAATTAGCGCGCCGCTTAACCGAACCTGTCGCTGTCAATGCCCCGGCAGCAGCTCACAGATACACACAGCTAAAGATACATTTGCCAAGGGGAACACTTACAGATACATCCATAATCCTGCGAACGCAACGCCTTAGCAGCACATTCATCAAAACTCTTTCGGCACTTTGTTTGTTTTTATGCGTTTGACTTTTATGTGCGACATTTAGTACCAGCACCGAGGAGAGGTAGGGGGAGGGCTAGGGGGCGAGTCGTAAAACCATTTAAGCCGATGCCGATGCCGACGCCTTACTGATTTTATGCTTAGTTAACCCGATAGTGAGGTGCCAGGGGCGGGGATCCGACCGATCGTAAAACTACACGCGCCCTTCATAAAAGCGCCAAAGTCAATTTCAGGACGCTTTTTGGTGCGCTCGAAACTTCATATTTTTTCAGCTGGAGTCGCAGTCCGGATAAACATCTAGTGGTTCACGCTATTTTATGACTTAATACGCTTTTTGGGGCGGCTTTAACATGACACTCATAAAAATTAATTTAAATTGATTCTTGTGGTTCCGCAAGGCGGGACTATTTAAGCTTTGATTTGCACATTGAACTAGAACTGGGAACCCTGTCGAAAATCTGCGAAAGTGGGGTTTTTTTTTGCTTATCTTTGAAAAAACTTGTATATGTAAAAATGGATTTTTATCATAGGTGTAGAGTGCCCAAAACCATTTACCTTTTTAATAGAATAAGAATAAAACCAAAAATCTATATTTTTTCTCGCTTTGTCAGCAACTGTTTCTTTTTCTCTTCGTAATGAAATCTAGCAGTAAAATATCACAAAAACAATAAATAAATAAAAAATTGGCATTTTATGAAAGTTAAGTAATACTCATATCGTTTACAGTTGAAGAAGCGACGTTCGTCGCGCCGGAATCAAGCGACGAGGTGGCCGAGAGGTTAAGGCGTTGGACTGCTAATCCAATGTGCTCTGCACGCGTGGGTTCGAATCCCATCCTCGTCGAGTGCTACTTTTTTCGTTATTTTTTGCATATTTTCAAGCAAAGGACTTTAAATGTAGCACCTGGCCAAATCAATTGGTAACAAGCTCCTTTCATTTGGCTGATTTATTTATGGCAGGGCAGCCATTGCACACAGGACATGAAGCCAAGAACTATTGCCACCGGCTCAGGTTTCGTTGATGAAAATGGAAAAGGCAGCATTGGCACTGGCCGGAAATGTCAAATAGTTTTCCCCGACCAAATGCCATACTTTGGTTGCCCTCGCTTCACCCCCCGTTGCACAGCCGCAGCACTTGTGGCCAAAAATCAAAGTCTTCTCGTTGAAATTTTTGCAAATTTCGTGCTCAGCAGAGATGAAAAAAAGAAAAATGAAGAAGGAAAATACTAGCGAAATGAATTGGATTGAATTGAAATCGTAGGCGATAAAAATAAATCTTTGCAAGTGCGCAGCACGGCGCCAACAGCTGACGGAGTATGTGGTGGGGAGTGGTGGATGATAGGGTGAAGGGATAGAGGCGCTGGTGGTTGCTGGAGTGATGAAATTGAAAAACTACACAAGTTGACGGCTGGCGCTGCAATGCCGGGTCGGTGGGGTAGCTATAAGTCATACAATGTGCGTTATCCTTGGCGTCTGTAAGGATATTGTGTCGCCGAGCCTTCGCTTCAGCACGCCTTCAGCACATCAGCCCATCCGAATGGAGTCGAGTCACTTCAATATGCAAATGCTGCTCAATTGTGCTTGTCTTTCATTTTTATGCGCTGCTCAGCTTCAAATCCTTTAAAGCCACCACCCAGTGGTGCAGTCATCAAGTAACTCTGCAAATATAGCAAACACCAACACCACTTGCCTATAAAGACTGCCCGTTGCCATCAATTTTTATGCGTTTTCTATCGCTCGCCATTTTGACCGACTTCATAAAAAAACTTTACGATATCAACAAATTTTTGAGTAAAAACTATAAATGCGCACCACACATCGCGGACTGTTGGCCTCCTTAAGCTCTGTGGCTGTAAACTGCCCCCAAAGTGTTGCTTTGGCCATAATAATTTGGACATGATGAGAAAAAGATGGCGAAATTTATTTAAAACTGATTATTTATGATCAAAGAAACATATATGATGTATTTTTATTATGAATGCTTTTTAAATGATAAAGATATTAAGCTTTACATAATATTCAGCACAAATAACAAAAACCATTATACATCAAAGATTGTAAGCCTTAATTAAATTAGTGAAAATCGCATAGAAAGGCGCAATTTAACAAGTGAGAGAGACCAGAAAGAGAGAAAGCGAAATGCAGAGAGTACCCTGCTTGAAGTCTATATCTGATTAACCTTATATATTATTTAACCAATGTATTACAAGTAATTATGCGTTTATCTTTAAAGCCCCTCGACAAAAAAGGTTCAGTAGGTCACACACTAACCTACACCAAAATTCAATCATACGACACGGCTGGGCTTTCTGCTATTACCCTTTCACACGTGCCACGGCCTCGTGCTCATATACATGTGCATACCTATATGTATATGCGAATTGAGCCCGCGGCACTTGCCACATGCCAGACTTGTGTACGTCGTTCGTACTTGTAAGTATGCGCCCACACAGCGCATATCGCACTCAAATACCGTTATGACTCAAACTCTACGGACTGTCCGGTTGGAGACCGGGGTCGCTGTGTCTGGCCCTGGGCCCGGGCACGGGCCCGGGTTTGGGCCTGGGCCTGGGCAGCCAACTGTGCGGCTATCGGCCGAGCTCTGATTGAATAATCGTGCGCCATGTCGGCAGTGGAACAAATCGTGTCTAATAGACTGATTAATATCACAAGATTTCCAGTTGGTTCAAGTCAAGCGAGCAGCCCTGAACTCTGGCCCCGTTCCCTGGCCTTGCCTCTGGCCCCAACTCATTCTCGCTCTTTCAGCCTCTGCCGCATGTAACATGCTTCGTGTGGATTAAATGTGCTTAAATTGATTGATTGTTAAAATGATGTATAGTCATTAGATCGTTTTTTTGTCGACTTTTTGCCGTAGCACCTGTCACCTCTGTCCGTCTCTTTCTCTCCCGCTGACCAGGCCAAGATTGGAGCAATTGCTTGGCCACACTTTTAATTAGTTTCATCTAAGCGAAAACTTCATTTTGAGAATATTTTTTGCTTTTTCGAATATTTTAAGCTAGCTTAATGGCTGACGGGTGGCTTTTTGTTTTCATTTGCTGTCGAAAGTTTTTCACATATCAAATTGATTTAAAGCGATGCAGAAATAAATTTTGGGTGTTGTGGCCGATCTGAGCGTAGTATAAAAATTATAAATAAAATGAAATATATACAAATGATATATTCACGGATATCCGTATGTGCTCATTGATTTACTTCGCATCCACTACTCGCACTCAGAACGAATAGAAGGAAGACGCACAGAAGTATGCTGAGCTTTTTATATTTTATTATCATAAGCAACAACCTCTAAGTAACTCTGGCTCCCATTCTTATTCATTTTATGGATACACCTTATAAGTAGGGTATGCACGCTGGCGGATGTGTAGTTGGTTATAAAAAAGAAATATTACACATTACGCCAAATTGTGGAGACTGTCAGGCGACAATAATAACGTTTAGAGTTAAATGTATGTGCGGGTCGCCGAAGGGGTTACAAGGGGGTAGAGGGGGCGGGTGCCCTCCTACTACAGACAATAGCAGACAATTTTATTGGTGCTGGCTGTAAAGTGTTCGAAAATATACGCCCTTCACTTAAGAGGCAGATTCCTGGGGTGAAAAGAGAAGACGGGAGAGGAGAGAGGGGAGAGGCAAGCAGCTAGCCAAAGTGCAACAGCTCTTTGATAAGAGTGATCAAAGTGTTTATAAGATATGCAACAACAGAGTTGCAAGTGGCCGTCAAAAGTTTTCACGAGTTGTTGTTGCTACACTCAGAGAAAAAATATCTACAATTATACTATCAATTTATAAATATTCTGGAAAACCAATCAGAGAAAAAAAGGATTGTATTAAGTAGAAAATACTTTATACATGAATTGCCTCTTATATAAAGGTCGAAATTCCTTAGAATTTAGGAATTGAATAAAAAATTTGAACTCAGCTGTCTACTTGTTTTAAGTACAAATTCTTCGTTTTTTTTAGTGGTCATTTGCAATACGAATAAAAAATATATATAATATAATTTAAAATCTAAAGTTAAGTAGGGAATATGTTTGTCTGGTAATTACATTACAAATTTACAAAATCGGCTGTATTAGGAAATATATGTGTGTCCTGGCATAATTTATTTGCCATGCGATTGCTGCGAACATCTTATGTAAGCGGAGACAGCGCCATTAGCTAAGCTCACTAAATGGCCGATTTTGTCCAGGAGGAACCAGGAGAGCTCGGGGGAGCTCAGAGGCAAAGAGACCTACAAGCAAATAAAAATTTATTGCGCGCCCAAGAGTAAGAAATCAAAGTGGCAGGCAAAAGCAAAGGCATGCAGAAAACTTAGCCCAAGCACCAAACCCTATTTTAGCCAGCCCCTGCCCACCAAAAAAATAAAAAAAAAAAAACAGACCAAGTACTCGCTGCTAAAGGTACGCGGATGTGGCGCCCTTGTGCTCAGAGTCGCAGTTAAGGACACTAATAAAATATTGAACGGGCCATCGATAAGCGAAGGAGTTCGGCCCCAAACTTACGGCAAACTCAAAAGCTCCGGACGGGACGTCAACGAACCTTGCGGACAAATTTGCCGAAGCAGAAGCGCTTACGTAGATGGCAAAGATGACGATTAAAACAAATTTCCACGACAACCTGGCGCCGTTTAGCCAGCGGAAGGAAGCGAAATTGTTAAACGCAAAAGTTGCAAAATGCCAGAACGACAGAGGGGTGGGTTGGGCAGGTTGGATAGGGGGTGGTGGTGCGGGTGGGAGGTAGCACAATCGGAAGCAACGACTTTACGATTTACACATGCACACACACTCGAGTTTGTTTGCACCTTGTGTGGGATTTCTGGCGGGAACTGGGAATGGAAATGGGAACTTGGCAACTTGCAGACAAGTTTTAAATGAATGAGCAGCGCTTCCGTTCAATGCGTTACACTACTGCCCAGTATGTCTGTGTGTGTGTGTATGTATGAGTGTGTGTCCTGCTCCTGCCAAGCATGACAATGCCGTGGGGATTTCGAGTGGCGGCCACTTGCCAATTGCGATTATGGTTTATGTTCAGTGCGATAAAGGTCGTCAATAGGTCGCCAAACACACAACATCCTTTTGGCATCCTCTGGCATCTTGTGGCGTCCTTCTGGGCCAAAGAGCAAGTTTCTTGTATCAGTTACAGTTACAACTTTGCTGACCAGTCGAGCAGCGCCTTCAATGGCTCAATTATTTTTGGACAATTTGCGAATAAACCAAAGTTTGGCAGCCAGGGACCTTTGCGAGTCCTGCCGCACCCTTTGGAGTCGCTGAAGTAGCAGCTTGTGTCGCATTCGAGTGTTGTTAGCGTAATTGAGTTGCCAGCAAATTATGCATGCAACGGCGCAAAGAACACACGCTTAAAGCCCCTTTTTTGGGGGTTCGTTGTCCTTGAAGCGCATATCCATAGTTGGCCGTTGCAAATTTAAAGGCTTGGCTCGTCCTGTATGCAACAGTTCTTGAAAATTGCATTTTCTTCATTTATTTGCTATGCAAATTTATTTATTGACTGCCTGTCGACGGGCTGCAAACGGGAAAATGGCATTGACACAGCCACATCCACTGGCCATCAGTCGGAGGACATGCAACAAGGCTACAAACATAAATCGATTGTCTGTACAGACACACGCATACACGCACACACGCGTCTGGTTGCATCCTTCAATAAACAGGCGAAACAGGCGGGCGCAATCAGAGCTTCATTCTCAGATTGGGGGGGGGGGAAGGGGGTGGGTATTTAGGGGTCAACCAGTTGAAACGACTCGAAATGAGATTTTACACACAGGCAAAATGAAAATTCCAGCAGGATAAAAGTAACAGATGCAGATGCAGATGCAAAGCTCGTGAGATATCCAAGAATAACTTTGAAATAATTATTACAAGAAATATCAATTAGCTTTGGTGTTCCGAAGATTAAATACCCTTTCAAAATAAAAAGTGTCTATACAAAAACGATTTTGTTGCAATGTTAGAAGCATAGTTTTATTCTCAATAGCCGAGTACAGCACATCTCAAAAACAAGTAAGGGACTCTAGTCGGGAGCGCCCGACTAGTAGATACCCTGAACCCTGCCTTCACATACATGTCAACCTCCTTGCATTCATACACACACATACACAAAATCAGACACACACAGACAAATTCTCAGCCGCTGCGCTTGGCCCCCACGATGGTAACTAAATTCGTGAATAACTTTTAATCTAGAGAGCATGATCTTACGATCTTTTCCTTAGTGATAAGAGCATTCAAGTCCATGTACAAACCAAAGCCTAACTCTGTAGTATTTGCGTTTTTTTTTTCATATATTTCATATATATTACGATCGTTTTTATCGATGCTAGTGGAAAAAAGTGATAAACTCATTTTGTGTAATTTATTACAGAATCTATAGACGTTTAGTTTTAGTCCTTAGCTTTGCAGTTTCCGAGAACGCTGCGTTCATACAGAGGAACATACGGTAAGAGGAACATGGCTAAATCGACTCAGCTCGTCATGCTGATCAAGAATATATATACTTTATGACGTCTGAGTTGCTTCCCTCTGCCTGTTACATACATTTGCACAAAACCATTATACCCTTTTTAGCCATTTTTAATTGGTTCAGAGTATAACAAAGACGTTTTCATACAAAAATTCGATTTTCGAGGAACCGCAAAACTAATTTGGCTGATTAATTCAGTAGAATCGATTAGTTTGTGTAAGAGAATTAACCAATCATGATTCTACGATTAGAAAGAGAGGAAAGATTTATTAGTAATAGTCTACTAAGGTAAGAAGGCATGCAAGAATTATGATTCCAGTTAAGACCCCGGAGGGCAAAAAGCAGAAACTGTTTTTGTACAGATTCAATTCTATCCTAATGAACCTTGTATTGGGGACATCATATACAATATCTATATTCAAGAATTGGATGAACAAGTGAAGTTTATAGAGTTTTAGTAACGGGATCGTCAAATCCTTTCGACCAGCGCTTAATGAATCCCAGGACTCCAAAAGCTCGATTTGCAGCTTATATGCTTGTCAAACTTAAGCCTGGGATCTAGAAGAATACCCAAATCATTAACTGATTCAATACGCTCAAGTGTTTTACCATTAAGAAAATAATTATTCAAACAGAGCATTCGACTATAAAAAGACATTAATTTACACTTACTGCAATTAAGATTTAATAAATTTACTTGACACCAGGTTTGTAAACTGTCAAGATTATTGAAACCTCTGGCCAGATAGAAAATTAGTAGACGACAGGCAAAGTTTCACGTCACCGGCATACATCAGCACCCGAGGGGGTTTATTACAGAAGCAAGGTCATTTATAAACAATGTGAAGAACGACATTATAAGATTTACCTGCAACAAAATGTGTAAACTTTGTCAAGTTTAATCAAGTTAGCTTTAAAACTAGAGGTTTCCTTCAATAGACTCAGATAGATAGACGGTTAAATCTATTCGGCTCTCGTTCCGGCTGGTCTCAAGGTCAAGGATTTAAGACAATGTGCCCAACAGAGTTTATCAGTCATAATAATAGCTGAACCTTTGCACTCCCCTAAGCCCCAGTCGAAACAAATGTCAAAACATGAAATTAACCCGCACAAACAAACAAATACAAATCAGCCCGCCCCTAGTCCTACTTCTACTCCTCTTAGCCACAATAAAAAACAATGCAACTCAATTGGATCACGCGGCCAAATGCCGTCACTGACGACGGGCAATCCTGGCAGAGTATCTTTCCCCTACCACATGTTTTTTTTTAACACCCAGTACTTGCTGGCACCCTCTATTTCGAGGAATTTACTGTGTGAATTTGGGCGTTCAGTGCCACATGCAAAATGGAAGTGGAAATGGAAAGCAACTGCTGAAAATATGCAGCGCGGGCGAACAACGTGGCGAATGCGCAATTTGTGAGGCCAAACCACAATGAGCCCCAAAATTGCCAACATAATTTATGTGCATGCGCATATGTGGAGTGTGTGTGTTTGTGAGTGTGTGTATGTGTGTGTGTGGATTTGCCATTGCTAATTAGCGGCATAATTTAATTTCCAATTGCCAATTGGCAGAGCAGCATCGACTTCCGGCCAACTGGAAGGAGGCCTGGCGTTGGTTACAACCATTTAAAATGAGCGGCCTGTTGCGCACCATACACACACACACGCACACTAATACACGTACCTACAGTTAGCGAACTGTGCTCAAAATTCGGTAAATATTTATACCACATTCCTCTTTACCAATCTTTTTTTTTATTTTTTATAATTATTATTTATTAATGATAATTAATGGCAACTTAAGCTAGTTATATGTGGATACAAATAAAAATATAAATAAATGAAAACAAAATAAGAAAAGAGTGTTATTTACACTAAGGTTACAAATTATGGCAATATGCGTTAAGATTTAATAATATTTTATAGATATTTAGAATTACAGTATTCGCGTAGCAAGGTCCAGTGTAAAACAGTGCTTAATTCTTCTCTTTATTGCCCTTGAAAGCCAAGCTATCTTCCTGCCAGGAGAGCCAAGTCGCCTTGCTAGTTGGTTTGGATGACTTATTTTGAATTTTAAAGGAAAATCTTATCTATTACTTCTTTTTGAAATATTTCGTTTTCTATTTTTTGTTTATTAATCTTTAATTAAGAGGTAAAATATCATTCAGCGATCCAGCAATATCAATTTTTGGCTTAGAAATTTTTTTGTTTTACTGAAATGAAACCAAACCAAAAAGAGGAAATGGTTCCGTTTGCAGCCTTAGTTTGCATAAAACTGTACGTTGATTTCTTTCAGTGTATACATGTTACATATTGTCTCGTGTGCTGGCACACAGCGATAAACAAATTTTTTCGGCAGTGCGCGTGTCCTGCATGAGAAATGATGCCCACACCGAGGCACATCACCAGCTACTGCTGCTGCTGCTGCATTACTTGGCTCGCGCAGCAGAGTTAAAGTGAGGCAAAAATCGGGCTGATGACTGATACCGCAGGGAAATCGAATTAAATTAAAATTGCAGTGGATACACACTCACGCGGAGAAACACACTGACATATGTTCTCGGAAGACCCCATACGTGGCATTACACTAACAAATGATGTTGACCGCCCATGGTCGAGACGTTAATTAATCTTGATTTTGAGCGGAGCAAAGAGCGAGCCGGAGAAAGCCGCTTGCGTCAAAGTGACAATTAAATTAATCACGATGGCAAACGATTATGTCAACAGGACGAGGACACGGTCCGACGCCCGTTGCCCGCTGCGAGCGAGTAGGAAACATGTCTATGGGCAGCTGGTGGGGCGTCAACTGCTGAAGGATTTCGGATTCTGCTTTGCTAGCCAGCGATGGGCGCTTGCTCTGGAATCCAGAATCTCATTATGTCTGGCATAAAACTTATAATTAAAATTTTGACCGCAGCAAACTTTTACGCTCAGGAACTCTCAGTTAAAACTAGGCAGGAGTTGAGGAGCTTCTAGAAAAAAGTGAATTAGGATATGAAAAAAATATTTGTCTGCATACATACATACAAATACATATGTGTTTAACCAGATGCAAGTGTGTAGTTGTGAACTTAATGCTACAGATATTTTTAATTACTTTTGCGGTTCTGTTGACAATTTAAGTAGGGAGTAAGGAATATCTACACATATAAGGCGTATGTCTAGAATAGTGCAAATGGGTTAGAGTTCGATGCCAAACGATGTTATTTGAATGAGAGAAATCTATGCATAAATTATGGAAAACTCAGAGTTAGATATGGGCACGTGTGGGGTTTAACACGAACACATTTTAGCAATTTTGTGAATTACACGCTTAAACCTTTTCATGAAGTTATTATTTTATTAAGTTTATAAAAGTTAATTTTTATAATTATTCTCACTTTTAATAATAGGCTTGGATCCTTTTAATATATATAAGTTTTTTAGCTTGATTTGTGCCTTACAAACACATTTTAACAATTTTGTGAATTACACGCTTAAACCTTTACATGAAGTTATTATTTTATTAAGTTTTTGAATAGTAATTTCTATAATTATTTTCAATTTTAATAAAAGGCCTTTTTTATTTATAAGTTTTGTATATATACGTTTTTTAGCTTGATTTTTGCTTACATTCTTAAAACTGCTATGTTACCAGGCACGAAATTTGACTTTTTAACACGAACTCATCGTGCCACGAACGGAAACAGGATAGCTCAGAACTAATAATCAAATCTTTTCTTCGTTATAGCAAAGACACACACCAATGTAGTATTTGTTTCGTTAAGTGGGGAGCACTAGTTAAAAGAGGAGTAGTATTTTGTTCGGCGAGAAATGTGTCGGTAGGTCGATTAATATTGTGTAGTGATTGTAGTGTTGAAAAAAAACATTGGCACGAGGCTACAAAGCAAAATTAAATAAAATTAAATATTCCAGTTAATTGAAATAAAAACACGCATCAGCATGACGGAAACTGAGCCAGAGGTTGAGGTCAATGGCACCGAGGCCGAGGACGACGCCCAGGAGGAGGATATCAAGCAGAAGAAGCAAACTCGTCACGATGGCGGCGCCGCCGACTTGGAACGTGTGACGGACTACGCGGAAGAGAAGGAAATCTCTGCGGCGAATATATCGAGTGTAAATAAGAGTTTACATTAGTGGTAAAAATCTGTATAAACCGCCAGTACACTTTTAGGCAGTAAAACAGTTTGGCAACCAGCGCAGCAAAGAAAACGAGCTGAGAGTGGCCAAGGAGAAGGAGCTGCAAAAAGTGCAGGTGAAGAAGGAGGACATTGAACTGATCGTAAGTTTGCCTACATATATATACACAAATAAAATCAATTGCTGACGCATTGTTCCGCAGATGAACGAGCTGCTTGTGAGCAAGGCACAGGCCGAAAAGGTTCTCCGGGAGCAGAGCGGCGACGTGGTGGCTGCTCTAGAGGCCATCATCAGCAACTAAGCGAGCCAGTTGGCAGCTGACCCAGCCTGTATACGGTGGCAAAGGGCGCCAATGGCTGTTTCTTTTACTTAGCATAACACTGCTTTATTTGTACATTTATAACTAGTAAAGAAAAAAACAACAATTTCAATAACGAATTTGGGGACCAAAAAACAAGTTTAAATACTTTGTTTATATAATTATCGTTTATTTGGAGCACATCCCATTATTTGGTTCTCTTATGGTAAAAATATTTAAAATTTGTCTAACGATCCCGCATAAGTATACCATACCAATTTATAAAAATGAAGGAAAAGAATCGTTTATCTAGCAATCCAAATTGGAATTTGGATGTTGAATTGAAATCGCTATGCAGTTATCCCTTTTAGATGTTTTCTCATAAAGAGGTTGCCTTTTGATATTGGCGAGAAGCCGTTTCACATTAAATCTACGCATAAGTTTGATGTGGTGTGTGTGTGAATGTGTGTGTGTACGTGCGTTCATGATGGGAAAAGGATGAGACAAACTATAACAAAGTTAGAACACAAAATATTTTATAACAACTATGCAGAGAAAACCAGAATCAAAAAGAACAGGTTAAATCACGTTTAAATTTCATTGCGAGCATATTGCGGATAGTGAAATCATGTGATTAAATACTTCTGGAGGTTCTCGCAAGACGGCGTATTTATATTCTGAGCCTTCCGATACAGATCCCGGTCACCAAACGTGCGAGCCTTGGCCAGCATGGAGTCGCCTAGAAAACGAGATTTGATATTCGATTAAATTTTAAAGAAAGTAAAGCGTTAAGAGTTTTACACGTACGATAATTTCGCTCTCGACTGCACGAGTGTTTCAAATGATTGACGAAGTCTTCCTCCACCGATTCCTCCAGGCGGGCCACAGAGCCCTGGTACTCTGAATAGAAATTGTCCTTGACGTAATAGGGGATCTTTAGTCCGTTCGTCTCACGCTTTACAGAGTATTTACTGCCGGAGAAACAAGAGAAGATGCAATTTTAGGCCTACTCTAAATGTTCATAGCGGGAACTCACTGCGATGGCGTTAGACTGTACATGGGATCCGATATAAAGAAGGATGACATCATAGACAACCCGATGAGCAGCAAAATGGGTAGTAAGTTAATCAAGGCGGACGAGTTGTTGGTCTGCAAGCAAATTAACAAACAAGTTACATTTGTTCTTATCCTAATCACTGGTCATGGCCTATCCTTACGTCTCTATCCTCGCGCGCCTGGTGTCGTCGTCGCTGTTGCCGCATGTAGCCACTCTGCTGGGGAAAGCCGCCGTTGAAGAACATATTGAAGAGCTCCTCAGCACTAATGTCGGCCTGGAAACTACCATAGTCACTATAATGCTGTCCGTGTCCATGGTGCCCAGCCCTATTGCTATGTCCGCTTTGCGACTCATTGATGCCATACAGATCGTAATTCTTACGCTTTTCGACATCGGTCAAAACGCCCGCAGCATTGCCCAAGGTTTTGAATGCCTCCACGGAGCCGGGCGCCTTATTCTTGTCCGGGTGCAACTGCAGGGCCAGCTTCTTGTACGCTTTTTTAATCTCCGAATCAGTGGCTGTCTTGCTGACCCCAAGCACCTCATAGTAGTCCTTGCACCTGCAACCAAACAGCAACAATTAAAATAGCAACCACCAATTCAAATACGTCTATCGCACACACTGACTTTTTGACTTTGCGGACAGCCTCCAGCTGATCATTGGAGTATTCTGGTGCATTGCTCCTGGAATCTGAGTTGACACGCTTACGCGGACCAGTGTCCGCGTCTGCAGCAGTGGTCGGACGCTCTTTGCCATTGCCGCTATTGCCGAGCATGCTCCTCACCTTTTCCAACAGCTCTGCAAAATTTGTCAAGTTAAATTCAAAATAAAGACGGAACATTCGTTTGACTCACTCTTTGACTTCTCCGTGGCGTAAAGTTTCTGTGCTTTAATCAGATACTTTTCGGCATCAAGGAGTTTTCCCGCGGCATATGCCTCTTCAGCCATCTCGGCACATCGCAGTCCCTCATCCTTGTTGCCGGCTAAGGTTGCCATGGGTGCTTCCGCTGCTGCTACTTGATACTGTCAGTACGTAGATACGTGGTCAAGGCGCACTATGCGAGAGTGCAATAAATAGTTACGAATTACGTGTGTGTGATTTGTAGACGTCTGTGTATACCAGCATACATACATATACGATTTATGGAGCTCCCACTAATACACACAAAGCCTGCTCGTGCTCGTTAGCAGTTTGTTGCCACCAATTGTTTGCTGAATCTAGGAGTATACACGAGCTGCCTGGCCACCTAATAAACAAGACTTTTTTTGTACATATATAAACGAAACGGCCAGCTCAGCTCTCTAATTTAATTGATTTTACTGCGTTTCGTTGACTTTTTCATCAGGTTGTAAAAGAAATTATCGAACTATCGTCGAGCCACCATATTATATCGGTCCCGACGTGAAGTGAAAGCTTTCAGATTACGACACAGACCTAAAGTGGCCTTATCGCAAGAAAATTGTTACCGATGAGAAGTTCTGCACAATATCTTCTTAAATATTTATGATAATGATACGCTAAAACATTAGTGATTGATTCGATAATTTCTAATTGTACTTGACAGCTGGTTGCAGTGTTGCTTTGATCGACGGTGCTGCCAGATCGTCCCGCAGCGCCCACTCACATTCAGACGTTCGTATATTTGCCGTATATGTGTGTGTGTTTTTGTAAGCGCCGCAGCATGGAATGAAAAGCGCAGCGCGTTCGCTGGCTTCGTGTCTTATTTATTTATAATATTACAAATAATAATAGGCGCACCGTATCTACAATGCAGTAGTCCTAAATCGTACGTACCAAGAATATAGTCGAGTGCAGTGCAATAACCGATGCATTTCGGCCCGTCGTTGCCGTCGCTGTCATCGAACGTGTGTGCGTGTGTGGCGCAGTTCATACAAATTGGCCTGAAAAAAGTGAAAGAAGCAATATCGCCATATTGTGTTGTCAATGCCGAAAAGTGCACTAAAGTCCATATTATTTTGTTAACGCTAGAAATTATCTGTGAAAGTGCATAAATTGCGTCGACTTATGTAAATCGAATTGACAGAACGCAAAAAGAAAATTAACTATCTGCAAAGGTGCGTATGTGTGAGTCTTTAGGTGTATTCATCTATATATATATATACGTACGTATTCGTATAGGCAAAAGTACAACACTTGCATGGAAGTGTTTGTGTGAATGTGTTTACTGAAAATGCAGCAACCCAAATCTTTGTCTCTTCGCTCTGTGCTCGTGTAAATTAATTGATTCTGGATCTGGCAGCCCCATGCCCGTGTGGTCTATAGCTGGATTGTGAAATATAATCGATATATATAAGCAAATACCGATATACGAATGAGATTCTCATCTAGGCCGCCCTATAGCCATAGGTTTAGTTTATATAGTAGATGGTAGATAGATATGTGTATAAAGTAGATATATGTGTTCTTGATCAGCAGCTCTAATGCTAATTTGTTAAATCTTGGCATAGTTACGCATCCGAACACTATATCATAAAGCTGCTATAGGAACTATTGATCGAAAACAGATTATTTTTTATAAAAAACTTAATTCTTAAGTTTATAAGTTTCACGATCAGCAAAATCTTAATAACATCGGTCAAAACGTACGCGGTTCTTTGTAAGACCGATTAGTGTGTGTGATATTATTATTGGATCCATTATTGTCAATGTTCTTAGCTTAGTTTTTTGTTTTCTGTTCCCAAAAGAAATGAGGAAATGAGTGTGTTTAATATTTGTCTTTCTCAACATGGGTTTTCTGCTCCGGGCTAAAAGAGAATTTAATTTAATTGATGTACACATACAATTTAATTTACAAATTAAATTTCCTAATCTAATAGAAACATATGCGTTTAGCATAATTTAGAACATTTTCTTTTGGCTAATGGGTATTTTTTAGTAGAATACTCTCAACTCTTGTGTACTTTTGACTGATTTACTTTTTAATTTCTGAGGGGAATGAATGGCAACGGAGGAAACACAACAAAAGGAACAACAACAACAACAGCAACATCGATGCAAAGTCAAAGACCGATTTGCGCATTTTTAATTCTTTAATTTTTTTTTTTGATTCAGAAACAAAATGAATGAACGCGAATACGAAAGTTGTTACCATGGCTTTTCCAATTTATTTTCGGTGCATTTCTATTTAAGTATTAATATGGCTTTCTGACTTCTTTATTTGTTCACAGACTCTGATCACTGGTGGTTTTGTTCTTGTAGCTGCTTACACATCATTGCTTAAACAATATTGGCCAGCCAGCAGCGGCTGTCAACAGTTCAAGAAGGTGAGTTATCGTGTTCGTGTTTGGTTTAGTCGAACTGGGCTATAGATTTTTCTCTCACACAATATGTATGGAATATATCCTGATTACTTCCTGTTATAAGTTTTCATGTGAACCTTGAGTTCTCTCTATCACCGCAAATGTAAGCAGCTTTCTAACTACAACATAATCCTTTCTCCCTACTGGCATACCTCTCGTTATGCGGCGACAGCTGAGAGCGAAAACACAAAAAGCTCAACGCAAAGCAAAATAAATCCAATGCAAACGCAAACAAACGCAAAGGTAGCGGCAAAATAACATGCGCGCACACACACTGCCAGCCGCAAAGCCAAGAAAAAAGCTCCCTCAGTCGTCAGCTGCTGCGCGTAGCGTGAAGTTTGTGTGCTTTCGTCTCGCTGTCTCGTAGAACGCGTCTAACCCAATCAACGGCTATTGCCAAACAATTTCGTCTACAAATTACGCGTAATTCATTGTGGAAGAAGCTGATTTCTGTTTGCCATTTGATATTTGCTATTGCCTAGAGGTGTGTACAGGTCGTGCGCGGGCGTTCATTTACGTTTTCGATCAATTTGTAACTGCCGGCCCATAGCGTGACCCGAGCGCGTGTGTTTTGTCGTAGTTGTATCAGTGACCTTAATTTAAACAAAAAATACTTTTAAAGCAATCTACATGTTAGCTTCAAACAAGAAGCACGCACAATTTAACATAAAAAGCGAATGGCCAAAGCTTTACAACAACAAAAAGAGCAACGAGAACCACAAAGACAACTTCCTCAATCTGACTACGAACACTGCAGTACTCTTGAATGTTTGGATGTTTGAGGTCATTTAAGCACAGGCAGCGGCAAAGACAGCCTTCAAGTACACGCACAGTCTATAAAACAACATAACCAAAAACAATTGATGCTTTTGTATATGAAATGCGTGTATGAAATTCATTAGCTCATTTAGTGGCAGGCGGTTTTATCGAAGTTCTTACCTAAACATTGTTCTTGCTCTCTCTGCGCTGCTCTCTCTCACGCTCTTAATATACTTTTATATATATAATATATACACAAATTATACAAATGCTTCCGATTAAACAATACTAACAAAAATAATAATAACTTTCGGTGTTTTAAAGCGATGCTAGTTTTGTACAAATTTGTTGGCAATAAAAATAACTACTTGCCAACAGCGACAGACACTGCAGTCCACATTAAAATTTTCGTGCTGGTTCTCTCTCTTTTTATATACACATACATATGTATATGCATGTGCTTTAGTGTGTGTACATTCATATGTATGTATATATGTATCACTTTTTTTGTCTCACTTGCACACACAACATATGTTTTGATTTTGCCTTGCCAGAACACACTGCAAAGCAAAATTCAATTAAAAACATGTGCGCCACTATTTTGTTTATTGTTTATAAATGAGCGCACTTAGCAAGCTCAGCTGCGCTCTCACTCACTCGCTCGCGTGCGCTCTTCCACTTCGCATTCAGTTTCGCTCTCGCTGAGGTCATGCTCATGCCGCTCAATATTCAAACAGACGAATCAACACCCACCGCTATTTACTGCTATCAAACGACCCTCGCCGGCGCAGTGTTTGCCTCGTTGCTCGTGCGCAAGTGAGTGAGCGAGAGAGTATGATTGAGCGGCCGACAGAGTGAACGAGTGAGCAAGTGAGCGCGTGAGCTTCGGTGCAAAGTCAAAAGTAAATGCAAGCTTTTTATTGCTGCGCAGGTTTTTGGCTTTTCGTTGTGCTTTGGCTTTAGCTTTTTTTCTTTTTGTATACTCTCGTACACACACACATATATATATATATATATATATATATATATATATATATATAAATATATATACATATACCTGTATAAACGTACGAGTATACACGCGCGCGCACACATACACAAGTAGAAGTCAAATCGACTGATATAGGAAGAACCTTGTGTACTCTCATGACTATGGAATGGAATTTAGTTAGTAGTTTTTTCCTCTCTTCTCGTTTGCACTTCTCAATGTTGCCCGTTGCTAGCTGTTGTTGTTTCTGCTGAGATTACTACACATTCACATTTCGTTTTGTTTGGTTTGCTTCGCTTTGGGTGCACTGAGCACTTGTCCTAAAGTCACATGCAAAGATGTCCAAAAACCTGCCACTTGTGTCCGCCCAAGGGATGGTTGGGTGACTCTCATCCATACGTTTGCTCATCTGGCATGGGTGTCAATGTTGACCTCGCTATGCCCGGTGCACATTTATTGATTTTGTTTTTATATTTTCGTTTTTTCTTTCTGCTTTGGAGGCTTTTATCAATCCTTTTGCCGGGCCATGTGCAAATGTACGAACCGAGGGGCCAGAACGGAAGAGTCAGCAATTTTTACTGTCAGTGCTCTTGTTGTTCTTGCTGCTGTTGCTGTTGTCAGTTGGTTGCCTTTGTTTAATTTTGTTGCTTATCACACAATGCTGATAAGTTAGCTCGTTTTTTTTTCGATGGCATTGAACATTGTTTGCTGGTTTCTTCACCCTTCATTTATGAATATACTTATGTACATACATATATGTATTTTAAAGTATAAGTGTGCTTTTTTGTTTCTGCTTTGGCTTTTTGCTTTGTTGTTCTTTGATAATTTCACGCACAAATATCACGTACCCGGGAGTATTAACTTGGCCATAATAATGTGGTGACACACGTACCCTCTGAAATAAATGTGATAAATTTGATGTGTGCTTTTCTTTATACATTTGGCGGATGCTACTCGTTGTTGTTGTTGTGATTGCTATTTGGTCAAAGGTCTTCCGCCTAAAGCTATTACGTACTTCAAGGCTCATTGGCTATTCGATATTCGATCTTTAACACATTACTTATCTACATCTGTCTTTACTTAGCATAAAAATGACGCTAATTTAAAAAACAAAAAAATCCAAAATAAAGAAACAGAATTGGCAACAAATTGAAAATAATTTGTCTTTGAATATTTCAAATATTAAATAGTGCAGTGAACTACAAATTTATAAATAAAATACAAAACACGTAGCAAAATATAGACGCAACATTATTCGCTTATATTTTGTGCTGGGAGCTTGTTATAAACAATCATTCAAAGTGGATGCAATTGCGTTGCCTCACGGAGGGCTCTCTCATGTTAGAATGGCCTTAGCCAGGTAAGAATAGCGATATTATATTATAAGCTAGTATGATCGAAGATATGTATAAAGTTATTCGTGAGTATTTAAATTATATTTAAATGTCTGTATCTAAAGTGGAACCAGGGCTGTTATTCAAAGTCAAAACCAATAACAAAATTATACATACATACGGACGTACATACGTATTCAGGGGCAATGCCGTGCCTAGACGTAATTACCGTTATGTTCAAGCGCAACAATAATAAGAACAACGCGTTTGACAGATAAATATCTAAATATTACTGACCCCGCCGGCTATAGCTGATCGTTATCATGAACTGAAATAAAATGAAATTTCCTTGCCATGAAAACTCATTGCAACTATCGTAATTGTAATTGCAGCCTTAGTGATAGAGAGAGAGATAGACAGGCATACATATGTTAGCAAAAGAGATCGCGATAATATTTTGCTAGGGACAAACGACTCTCACCTGAAACTTTGCTGAGGTGAGCGGTGACCCGAGAGTCGGACTGCGTCACTTTCACGCTTTGCATTAAATTTGTACCTGGAACTCGATTTCAACTATTTATAGAGAGAAAGTAGATAGCAGCAGCGACAGAGTTGCCCGTCAGTGCGAGCAATCAACAGCGGCACTCACCTCCATCTGCTCTCACTCGTTCACGATTACGCAGAGAGAGAGAGAGAGAGAGAGAGAGAGAGCGCGAGCACCAGGGAGAGAGGTGATGTGTACAAGGCTCGTTTCCAATCGTTTCTATTCGTTTAGCCGAAGCTGGAAAACTGCTTTAATGCTATGCCGGTGGCTGTAGGCTGCAAATAGTGGACAGGAGGGTAAGGCGCGTGGAGATGATGTGGGAAGGATGGCGCCAGATTTGATGTCGACACATCGCCAGAGACTCACACGCGCGCATGAAGAGACAATAATTGTTGATATTTTCAATTCTCTCCCTCTCGCTCACTATTTCCGTATGTGTATGTGTGTGCACTAGGAAGTGAGCAAGCTTTTGTAATTCTGTGCGAAGGTGTTGTTGTTTTTGCTGTCATTGTTAAGGTTTATTGTAATTACAAATACATGAATACATCAGCACGTGTTCACCTCTCTGCTGCAATCATAGGTTACAAAAGCGTTTTGTTATTATTGTACATGAAGTTAATTTATACTATAAGGTCGTTTTGCTCTATGGTTTTGCGTAATTTGCCTTTGATAATTTTCAATGAGATTTGAATGCATAATACATAAATGTATGCATCTACCACTCATGTATACACATATCTTCAATTTTACTATGTACTATGAATTAAGAAACGTACAGAAGAATGTAAACGTACACATTTACAAATACATACATACATATATAATCTACGCAAGAATGTAAACTTTATAGTGCGATTGGAGTAAAATTTAATGTTTATTTTTGTAATGTCTAATACATTTTTACTTACATACAAAATTGATATATGTATTACATAATAGAAATTTCGATCTTGGCCGAATTGTGATCACATTTGTACTTAATTTGAATAAAAAACTCTTTTCTCTCTAACCTAAATCTATCAATAAATTACCTGTATTATCTTAAGAAATAAAAAGCATTTCAGCTCTTCAAGGCAATACTGGCGCGCGTTTTTCAGATTGCAGGGCTCTGTCGACTATATTCTGCTTATCGCTGTGACAGCTCTCAGCGCATATTGTCCAAGGTTCTTTTTTTGCCTGCCACCTATTGACACTTTTGAAAACTTTTAGGGTATCTGCTGCGTTGGGTCATAAATAGCGGCAGTTATCATAACAGGCCAATGACAAGATAGCCCCGCTTCCTCTGTCTGCTCACACAAACAGCCGTGGCTTGTAACTATTTGTGTGCGATTATCGATTATGATTTCTGATTGGGCATTTGACCTCACTCGCATAAACATGTAAGAATATATAAGCATATATATTGACTAATAACGTTAATCACAGACGCAATTACAGTTAGAACTGCACTCTGTCGCGTGCGGTGGGATGTGCGCTAAGAGGCAACAGCAAGTTGAAACATCAATTTAAATGGAACCAGCCACAAAACGACAAACAACAAATGTAAAATACAATAATACTAAAAAACAATGCCTAGCGCAAAAGGAGGTGGAGGCTAAAAGCAGACAGCGCGACAATCGCAGCCGCAGCAGCGGCAGCAGCAACGACAAAAATGCAGGCGACTGCGCTGTCGACAGAGCCAAAGGCAGAGGCGTTGGCGTGCTAAACGTACTATAATGCTGCTGCGCTCGCTTAGCCTCGTTACAAGCGCTCGCGTCAGCCGCGCCCTCGGCAACGCCAACGCAGCAGCAGCGGCGGCGGCAGCGCAGCGCAGCGGCAGCTCAGTTGCCCTCCATGCGGCCACAAATCTTGGCGGCGGCGAATTCGTCACCAGGTGGCAACTTACAGCTGTGCGCTGCGTCGATGTCGATGTCGATGTTGACGTCGGCGTCAACGCTAGCGCAAGCAGCGTGTACTACTTTTGTTTTCATTGAAAACGTTTGCTGTAATATGTTTGTGGTATGCTGACGTCGGCGTCGCTGCTCACAGCTCGCTGCTTGCTGCTCACATGGTCACTGAGCTTTGCTGAACAACAGCAACGTCTGACACTTATTTAAACTTAAACAGCATAGGCAGAGGCAGCCGCCACCTCTGTATGTGTGTGTGTGTGAGCTGGGAGCTTGCACGACAACGTCAGCGTTACGTTTGGCGCGCTGCTGCCAACTGCGCTGCGCTCAGCTGCGTTGCGTTACGTTGCCACGCTCGTTTGTTTTGGGTTGTATTGACCTTCTTAAAAAGTAGGTAACCTCATTTCTCATTTATCGTATACAACTTACATGCTGCTGCTGCTGCTACGCAGCTGGCTGCCCCACACTTTGGCCAAGGGAGTGGGAGGCGTGGCGTCGCTTACTTGGCAATTGTCAGGAATTCAATCTGTACGCAGAGTGCGCGTCATTGTTTGACCACACTCTCTCGCAAGAGATGGAGAGAGAGAGAGAGAGGAGAGCGTATTTAAAATCCAATTTTTCTTCTATTCCTTGTCCAATAGCATTTTAAAGTAAGCATCCAATTTCCCTCCTAGTCTGAAGCTGACGTCACTCTTATCTGGAACACCCTATTACTGCTGATTTGAACGTTAATTGTTGCACTTGGATTTGCTGTCTTAACTTAACCCCTGGTCTGCTCCCCAAAACCAAACCATGTTAGCTTATGTGCGTGCATAAACATTCCACATTCAACATTTTTCGTTCGTCAGCTGCTGCGTCTCGTTGCTGTTGTCGTTGCCGTTGCCGTCGTCAGTCTCGTTTACTATTGACACCATTAATGCTGCCATGCTGCCCCAATGTAGGTCAATTGCGCGCTAATTGCCCCGCACTCGGTGCCTGCGTAGATGGTAGATGAGGGGGTCGGAACGGTGGGCCTTTGGAGACTCTCAATGTTGCCGTCACTGCCGCCGCTGAATGATTGACGCTGACGTCGACGCTGGCAGCAGCTTGACCTTTTGGGCAGCAGCAGCAGAAGCTGCGTTTCAAAGAAATTGCGCATATTACGCATACGCTATGTGCGCCTCCATCAGATGTGGCGACACGAACCACACTCAAAATCGTCCAATGACAGCAGCAATAGAGGCGCTGGTTATATTTCCTCTTTCGTGACTTCACCCCCCCCCCCCCCACACACACACACACACACTTTGCCCCATACTGTTGTTATTGTTGTAGTTGTTGCTGCTGCTATTGTTGGGTATTTTTTGGCAGGCGGCAACTCTGACCCAGTTTCCGCTTTTTAAGCACCGCAATTCAAAATTCAAAAACTTAGCTTTACTTTCCATGCCGAGTCTCCGGAGCCCCCTCTGCCCAATTCCACTTCTGCGCCGCCCGTTTCCTGCTGCCCATGTATACATATACATATATAGTTTTGCATATTTTATGATTTAATCAAATATATTATACGCCGCACACCCACACACACACACACACACACACATACATCTATATGGCTGGCAAGCACGGCCATCCAGGGAGTGCCTGGCACCAAAGGGACCACAAGGCTGCCCCTATATGCCCTCCGCTGTCGAGGGCAATAAAACTGAAACTTGACCCAATTCTGCCAGCGGCACTCGACAGGCATGAATACAGATCTAACCATAGAAATATTGAAAATCTGCGTATTGTGCGATGCTGGGCAATAATGGAGTCGAAATCAGTGGGTGGGGAATGGCACGGGTGGGGTAGGTTGTGTGCTGAGCATGCTCGAAATTATGCTATGTACTCAATAAACAATTGGTTATTTTGGGTCGACTCGATTGCCAAATCCACGGGCAACCTAGCTCGCATAATTCCTGGGCTCTTTATTAGTTCATTTGAGAACGTATTCATTATCACCAGTGAGTTCTAGAGATGAGGTCTTTTACAATCGACAAGTAGGTTATGTAGATTTTTAGGAAGATTTCTAAAATAATATAATCAGATCCAAACCGGTTTAATTTCGGATATCCAATATTGTGCAAATCACAAAGAGAAAGAAACAACATGGTTTACTTCTTGGGTTTCGACTGGGTATAGCCATCTGTAAAACCTATAGATTCTGCAATATTGAGGAGGAATCCTTCCAATTTAAGTTCTAGGATTTTTAGGTAACATCTACTTTAATTACAAAAGATGTCGTTCTTAGAGGAGCTTTGAGTTCACATGGCGTAGATAGACCTTCACAATGATTATAATAATCCAAGCATGACATAATTTCTATAAGTATACCTAGATACACCCAAGTCAAATAGCTCGTTCCGTTCACAATCCAATACAATTCCATTCACTATCCCGAAGCCTTGCGTTACTTTTGCATCGCTGCCTTCAAGTCTTTGCTCATATTCTATTATTACTGCCGCATTACCCACCGAACCCTTGCCTCGCTGCCCTTTAATCACTTAAAACAGCCATTCGCCTAGGGCCAGGGCCAACCCCAACCACAACCTTTTGCCGGGTTACTGTTCTATTACGTTCCGTTTCGTTTCGTTTCATTGCGCTCGTGGATGATTCTTATTGCCATTATTATTCATTATATTTTTATTAGCTTGTTGCTTGTTGCTAACCCGGCTAACTGAATCCCATACCGCAACCACCGCCCCCTACCGCCCAGGCTCTGTCTTTTCGCTGTCTCTTGTTTTTGTTGTTGCCTGTAATTTGCGCGCTTCGATACTTTTCGCGTCGTCTTGTTCCCTGTTGTTCTCTTGCCGGCTGGCAACTGACCGCACTTCGGTTCAACCTTGTAACAACTATTGTTGTTGTTGCTGTTGTTTTTGTTGGTACCTTTAACCTTTGCTGCTCAATGCGCACTACGTCGACGTCGACGGCGTATCCTTGAAAGTGTCTACTGTCTGAGGGTCATCAACAACAATTTCGTTGTCGCTGCTGTTGATGTTGTTCTTGTTATTGTTGCCCGTGATACCTACATTTATATTTATACATATATCATTTGTGTTTTCATGGCCGTAAGAATCGGGACTATGACAGAAGGAAGCTAGCTAGAAGTGTCCACGAGGTGTGGCATTTGATATTTGTGTGATATGTGTTGTGGCTGGTGGCGCATTAATGATAATTATAAGCGATAGCTTACAGACCGACCGACCATTATCAGTAATTGCCATTGTCCAATATCGATTTTCATAGCTAAAACGCTTTGCATGTTTGCCCATGCCCATAACTATAACAATAACCATCGCAAAGTACGTGTGTATTTACATACGAGTGTGTATGTAGAGATGCTTATGACTGTATACATAATATATCCATAGCAAAGCAAATAAAGCGGCCTTTTAGGTCAGGGCTTTAAAGTGCACATACAGCTACACATATATACATATAACTATATAAATAAATAAAAATACTCGCACTGGTTGATAATTATCTGACAATGAGCTGCGGACAGTGCTCATTGAAATGAACAAGCAAAAGCCAACAGCAAAGGCCAACGTGAAAATCTGTGCGCCAAGCTCCCAGCCAGAGAAAAGTAAACCCCATATATGTGTGTGTATACATGTACATAAAATACTTGCATTTAGTGTAACTGGAAACTGGGTTATAATTGAAGTCAATGGCAGACGCCGGACAGCAGACCAAGAGCCGACAAGCGTTGACTTGAATTTCAACATAAACAATGCATGTGGCCAAGAGTGGAGCCCCTCGAAATTCGGCCCTAATAATAACAATGATTTATGAGAGCCTCAAAAGACGCTGCGCCGACGCTTCGCGTTAAAAGCTCTCCTGTTATCCATGTTCCATTCCATTTCGTTCTGCCCTGCTGCAGATTTAATTCAGGTGGCGGCGGCAGAAGAAACAAACAAACGGCAAGGAGGAGCCTTTAAAAGGCGATGTGCGTGACAAAAATGATGACAGGCCGTAAAGCAGCGGCTGCTTTTCTTTACATTCTTTAAAAATGGGTAAAATGCAGTTGTGCTTTGATATGTAACAAACAGAACCCATTAAGTACGTATACTCTTGTTCCGTCTTAATGTCTTTTAGTTTTAAATGCAGCATTTAACATTTTTTCCTTTTCAGAATACCTTGACAAAACTCACGGACCCATAGTCTTGTCATTATCAGACCACTCTATCATATAGTTTGTATATTTTTTTGTTTTGTAGAAACAGCTTTGTTTCGAGAATATATATGTGTGTGTATCTACAAGAGTATTCAATCTTCGGCACCCCCAACAAATTTACCGCTTCCTCGTTGTTATTCTCGAGACCGCTGTTTAGCGTGAGTTGCGCTGGGTTTGTTGGATTGTGCCTGGGTTGCTCCGCTGACTCGTTGCTGGTTGCCAGATATCTCAAGGGTAGCCTCGTTCGTTTCAATTCCAGTACGTTTCGCTGCCAGAGTTGGCACCGCCCCGTTGACCATGAGGCCGTCTACCTTCGGCTGCGGCTGCGGCTGCCACTTCCACTTACACTCGACCAGACATGCTCTTTAAGCTCTTTTAATCATTTTCATGCTGCCTCCGCTTCTGTGTGTTTATTTATTGCCCTCCACTCGGCAACAACAACGACGACAGCAACAGCGATGGCGTCGTGTTCGCTTAGGCCTCAATCTCAATGTCTACCTCTTGTAATTTGTATCTTTAAGATACAGCAAATGCTGCCGCATCTCTCCACACATCTACATCTGTAGATCTTCGCATTAAATATTTATTATGTAGCCAAAGAGTTAACTCGCTCAAAGGCCTCTGCCACTGTCCGTTGGTCGTGTCCGTCCCTCCATTCTTTGTTGTATCTTCCACTTCTGTTTGTGGTCGACTCTGTTTCCGCTTCGTGTCCAAAAGTATCTCAAGAGCAATAACTACATGTGCTCTGCTATGGCTGCTTCGCTGCTGCGGTTTGTATCTACCAGCTACCTAATACCAAGCGGCTCCTCTCTCTCTCTCTCTCTCTCTCTGTCTCTAACGCTCTATCTCTCGCCTTCATTCGCTTGACTCCCCTATTGTTTGCAATGAGTCTAACACTTTTGTCATTCAATATGTAACGCATTGAGAGAATATTTGAAAAAGGCGTAGATGGAAAGATACGAATTTCTTTGCATTATTTTTTCACAGGTTAGGAACTATCAACGTTGGCTGAATTCGGACAACTAGACTATATATTTTATTGATTATGTGTATACATATATTATATGCCTCGCAAGGTTGGCAAGGGTATTAAGTTGTCGGAGTAGCTAAAGTTTTATTTATTTTCTTAATAAGTTTTATCTATAGCTATTTAAGTCAACGTGGTCGTCGCCGTCGTCATTATCATCATCATCGTTGTCGTCATCTAGTATTTTTTGTTTATTTGTATTTTTTTAAATTTTTATTGTTGTTAATCGCTTCTATTATATCGCATTTGCTTGCCTGCTTTTTCAGCTATCTGCACATTTTGATCTTGTTCGGCTCATCATTATTTCCATTTGCACGCCCCTTTTCGTGACAGCGCCGCAAACCTTACTTCTTGCTAATTACAGTTAATCATTTCACAAAGGTTTTTCCTACGCTTTGACTTTGTTTTTCTTCTTCTCAGCCTGCCTCCCAAGTTGCTTTTAATTTGCATAGTAAATCAGTTCTTGTTGAGCTGGGCTCTGTCATCTGTGAATTGTGTTGTTGCCTCTTCACCGGAAAAGCGTGAAAATTATGGCAGCTAATCGCAGCTTTCACCGAATTCTTGTAAAGCCTATCGCTTCATTTACATCGTTTGACAAGAATTTAACACTCACTTTGTGAAATTTGATAGTCGCTAGAAAGTACACAGCCAATGCAGCTTGTAACTGGAGGGAGGGGGGCACCTGGTTAAGGAGGAGGTACAGTTTTATAGGGTTTCCAAATTACAAAGCTAAGTAGCTGGAATGTTCAAGCTACTCAGCTCTTGTTTTATATTTCAAAAGTAGTTAATGCGATTAGGATAAGACTAAAGAGTTTCTTTTCTAAAGAAACAAGAACCATGCCCATAAATTGATTCAGCTTAAAACTGTTTCGTAATGCACTTTAAAATTTTTATTAACATTATTTCTGCGGAATGTTAACTATCCGTGACTAGAGTCTTTATATCTTTATAAAAATGTGTTTGGTGAAAAGGAAATTTTCGATTACTTGAAGGAAGGTTAATCCGCACTTGCTGTAGGAGAACCTGCATTCTAAATTTGCAGTCTTTTTATATTCATATCTGGGATTTGCACAACTTTACCCGGATATAAAATTAACAAAAATTTCAATACACGCTAAAGTAAGACACAAAAACATGTGGATTCTGTGAACGTTTCTTAAATACGAGTAAAACACTTCACTTCCTGGCTAGCTACAGCTGCAGCTGGAAGCTAATAACACACAAATATATATATATATACACACACACACACACACACACATAATTAGCAACAATATTTTGTGGCTATTGGAAAGCCGTTGAGCCGTTGTACAAATTGAAATTGGTCCTTTTCACAAAAATAAAATGAAAACGGAAAAAGCGAAGCTACGCGACGAGTGGTAAAAATTTAAAACGAGTCATCGAATGTGGGGTCGTGCGAGGGGGAGGGGGATTGACTGTGCAGCGGGGGCAGAGCGGATCGTTAGCGGTTAGCGGTTGTTGGCGCATGCTGGGCGGCCGCACGCTCGCACCAGTCAGCGTGAGTATCTTTCACTCAAATGAAAGTAATGAAAGTACTGCAGAAAGGCGACTGAGTGAGCGCCAAAGAAACGAAATCAAATGAAGAAATGAAATTTGCTTTCAAAGAGCTGAAGCGCCGGCCCCAAATGCCTCAGCTGCCAATTGTGACGCCGACTGCGACGGCGACAGCGACTGCGGCAAATGAAAGCTTTCGGTTTGGCATTGGCCGACGACAGCTGCAAAAGCAGCAGCAGCCGCCTCGATATGAGTAGCAGCAGCCGCGCTCAAGGTGGCAACTGTCATTCAATTGGCGGGCAGCGGCTGCTGCTGGAGCTGCTGCTGTTACTGTTGCTGTTGCTGCCACCACTGAGTCTGCGTCCTCAGCTTGGCATTAACTTGACACCTTGCTGCTTGAAATTTATGAAGTGAGAGAGAGTGCGCGAGTCCGAGAGTAGTCCATGTCCAAGACCACAACTCCAGTCGCAGCAGCATGTATTACTTTCTCTTCCTGTTGGCGCTAAATGATGGATATCATAAAGAGTTGGGGGCACCAGTTAGTGCCACATGTGGGTGCCTCGCATGGGCGCAGCTGAGACAGAGGCTGACCAAAGACATAACAAATGACAGTTGTCGTTTGTCGCCTGTCGCCTGTGTCTTGTCTCGAGTCAGAGCAATTTTATCTCAATTGCCCAAGCACAGCTGTTTTTGTGGCATTCTTCAGAGGCTGGACCCACGGCGTAAGGTTTTCCTTTTGTTGGTTTAATTTGGAAACACCCACATTCAAGTATACGCAACATCTACGTTCAAAGAAGTATAACTACTTGATACGCGGTATGCCGGGTAACATTTGCTTATAACATATAATATTATTTTTATTCTCTTAAAATACCCAAGCTCTTTTATTATTTCCGTTAGCTAAAAGCCTCTCAGTTTTGACTTACTTGATGTTTTTATTCCTTGTGCAAACGAAATTTACATTTGTAAGTTATTTGTGGTTGTTGTTTTATTGCACAATTGGACAACATGTTAAATGACTTTAACCATAAGTTATGCACACTACTTAGAGTTGTGCACCCTGGAGCAAAAGCAAGTGAAATTTTTATACAAATCTAAAACTAAGCAATTGTCAAAATACTCTTAAATAAAATTGAATTAAATTTCAATTTTCGATGTGATATCAAATTATGGAAAATCTGAGTATTTACATAGCTTTGAGTGAGACTGTGCGCACTCTGAAAAAAAGCCAACGCCTCCTGCCGCCCCTTGCCCCCTTCTTCTCCTCCTTCTCCTTCTTCTACTCCTCCTCCTGCACTGTGGCGTTGCCGATAAGTTGCGCTTTATGGCTGCGCCAGTTCATTAAATTTAGTTTACCAGACAGCGACAACAATGTCTGCACTGGCCTCCGCGCCCTCCCTCCACGCCCCTCGCCTCTGCTCTGCTCCGCCTGCTGCTGATTGCAGCTCACCACAGTTGCCGTTGAAACGTTGCTCGGTTCAGCTTTAGCTTCAGACTCCGGAACGGTTTCGAGTAGAAAACTTGCAGCAAAAAAGTCAACACACACACACACATGAGACTGTTGAAAACCGCAGACACCGTCCTGTTCGGTGCCCCTCTCCTGCGTGCCCCTGTTGCATGCGACTCTCACACAGTAGTCTCCAGCGCTGTTGCAAAGTAGTAAATTTAATGTCAGTTGCATTTAAATTGAAACGAGAATGGGACAGGGGCAGGGTACAGAGAACAGGGGGCAGCTTGGGCATCGTCTGCTTCGTTTTAGCTCCATGCCGCGTCCTCATCATCATCGTCATCGGTGACGTTCTCTGGCCTGTCGACAGTTTGAGTTAATTTCGTAGCCACCGCCTTTTCCACACGTTTAGTACACATACGCACAGGCACGCACGCATACATACGTGTGTGTATATCTTGTATCTTTGCATCTGGCATGCAACACTGCTCTTCGTTCAGCTGCTAAACCGCCCGCCCTGCCTGCCGTCGTCTCACAATCCCAATTCCAGTGCCAATCTCAAGCCCTAGCCCAACACCAATCCCAATCCCTTTTTATGGCCTCCGTCTGTCCGCCTGTCCCTCACAAATTTAAAGTTGAGCAACAACGAGTAAAAGTTGGCCCCTTGTGTCGTTATTGTTGATGTTGTTGTTGTATTGCTTTAACGCGCTCCACTGAAAGATACAAATTGTTATGCAAAATGGTGAAAAGTTTCATTTGGCATCCTCAGCGACCGAGTTTTTTTATAGTTTTGTTTCACTGCCGCTTGCTTCGCTTTTTATGCAAAATTTTTTACATTTTGATTTATTTTCATTTTATGTTGATCTGCTTTTCTGCTTTCCGCCGTTGTCTCTCTGTCTGCGCTTTTATTTCATTTTTTTCTTGTACTTCTTTTTTCTGTAACTTTTTTGTTGCCTTCACTTTTTTTCTGGCATTGTACGCAACTTCAATTGACTTTATTTGACTTGATGGGCTGATGTTCGGTCTGCGTTCTCATGTCGCCGTAGTTCTTTGTCATCGTCAAAAAGATCCTTTTGCGTCAACTCTCCCTTCCCTACCTCCCTCCCGCAGGCCTATATGTTGGCACGAACAATACGCGATGCTATCTTAATTGCATCGAGGCTGTTAAATTGTTGTGATTTCGTGTACAATATGTAATATATAATAATATAATGTTTAATAAGCGTACTTATCGCAGGCATATTTATGCCCTTAATCTGCTGTGGGAACGCTTGGAATGGAGCGGCAGTTCTAGCCGGTTGTTCTTTGAAAAATTTGAAACGAAACATTACCCGCTTTAGTTTGATTTAAATTGAGTTTTTTTTTCGAGAGATTTTGCTGTCTTACTTCATATCGTGCCACAATTATCTGGTAAATATATGCAAATTTTAGCACTTAAAAGTCCAACATGATTTTTTTGTTGGCCGCTTTCGTCTACGAAATTCTCGGCTCAAGGCCAGCAGTAAAAGAACCCGGTTCGCCTTGGGCTTCATCAAAATGGTCGGGCCCAAACCGCCCTAAACCTTGAGAGCTCATCGCACGTTTTATTCCCGGGACGGTCACTCAGACAGACAGACAGATAGGCAAACAGACACTAATAATATACGTGTATGTCTAAAAGACTTTGGCTTCTAACGTTCATAATTACTGAGCACACACACAGATACACAGACACGCAGCTCGTTAATTATGCCGTCTAAACCCACGAAATTATGACAAATTTCAATAAGGCCAGAAAAATACGTCGGCGAAGAGAGTCAAATGAGTTCAAATAGTCCGCCCATTTAAATAAACAAAGCAAAACGTGAGCCATACGACAGAGAAGACGCGATAAACGAGAAAAAAATAACTACGGACAGTCCTCTGGGCTCGCCAGACACACACACATTCTATGGCAAACATCGCCCGCAACCAGAAACCAAAAACCCCGAGAGGCCTGATGTGTATGGCATTTAAAACTTATGATGGGTTCATGGTCAAAAACATCCAGAGTGCGTTAAAAAATAAAAAAAAAGCACAAAGAATTTCGAGGCTACTCTTATACCTGCGCGAAAATTCAGAATACCCTTAATGCCTTTGCTTATTTCTAACACCTTGGTGACAATCTTTGCGATTCTTTTATTGTCGTGCAGATTGTGTTTTTTTTAACAGTTCCGTTCTGTCTGATGCTCGCCCCTGCCTATAATATTATTTGCAAGGTTACATGCAATGGTAGGCTATTTGTTATACTTGGTGAGTAAAAAAAATAGGGTAGAATGATTGGGTATGTAACAGACGGAAGGCAGCATCTCACCGTATTCGTATTCGCAGTTGTGGCTAACAGTTAGTAGCAGTTTTGGTTCAGGGCTGTTGGGCTGGGTTACCCGGTTTCGTTACCACAGTTCCACTTGTGGATTAACCGTACTTATTTACCATTTTCGGTGATGTCTGTTTTCACAGATCCCACAGATCCAATTGGGGCGCATAATGAACGCCAAATTGTAGTCGCATGTAATTTGCAGCCGCCCTTTGCATGAAACGGTAATGTTGCCTGTTTTCTGTATGCGTATCCGTATCTGTATCTGTATCTGTTGGTGTATATTTGACCTACTTTAGGCAGTTGTAAAAATTCAATAACGAAAACGGAAAATTAACTGAAAACGGCACTCTGCTGGCTCTGTTGATAAGACACCCAAAGTGTAACTGAACCAAGGCTGCAGCTCGGCACGATTTCTACTTTGGATGCCCTTCGTTCAGCTCAGCTCAGCGCAGAAACAGAGACAGAAACCAAAACCCAAAAGCGAAGACCCAAGGAGGAGTCTCACACATGCACAGACAGTAACACCGTGCACCCATTTCCATGCCATTTCCCATTTACGTGGTCGCATATTCGAAACGTGAGCGGAACCCCCTTGACACTACCTCCCGTCCTTCCTCGCCCAGTCAAGAAGAGAAGACGACCGTCGATGACACCACCGATGCGTGTGCGTACGTGATGCAATCAAAATGTTATTAATAACGCAATAAAGTAACCATAATTTCGACCATTAAAATGCACACATTTTGCGCTACGTGCCTCCATAAAAACGGCAAATGCAAGCCCGTAACCGAAAACACAAAAACTAAAAGACTTTAACCTAAACTTGGCCAAAGATACAAACAAAAAAAAAATACGAGAAGCACCAGTTTAATGTCATGTTCAAGTTTATGGTGCCGATTCGCCTACAGTAGTTACTACACGTTACCAGCGTACATTTTGCCACGCCCAATCCCTCAAGACGAGTGGATTGCGTGGGATATTATATGACATTTTGACTACGAAAAATGCTTTTTAAAAATATATTAATTTGAAATGCATTCTGGTAGGTAAAACACGCCCAAAAAACCATTAAAATCCGTTATTTTTTGACAAAGTTATGGAAGTTTTAAATCTTAGAAGGGAATCTACTTTGGCATGATTTTTACTCGATTAAGTATTAGATTAATAATTACATTATTTTTTAAGATGGATTTTTTACTAATTTGGGCACCTACAATTGATTAAAAATGTAAATTTGAGATTCTACATTTTTGAATTTCTTTTTCAAAATGAGTAAACTTGAAAATCATTTAATTTTTAATCTGATATGAGTAAGAAGTCGAAAAAGCATGTGAAGGTATGGTACAAATGTACAAAGGTACAAATGCATTAGACATTTCGATAAAAGCACAAAAAGCATCAGAAGTACAAATAAACAAGAAACCATAAAAAAAACCAATAAGAACGTTGCACTCGGGCGTAACCGACTGCGTAATACTCGTTCACAGTACACAGAAGTTTTTATTGTTATTCATTTTTCGGATCGATATCAGAGGACGTCACCCAAACACTGTCTGCCAAATTTGTTGACTTTACCTTTAAAATTTGGTGACTCTAGCTCTAAAACTGTGAGAGATATAGGCTTGCGCGATTAATATTGTGGGAAATATTCGCCTTGAATCTATTTACGATTTGAAGTATATGGACATGTTATTGTTTTGCCAGCCTCCCAGTGGGCGTGGCAAAATATCTTAACACTTTGTCTAAAGCAGATAACTACAAATCTATGTCCAAAATTACAAGTTTCTATCTTCAATAGCGCCGAAAAATATTGCGTTCATCCGTTCATAAGTTGGAGGGGAGTAAAAGATATTTTTGAAAACGAAAAAAATTGAAACTAAATTATTTTCAAATACGAATTAAATTTAAATGCAGGATCAATCTAATCCATGGAGAAAATGGTAAACATCGTGAAAGTCAGTTAATTTTTAACAAAGTTATGGGACTTGAAATTCTATTAACTATGGTTTTAGGAACTTTGCATGTCTAAATTTTTGTCAATTTTGGCATGATTTTTGACAGAAAAATCAACACCCTCAGAATCAGCTTTAAAGTTGCGTTTTATATTAATTTGGGTACCCGCAATCGATTAAAAATAAAAGTTCGCGAATCTAAATAAAAAAAAATTGTTTTCAAAATAAGTAAGGGGGAGTAAAGGATATTTTTAGAAAAAAAATCGAAAAAAAAATTATTTTCAAATACGTATTAAATTTAAATGCAGAATCAATCTAGAAGTTTAAATCGATTAAAAATAAAAGATCGCGATTCTAAATCAAAACAAGTAAGAACGTTGCAGTCGGACATAACCGACTGCGTAACTTCTTACCGTACTATTGGGCATGGCCGGGATGTCAAGGTCACAATCTTTTCTTTGAATGTATCGACATGTTGTCAATTTGCCAGCATCCCAGAGGGCGTAGCACAAATCTCTTAACACTTTGTAACAGATAATTACAATTATATATCTAAAATTTCAAGTCTCTATCTTCAGTAGCGCCGAAAAATATTGCGTTCATATGGACAGACGGACGGACAGCATGACGGACATTGCACAAAACCAATATACTCTTCACTTCGTGAACGAGTATAATAACCAGGGCGCATACACATCGGCTTAATTGAGTATCTATGAGATACCTAAGTTGGCCTGTCAGCTGTTTAGCGTATGGCTGAGGGAACAGCGGGAGAGCAGATATCGAACGGCAGCAACAAAAAGAAACCGAAATTTGTTTAAAGGAGAAATCATTAAAACGGCATCCAAAACCGAGGGCCAAAGCGACCTGAAAATGGAGACAGTATGTGAGCTGTGCGGTGCGATATCACCAAATACAAAGCAAGATACTCCTACAGCAACAACAGCAATACCAACAACAACGCTCAATTGAGCTCGAGTTATATTTATGACAGTTGTCCGTAGTTGTTGTTGTTGTTTTTAGTTTCGCTGCTGCTTTCCCATTTGCATGCTGAAAATGTGACAGTCTCTTTGGTAGGCAAATGCAAATTTGTGCAACGATGCGTTTTGGCAGCGTTTAAAGTCGCGCGTGAAAGTCGCGCCAGCTCAGCAGCTGTTGCAGCTCCTTCTCACGTTGCCAACAGAACGGATCGAAATCTTTTATCTGAATGATAGCTTTGGTGGGAAAATTAGCAAAGCAGACAATCGATTGACAATATAGCTTCAAGCCAAAAAAAGGAATGTACAAATGCAACGATGGTTAGATATAAATACTTTAAATATCGTCCTATTCCATTACAAACCGGTTTGTTATATGTCGCCATTAAATTAATTTGAAACATTGTCTTCGACATATTATTTTATTGAATTGATTTTTTAAACATTTTTGCTATAGTTTTTTTATAAAAAGTATTTAAAGAAAACACATTTAAAATGCTCGTATGCAAAAGTTAACAAATTTCATTATGCTATGCATATCTTTTAAAACAATGATTTCTAGAAGCAGTATAGAAATGAGTATTAGTGTGAAGGCACATTTTTTAAAACGAAAACCCCCGTAGAAGAGCCCAAGAGCAATGTTAAAGGCGAAATTTGACCGGAAGTTCGCTTATTATTATTGGTCGATATACCTTTATATAAATACAAAATCGATATTGCTTCCCTATTAAATACAATTCGATTCACAGTATCGATACACATGCAATATGCCCAGCTTTCAGGTATAGTTCGTTATCCTAATGCTACACACCTGGATATTGACTAACTGATTTTTTATAGATGATCCAATGCTTTCCATATTTTAGCTAAAGTTGTCCCCTCGCAGTTGTTGCCAAGCGGTGCAGAAAACATTTTCAAATGTCAATCAAACGACGGCGCAAATTGTGTGATTTTTGTTATTGGCTGATGTTGTGCGGCCATTGTCGTGAAATTTGTGTGAATCAAGCCAACAACAACATCAAACAGCAACAAGCTGGAAACAGCAACAACACAAATAGCACTTGACAAGGTAAAGCGAGCCGGCTTTTCACTTCGAGCTCTGCAAAATATGCCTATATTAAGGGGTCTATGGAGCGGTGGACAGCCGGAGCAGGGGGCTCTGGCTCTACCGCTGGCCGTGAAACCAGCGCAGAGGCTGTTAGAGACAGCAACAGCAGCAACAACAGCATCAGCATCAGTACATGGGCATTGCCTTCAGCGCGGCAATGGACAAGTATGCGTGCCTATGTATTTATTGTTTCAACTCGAGCTGTTTGATATTTGTGTTTGAAATGAGCCGAGCAGACCAGCAGCAACAACTTGTAAAGCTGCACGAGTGGCAGATACGCTGTACTTTTTTTTCTTTTCCTAGCCACACAAGAGGAAATTAATTTGTATGTAACTTCCATATTTATAGGTGGATTGTGAAATTTTTAATTTAAAAAGTAAAATAAAATGTAAAGTAGGAGATTCGGTTTTTAATGCTGATCAAGAGAATATATATATACTGCGAGTTGGATACCTTTTCACAACGTCAGTATATCGTTTTTTAGTTAATTGTTGTGGGTATACCTACAAACAAAAGTTGGCTCATTGCCAGAAGCAACTGATGGGAGTGGTCTAATAAGATGACCCCAACACGCGGTTATTGGACTGAGAGATACGCTTATCGAATAGAAATAAAACAACATGGGATCGCATGGAAACGACAGCCTAGAGAGGGCTCACGCCCAAAGCGACCAATAGGCCCAGTAACAGGCCCATGTCCCATGTCCCATGTCAACTCTTGACGTGACGGCCCGTTGCCGTTTGATTTATGGCGGGATTAATATCACAGTTCGCCTCAATTGCCCTTATTTGTGTATATGCACACACAAACATTGATATATGTAACAGTTAAAACGGTTTTTACTACATGTAGATTTCGAAATGGATTTCGAACTTTGGTCCAATTTCACTTTGCCATGTCGTGTCGTGAAAACATTGCCGCCTAAAAAAATATAGGTTTGATTTTTAGTACGGATTTATCATTTTGTTGAGCATTATGTTTCATGTGGTGAAAATGAAAATTGAATGATGGATAATGATACTATTGACGGACTTATAGCATGTTCAGAGACATTAAGCACGTTTTGTAAAGCATTTTCTAAATGTTTAATGGTTGGGCCCTCAAGACCTTTTGAGTTGATCGTAAAGTATCAGCATGGTATTCGAAATAAATTTGATTAATTCGCTTTAAGGTTTGTGAATTGTTCAATTACCTACAAAAATGACTTTCTAGTGGCGATTTTACGATCTTGCCACTAATCACTTTTAAAACCATTTGCCTTTGTGAAATATATTTAATTAACCTTTTTTCCTTCTTATTTACAGGTATGTACAAAAAGCAAGCTCCATTCAAGGCTTTCACATAAACACAGGCAGCTGAATTTTTGTCCAAAATACGGAATCCTTGCGCCCGTGAGTAATTATAATTTATTTAAATTGATTACGCGTCGATGCGACGCTGCGAAACTCGATCAGCTCCAAATGATCCGAGCGAAGGCGACCCATTTAAGAGGCAGTCGCAATTATTCATTTAAATCGACACCAAAAGCGCCTTCAAAAATATATGTACATATTAAAAAAAACTAAAGCAAAACCAGTTGGATTCCTGCAGCAAAATATATTGACAAATTTTTGATACTCTACAGTTTAGTTCGGCTAGCCCTATGCTGTACTGAATCTATATTTAATTTCTCATGTATCTAAAAATATTTCGCCTTATAGGTATATGCTGATGATGTCATGCTTCCGGCTTGAAATCGATTCAAACTTGGTTTAAAACTGGTTAAAACAGTTGTTCAGATATTGTCAAACATTAGAAGAACTAAAAAAAAATATGTTCCACTAGGCTATTTAGCCTGCTGCATATTAGCCTGCTGAGTATTTCGTAGTCGTCTCGACTAGCTTGCTCTCATTTTCCAGTATTCGAGTGCCGAAATTGTTTTGTGGTCGCCGTGTGCGTGCCCCAAATACCGACGCTCACGTATTGTGTCTGGGGGGAAATGGAAGGGAGGGCGGAATGTAGGAAGGGAAGAGTTTTTAAAGCTGACATGTCACAGACATGTCGAAAGCGTGTTGCGACTTGGGCTATTGGGCATGGTCAGTAATGGAGTCGCCGTGTTGTTAAGCGACAGCGCCATCTATTGTCCAGTTGTTCCATTGAAAATCAGGCCACATATTTGATAAAATAAAAATAAAACTCGCCTCTAATTTGGCTGCGTTTTGCTGCTGTTTACAGTCGCGGTCAACTTTTTAATTGCGGATGCGCAGACTTTCGATTTCGTTTCATTGTTAATGTTGTTGCTATTGCTATTGTTGTTGTTGTTGTTACCCTGCGCAAGAGGCCTACGCTCTGCAGCAGCAGCGAGGAAGCCAGCAGCAGCAGCAACAGCAGTTTCATGGAGCGTCGCCTCGCTTTGTGGCTTTCCAAAAAAAAAAAATTGTTGCTGCACAGTTTCACTTGAGGGAAATCGCAGCTCCCGGTGTCGGCTATGACATAACTGACGTCGCTGCCGCAGCTGTGGCTGCGGCTGCGGCTGTGGAAAGTTGAACGCGAATTGTCGTTTGGATTTTGCTTTTCAACTTTTGCAACTGCCTCCAATTTACGTGAAAAGTGATTTTTTTCGGGGGCAGCAGGGTCGCCGTTGGTGCCCAAAATTATTAAGCTGTGAATTGTGCAATCCAAGAAAGCGGCGCACAGAATTTGAAAGTATCCACAGATACACATGTTGCATCTAATAGATACATATAGGAGAACAGATCACAGCTTTCATTTAAATGAGGCGCTAACGACAATGCGCTGGGCCCGGGATTGAGTCACATTATGCCGGAGTGAGTGGCCCCCTTGAAGTCTGCGCACTAATAACAGATAATAATAATCACTTAATTTGAACTCTAATTTGTGGCCAGGGCCTTTGAGGGCATTCACTTAATGACTTTTTTCAGCAGCGTGAAAAACGAAAGGTGATCTGCTTTTTCGTCTTTTCTTTTTCATTCGGCTTATGCAAAACAATGAGCACTTTTTGTCCCTCCTCTCCTCGGAATAAATCCATTGTCGCAAGTTTAAATGCAAATCGCTAGGCGCACTTTAAGAAGTTCATGTCAGTTTCATTTCGTTTGTCAGTTGCTGGGCAAAGAGGCGGAGAATGGAAATGGAAATGTAAAGGTAGAGGTCTGGACCATGAGGCAAACACACGCGAGGGTTACCCAAGGGGGGATTGCATGACTCTTGCCAGAAAATATTTCTGTTTTTTTTTCAACATCTGAAACTGTTTTGTATCATAAATTATTTTTATGTTTGCCTAAGATGCGTTACTTTAAATGATTTGATCACGGACATATTACAGTTGTATACCAGTTTATTAACTCGCACCGTTTTGAATTTTGAGAAGGTTAAAATTATGATGTACATGATAAGACGTTTGTGAGAGAAGCAAATGTTTTTGTGTATAACAGCTGGCATTCAGGATAAGTCGCAAATCTCTTACGCATAGCACATAACAGTTGCTGTGTTTTACACTTGTACACTGTTTAACACCTGTGATTTTAAATAAATCGTATCTGTTGTTTTATACACAACTTTCATCGTGTATACCAGTTGGCAGTCATATGCATGTATTTAAAATGAATAAAGATTTAAGCATCTAAGAGCCACTTCACACACTACTAAAAACACTGCTCCCATTAACACCCACCGCCCACTCCTCATTCCCTTCCCTCTCCTGTACCTACTGATCTCATCTCCTCTCCTCTTCATTTGAAATTCAATTTCCTTTCGTTTTGCCAATCAATTTAAATCTCGCCTGCATATATCCAGCTGGCTGGGCAAATCCAACAATGCCGGAACTATACGCGACCCAAAACAAACACCCAAAAAAAAGAGAGAAAAATACATGAAAATAAAAAAATCATGCACTTTTTACCTTTTACGGTTACGGGGCGATTTCACTTGAATTCGTAACACCCAAAAGAGAGTTGCAAAATTTGTCGAGTTGAGATTTGTATTAAAACAAAAGACAAAACGAAACCACCCGCGATTTTTTTGGTGTGTGCGTGCACACACACACACGCAGGCAGGCACACACGAGTAAAAACAAAAACAAAATCTCACCCGCTATCACATGAGGCAAACTCTCTTTTCTGTTGTTGTTGCTATTGTTGCTGCTAGCCGATTATCTACACCTTTCACCTTTCACGCCAACAATAACAACAGCAACAGCCGCCGCAGACGTTGCCTCTGCCTTTGTTTTCATTTTGATCTCCAAATTTGCAGCCTTTCTAATTTCAATTGTCGTCTCCAAGCAGCGTTGTGCAATCTCGACTTAATTGCTAAGGATTGGATTGGATTGGTTTGAATTGAAGCTTAAGCTCGAGCTGGAGCTGAGTGACATTTATACATGTGGCAGCGCCCACAAGCTGCGGCACTGCCTAAAATCCATGACAAATATGTATTACATAAACACTCGGAGGGATTTCCACACCAGCGGCAGCAACTGCAACAACGGCAACAACAGCAAAAACAGCAACAACAGCAATATCTAACAAGTCAAACAGCCACACACTCCCAAACAAATACCAAAAAAAAAAAAATAAATTAGTTTCACCTCTTTTTCATGCCATGCGCTTAAAAAGCGCAGCAAATTATAAACAAGCGAGACTGAGAAATAGAGAAACAGAGCGAGAGAGCGAGAGAGCAACCCAAAAGCAAGACTCCAACTGCAACAATTTGCGGCGCCCACAGTTGCCGCTGCCACTGAAGTTGCAGTTGCCATTCGGTTGTTTTTTGGGCAACTGCTTTTTGGCAACACCAAAATTTGGAATACATAAAAAAATAAATAAATAAAAGAAAACGTCTACATCAAATGACAAAACATAGTCAGCGTCCAAGTTGGCGTCGGCGTCGACGTCGACGTCGCCTCGTTGGGGACTATTACATAACAAGCGCGACACGTTTTTGTGCAAGCGACGACGGCGGTAGCAACGGCGACGGCGACGTCACATGGCCAAAAAAAAGGGGGCACGACTGCGCGCCAAAAGCTTCGCCGGCGCAGGCGACGTAATAAGCGAAATAGCAACAACAACTCGACGTGGTTTAGTTACCGTTGCAGCCGCTGATTGAGCTCCCAAAATTTGGCGGCGTTTTGTGGCTTTCTTTTTTTATATATACACATATATATATATATATATATATAGAATATGTGTATATAACTCCCTCAAAAGCTCTTCCGAAACTATAACTGCAGCATTTGAGAACGAAATAATAAAGTAACTGACTTAAATATATCCTGTAAACTGCCACGAGTTTTTGAGTGTTTGTGCTCTGTTTAAAATGTAATCAAAAACGAAACTGCAAACCGTACCGATTCAAACCTGTTTAGTTGTGTGCTGTTAATTTCGTCCAATAAGAAATTGAAGTGAATCTTTTACTAAAAACGTGATGTGATATAAAGGAAAATCTTAGTTAAAATATAATTAATTGGAACTTTTTTCATAAATTTGATAACATGTATATACCACCAGCTTAAAGGGTATATAATACGTTTCGACTGTTACTTCCATCTTGGCCAACTGTTTGGTGTGCGCCTTTTGGGCCGCCCTAATTTCGCTTAATTACACACACACACACACACACACACACACACACACACACACACACTGAAAAAGAGAGATAACAACTTTACAAGTTGTGCGTAACAGCGGCGACTTCGCCCGCATTTTTTTCTTTTTTTGTTTATTTCATTTTTATTTTAATGTTCATCTGTCTGGGCCACAGAGTATTTTTTTCTTTTTCACTCTTCATTTTTTCCCTTATTTTTGATGTAATTCGGCTTTTTGGTTTGTGGCACTTTTGAATTTATTTTTATTACTCTTTTCGAACTGCTAAATGTTTGTCCGCGCAGTTTTCACTCTTTCATTTTGAAGAAATTTACGTTTATTTACAATTTGTCTTCATTTAAGGCGCGCGCACTTTTCGGGGCCAACTCTTTCCCAACCAAAACCGAAAATCCAAGACACATCCGAACTCTGTTTGTTGTCTGTCACGCAGCTCTTTTAACTGGGCCTTGACGATAGTTTTCTTCGTGCGTTTTGTTTGTCTGTTCAGTTTCGAGGTTTTGGCTTTTTGGTCTTGCCTGATTAGCAGCCCATTTGAAAGTTTGCTTATGAGTTTAGGAGATACAATTTGCTGCACCTACGTTTAACTTAAATGTCGCCCGTCGCACTATTATATATTGTATATTTGACCAGAATCCAAGGTACAGTTGCGTTCAAGCTATAAAGCGGTCTAAATATTGGTTTGATTATGTGTCTAAAGTTGAATTAATGGCCAACTGTTAGCTAAATATATCCCACACATACACATACGCACAAGATTGTTTGGGTATTCTTCATTCATTCCAACAACACTTAACCCTCATCAACCTGTGGCTGTTAGTTCCACAACTAATTACCAGATAAGAATCGGTAAGAAACCAATAGTCGGCGTGTTTTATGGCCGCCCATCAACATTCCTCTACCCAGTTGTCACTCGCAAAGTCAAAGTTCAGCTCATACGAGGCTCAGACAAAGAATATGAAATCTAAAACTAAAACGGAACCTTGGGACAAGGGCAATGTTTCTACAAGCGGCGGGGAAACAAACGATGAAAGCCAAAAACAATCCAACGAAAATAGCAAAGGCAATCAAATCGGAACCTACAATGACATTAAATCAACAAGAGTGGCCGACTAGCACATACCCAGTTGCGAGCTGTCGTACTTGTATAACGAAATATTCTGAATATCCTATAATAACCGATATATGCTCAAGAAACCCTGACTTCAAATCGATACACACTTATCGACTTATTGATAATTGGAAAAATTTTATCTGTCGACAGTGCTGAAACATACCCTGTGTTTTGTTGCACACGTTCAATAAGTACAGGGTACCTACGACCAGCCAAATTCAACGCTAGTTGATTTTGTTGCTTGGAAGAGCAATGCGACAAAAAGAAATATTGAGCTCCTCTTTTTGACTGCTGCAAGTTCTGCTTCTACTTGTGCTTCCTCTTATGCTTCTCGTATTCTTGGTCGCGTCGCGTCGGCCACCAACGCTGCTGCTCGAAAAGTAAAAAAAAATAACAAATTCGAATTCGTGTGTGGCTCCTCCACTCATCGCTCGGCTGGCGTCGCCAGCGTCGCCGAGGCCGAGGTCGACTCTCAGGCCTCTGCGAGTGTGCGTGTGTTTGTGATTGTTTAGGCACTGCGTCTGCGCTTGACACACACACTCTACACACACGAAGCCGCACAACTTTGGTGGCATTTAGTTTTTTTTTCTTTATTTAAATTATTAAAGAAACAAAAAGATGTGTTTTTTTTCGACTGGGAAGGGGTTTCCTTTTTGGCCTGTGCAAACGCATCCTATGCGAGAGATCGGGAAAAGGGCATCCACAGCTCAACTCAGCTTAGCTTATGTTCAGGTGCTGCTCACAGGTACCTGGCCCTCCAGGGCCACACACAAAGTCCCGCACACACGCACTTCAAATTAGCCTAGCCAACAAATACAAATGCCAAAGATCGGCATGTGTGCGCGAGTGTGTAAAGTCTGTGTGTGTATGTGTGTGTGTGTGTGTGTGTGTGTGTGTGTGTGTGTGTGTGTGTGTGTGTGTGTGTGTGTGTGTGTGTGTGTGTGTGTGTGTGTGTGTGTGTGTGTGTTCTTTGCATGTTGCTCCAGCTCTTGTACATCTCCGCACAGCATCATCCATCAAAGGGGCATCCATCACAATGGCAGAGTCGTCAAAAGAGCAGGCGCAGATTGAATTATTTGCAATTGAGTCGTAATTGTTAGAAAAGAGACGATACACTTAGAGAAAAGCGACTTGTTGAGTTCAAATATGATCGCTTTAAAAATAATGCCGATAAGTTCCCGTGTTCATTTTACTATTGAATATATTTCAATCTGTTAAAAAAATACAAATTGTTAAATTAAGTACAAAATACTTATTACAAGATTTTGCATATATATTTTAATTAAAGAAATATTTCAGCATTGATAAACGTTTTCACTTGATTTAAGTCCAAAATAGTTGGTGATTTCGCCGAGTGTGCAGAAGTTGGCAAGACCACATACGATCGGGCCACACACGCTCGACTATATCTACGTACAGGTGCCCGGCACCAGCTGCCGGTGGCACCTTTTAACGTTTAATGAGCGTAAACAAACGCCGTGGGAAGTCTACAACAGCCTGAGTGCTGGCTCCGTGTCCGTGTCCGTCTCCAGCCTCTGCCGCTTCAGCTATTATCCTAAGAGGAACCCGACCGACCATTTCTTGTGGATTTGCCTGCCAGCAAATGCATTTTTCTGCTTTCAGTCAAGAAAAATGTCATATTAAAACTGTGTTTTGAACAATTAAATAGCGTCCTGCTATGTCCTTTTCGCACTTTTTGGCCACCCTGGGATCGGGACACGCAGCAATGAAATTAAAGATTGTTGTTTTGACATCTTTGGTCGGTTAAGATAAGATCGACGAATCCAGCCTGGGTGTTCTTTTGTGATTGAATGCAGACCTGACTTTGGGATGAAATAGATGGCAGATAAGTGAGACCCGGACTCAGGACTCGCTTTGACAAATTGTCTTTAGCTCGAGCTGTAAAGTTTTGCATTTTGATTTGTGCACAATGGACGCACAATTGTATGGATTGAATGAAGCTGAAAGATCTGGTTTTGTAGATTGAATTGTCAAAGAATAGATAGAAAATGGTTTAAGCATCAAAACCTTTTGAAAAACGAGAATGAACAGTAATCTACGGGGTGTCGAAGATTAAATACTCTTGCAGGAATATTTAAATTTTATCAAAGTTGTCTTCTTATATGAGAAGTGCATTTCGTGGTAATTGTAAGGGTATAACCAATGTCAAACAATGATAGAAACAGGCTATCTATTTCCATCGGCGCTGTGGGGTATTGTATAATCGTCAAAGCAAAATGGGACCAGCATGTGCCAAGGCCTAGTCAGACCCGACACGCATTTTTTCAACACTTTTCCCCCATTGGCCAGCCTAAAACCAATAAACCAAAAACTCCGACAAAGTTGGTTACGAAAAGAAAAAGCAGCAGAAATAAACAACAACCAAAAGATGACAACAAAACTCGAATAAAAATAATAAACTGTTTATGAATTATCACTGAACTAGTTTCAATAGGCGCGTGACAAATACACACACACAGATATATTACCAAATATCATATGCTAAACGGCAATTGGAAATCGAAAATTGGGTCCTCTCGTAATGCGCAATCTGTCAGTGTTGGAAAGTTGAGATTTGCCATCGATGACGACAACAAAAAGTGTTTCTATTGAAAATGTAGGAGCACTGTAGGACGCAACGAAACTAAGCCAACTATTTCTATGTGTGTGTTTGTGTTTATGAAATGCGGAAAATGGCGCTGATCCAATCACTCATTTTGTTACATAGGCAACAGCCACAAAAGATTATGAAAATGTAAAATGTAAATTGCTTGCTCGCTGGCAGCGCCAAATAGAAAACGGAGAGCAGAAACAAAACGAAACCAAACAAAACACAGATTCGATAGAAAGACAAAGAAAACGAACACACAAAAAGAGTAAAACGCTGCAACCGAAACGGCAATTGCTGCAAAGTGATTACGAAAAAGTCTCAAAGTTTCACTCGGCTCTTGGCACGAGTGCGGAAGTTATCCCACGGCGTTTCGGGCAGCTCGCGCCGTGATGTGTGAATGTATTTCGCCGCTTACAACTCCATTTGTGTATCTAACTGATGATGCGACCCACCAATTATCCAGCCGCCCGCTCTCTCCGTCAGCTGTGTGGATTTCAAGCATATCTAACCCGTTCCACATGCTTCGTGTGTATTGAGACTGCTTATTTTTTTTGGCGCGTCGCGTCTTCGGCAGTTAAATCAATTAACACTTTCGTCAGCAGCGTCGCTGCCCACGCAATGCAGGCGTCGCATTCAGTTGCTTCAAACTTTACTTTATGCACCCAGCCAGCATTGCCCTGATTGTCGTGCGCTTTACTTTTAATTTTGACAAATATGTAGAAGGTAACGATGAGAATGGGAATGAGAATGCGAATGAGATGACGTCGCGGTCGCTGTCAGCGGCGTCGTCATCGTCAACGTCGCTGCCTGCCTTGGTCGTCAGCGCGTCGTGCTGTCCACATACATATGCACGAGTATTTTGCTTTGTTGCTAGTGAAAATTGGGTTATTGTCAGAGAGCCATCCATTCAATGAACCGGCTAAGGGGTGCAAGGGGGAAGGTGGGCGCTACGTTTTTATTGAACTTTTTGTTTTATTTATGGAAATTAGTGTCAAGTAAATCATGTGTATGCGCTTTTGCCATACAACAAATAAATAAACACAAACACACACACACACACACACACATGTTCATGTTTATCGATAGGCATTTCTATAAACAGCTTATTGAAAATCGAATAAAATTCAACTATGAACAGCAGCAGCTCTTCAGCTTTGTGAAAGTCGATTGATAATCGATATGTCCAAAGCGAAACGCGTTGAAAGGTGAACCAGTTGTGTTATTTCCGCTATTGAAGGAAGTGCTCAAAGGCCAGTGGACGTCCAATGGCCTTTAATATCAAACACATATGAATGATCAACATGATCTTGAGTCGCTGCCCAATAAGGTGCGTCCGATGTGGGAAGTGTTTGGTGAGAACATCTTTGAAGAGACTCGAAACCAAAGCTGATGCCTAATAATGAACCGACTTGACCGTTGGGACGGCCAATTGTAGGTGACTCTTTTACACTCCCCCCTCCCCCTGTACTCGCATCTCTTCTCATAACTCAACTTGAACGCGGTCGCAACTCTCGCCCAACTTTCAACACCTTCGTTCAGTGCGTTCGGTTTGCGGTCTTCGCAACTTCAAAGCAAACGACGCTTTACTGTCAAATTTCTCATACATTCAACTGATGCCCTGACGCAGCTGTGGGCCCGACTAATGGGCAACAGATTGACTGCCGCCAGTGAGAGAGATGCCTGCATACAGTAGCTGTTGCTGATGCCGTTGCCGTTGCCCGTTACCGTTGCTGATGTGCCGCCCGGGCCAAAGGACACGGACACACACGAAGCCCCTACGGCCGATGCTAATTTGCACGCCATAAATGAAACGAATGTGTTGAGTGGGCAATCAGAAAGAGAGAGAGAGAGAGCGAGAGGGAGGGAGACAAGAGAGAGAGAGAGAGAGGAGCGAGTGTGGAGTGAAGTGAAGTGAAGAGCCGGCTGCTTTTGCTTCTGCTAGTTGGGTGGGCCAAGACAACGACGCCGATTGCAGACGACGTGACATGCGTTTGCCGACAACGCCCCTGGGCTAATACATAGTTACAAATACATATATACACATGAGTATGTAACGTACACCCCCAACCAGAAGTCAGAGTCGAGCGGAGTAGAGCATAACCGATATACATACATACGATGTGCAATCGAAGCTGAAGCCGTCGCGCACTTTGATGTAAAGTAGGAAGCGCCGATAAGCCATCCGCAACAACAACAGCAGTAGCAGCAAGGCCGCAGCGGCGGCTCAATTGAAGAGCTGCCTCTGTGACTAAATGATTAAGGCTTATCTGCTCGAAGGACCTCCGGCCAGCGGCTGGTTTGGTCTGGCCGTACCATTACCATCATGACATGGCCTCGTTCGCCTCGCCCTCACCGTCAGCCTCTGTCATACACACACACAGTTAAATACATGCCAATGTACATACAATTATCAGCTGCTGTTGGCCCTCAGCTAGCTCTCTCTTCATAGCAAATACTCTCTCGCTGTCGCTTGCTACTTACGCTCACTGGCACTCTCTCCGCAGTTGCGCTCAGTGGTTTTTCAGTGTTGCCGTCGACAATGCTTCCTTTCCCATACGCTAGTCGACCTCACACAAAGCGTCGCACCAACGCCTCTCACTTGACTTACCGTGGAGAGTGTAGGTGTAGGTTTGCTCTATGCTAGTATAGTTGTGAATCTGTGTGTGTGCGTTTACATTTCGCCACAGCAGTGTCGACTTTGTTACATAGTGAAACGAAACGAAAACTGAAACGCTGCGAGCAGCGCTGCTGGCGTCGACACCAAAATTCGCCGAGCATTGAAATCGGACAGCCGCTCACTCAGCAGCAGCAGCACTAACAGACAGCGGCGTCGTCGTAATCGCAGTCGTCGTCTGGCAGCAGTCGCCGACCCGTTGCTCAGTTGGCTACACTCATTTCAGTTCTCCGCAAACTTTCAAGCGAAGCGGTTGTGGTTCGTTCTCATGTTCGTGCGCCCACTAATAAAGCTGACGGTCAAATTAGCAGCTGCTACAGCAACAATAAATAATAAACGGCGTGGAGCATTGCAGGGTTTCAATAATTTCGTACAACATAAAAGTGTTATAATAACAACAACAACAAATTCATTATGATCTTTGTGGAATTTTGTAAATTTTTAACCATAAATTAAATCAATTTGTTTGCAAATGCGCGATGAACGGTTAAACCAAAAACACAAGAAAATTCTTTAATAAATGCAAAAAGAAAATGCTTTGCTAAATAGCTACTAAAATTTATAAATTTGTATACATGCATATTTGTGTTTTGTGTAAATGTGACCAGAAAGCCAATTGGTGAATACATAAGATTATCAAATTAAATACAAATACAAATTGAAAATATAACAACAGCAAAAACAAACGCAGAGCAAATTATTCAGTTATAAAATGTTTGAGCCGTATGTGAAAATCAAAAAAAAGCGTAATGTGCATGAAATCTATCAAAATGAGAATGTCGATGTCGTCGATGTGAATTTGGAGCAACAGCAGCAGCCACAGCAGCAACAATCGTCGACTGCGCCGCCGCCGTCGCAGCAGCAGCAACAGCAAACGTCTAGTGATAATTGTTGCTGTCAAAGTGGCCCGCGAAATGTTGCCAGTGCCAGCGCATTGAGCAGCGCATTGGCCGAGTCGCCAGCAGCAGCGAGCAGCAGCAGCAACAACTGCAGCCGCCTGCAGCAATTGATATCAACGCCTCCAGTATTACTGCGCAGATCGTCGCTGTCGACGCCAGCGTCTGCGTCAGCATTAGCGTCAACGTTTCCGCAACACCCACACGCTGTTGCTGTTAGCACGCCATCGACGCCGTCGCCGCCGCCGCAGCAACAAGCGACAGCGCCTTCGGTTTTGCAACAACATTTGGGTCACCTGAATTACGAAAGTGGAGCAACTGCAACAGCAGCAGCAGCGGCGGCAACGAGAAGTGGCACAGCAACACTGGCGCAACATTTGGCAACACCCAGCAGCATACTGCAGGCAGCTTTTAGCAACAGCAACAGCAACAACAACAGCATTAACAGCAACTTGCAAAATATTTTAACGCGCGCACAAAGTTCCTCCTCCGCCTCCGCCTCCTCGAACAACTGCAGCAGCGCCTGTGCCGGCAACAGGCACTACAACGGCGGCAATCTAAGCAACAGCAACAACAACAGCAATAGCATCATTGCCAGCCGCCTGTTTGGGCCCACTTCATCCACCGCCAGCTCCAGCTCGGCTGCCAGCAGCTCCTCCTCATCGCACCACCTGTCGCCGCATCATCATCTGCATAGCCACCATTCCGCTCTGACCAATTCCATAACGAATCGCATTAACCAATCGATACGGCGGCATCTCAACCAACAGCAGCATCAACAGCATCAGCAACAACATAACAGCAGCGCCTCGACATCCGCCTCATCCTCAGCGAGCACCAGCTCCAGTTCGAGCTTTTCCTCTGCCACAGCCCCAGCATCTACCTCTGCCTCCTCGTCGCACTATCAACAGCATCAGCAACAGCATTTTAATTGCGCTCATCCTGCACAACAGCAACATCAGAGCAGCAGCCATCATCACCACAGCAATCACCAACAGCAACAACAGCAACAACAGCAACACCAACACCACAGCAACAATCATCACCATACTCAGCAACAACAACAACAACAATCTCCTCTGTGCCTAGTATTATTAGTTAAATGCCCGAATTCGAAGGAGTTTTGTAACGCCGCTGCAAATTTCTGTGATAAAAGGTAAATAAACCCTAAAGAAAATTCATTTCAGTCTTGTGCATAAATACATACGTATAAATAATATATTTATATATACCTGTATACACACAAAACAAGTTACGTCAAATGGAAGTCAAACGCAATTCGAAAAGAATGTTATTCTATTTATTTTATTTAAATGTACTTTCTTTCCACTTCTTTATTTGGGCACACACGGCCCTAAACCAACTAATTACAGTGAAAGCTCGACTAACGTACACCTTTATTGAGTCGATAATACTTTTAACTTTTCAATTTGTATAGTACCAAACTTTTTCTCACATTGACCACTTTGTCTAATTGGAAATATATGAAATTTGTACTTAAAAGTGAAATGGAAAACGAAACGAAAATTGCCGACTTTTACGGAACAATTTAATTAAGAACAAATAAATATAAAAGATTTCAGAAAGATTGAATTATGTTAGCTCTGTCTTATACGCGCAAGAGAGCTTTCTCTTTACAACACTGTCAAAGCAAGACGCATCCTTGATTACGTTGGCAAGTTTATTTTATTTTAATTTTTTAAATGCATTTACCAACTTTGTTAGCTGTTTTAATTTGGATGACTTGTAGTTTCACTGGCATTAACTCGACACACACACGCCCACATATGTATGTCTATATATACGCATATGTAGATGTGTGTGTGTGTGTGTGTGTGTGTTAGCGATATATACAAGTTCGAATTGTAACCTCGGCGTAACCCACTTTTAATTGGTTCCTCTATAGATGGTGACCTTAGTGTTGAGCGCGAGATTGAGATAGAGGCAGCCAGTGTTGATTAGCCCAATTTAATATCTGGCTGGCTGACAGTGGCTAAATAACAAGAAACTTGTGTGCTGATGAAAGAATGCGATTATATATTGTTGCCCTTGCTGCTGCTTGTATTACTGTCTCTGGATTCCATATTGTTAATGGGCTTGGAAATGACTAAGCTATGGTTTTATACTTTTTTTGCACGCCCTCTGCGCAAGCGAAAAACGGCACGGGAACTTTGCTTCAGTGCATTGGCTCAACGTCGCGTCGTCCAAGGGTCAGACATCAAACCTCAGACCAGAGCCTGAATTGCTTGCAACATGAGCGCATTTTAAAGCTGATGTTAATGTCTTAAGTCTAATTTGCAATCAATGCCGAAGGGAAATGTTGCAAAAAGTTGTTTAAATAAACTCTGCTTATTGTTGCTGCTAAATAAAAATCAGAAATCAAATGCATTCAACGTTTGCCTTGCATCAAAGTTTTTGCCAGCAACTTTCTCATTTTAATATCAATAACTATACGTACATATAGTTAATATATAATTTAAAGCCACGTGTAAGTGTGCGAAAAACTTTCAAAAAAATTAAATTAATTAACAACACTAGACATCGATTGCTGCGGCTGCTGCAACATGTTGCCAGTGCGCTGTGGCTGAGTGAGTAAAGTTGCTTGAACTCTGCTCTGCTCCAATCAATGGAATCATTGCTACAGATGTTTCAGTTTTCACTTTGCTTAACGCATTTCACCCAATAATCGTAAAAGCCACAGCGACAACAAACAACAACAGCAACAGTAGCAGCAGCAAGCAAAAGGTGCCTCTTTCACTCAGGCCCACATTTTGAATTTAGAACAGATCTCTACGGCGAGCACGAAAATTTCTAAGCCAATAAAAAGATATTCAAAACCAAATAGAGGCAGCAGAGAGGCAGAGAAAGAGAGATGACTGACGGCGTGCACCTAGAGAAAGAGCTGTAGAAATCCGGCAACAATATCAGAAGCAGTAGCAACAACAAAAATGAAAGCACGACAAAAACAAAATGTGAAAACACATGAAAGCCAATTTCTTGTCGTTTCCTTCGCTTCGTCGCAGTCGCCGCACAATTTGTTTAGAAAGTGCAGAGAAATGGTAAAAGCGGCAAAATGCAAACAAGCCAACAACAACAATAATAGACAGCCAAGTTTGGCCCCAAACTAATGCACTGTACAAAAAAATTGTGCCCACAATATTTATTAATTTATTGATTTCATTTCATGGCTCAACACGATAATGAAGTTCGTTCATTTCGTACGATAATGATTTTTAGGCTTTTGTATGAATTTTTACTATTATACAATACACACGCCACGCGCTAAACGGCAACGTGCTGACTGAGAGCAACAGAGAGGGAGAGAGACCGCGTGTAAGTTGAGCTTTGCTGCGCGACGTCATCAAACGAGTTTTATTCGCCGCAAGTCTACCGCGCTTAGCACGCTGTTATTGTTATTGTTGGTACGCTTACGATTACATAAAACGTCGTTTCGTTTCGTTCGTTTCGTTATTCGTGTCTAGCAGCGATGTGCTCTCGTTTTACGTCGCCTGACTTCGTTTACATTGCGGTCGGGTGAAATTCGCTGTCGCCGTTGCCGTCGCTGCCGCTGCCGACGCGCCGTTGACGCCTACGCGCCTGCGCACACAGTGCACGCCATACAAATAAAAACAGGCCAGCGCCGACGCGACGCAACGTCGGCTCATTTCAATGCTGCTTGTAATGCTTACGTAACCGAAATATGTTTTCCCTTTGTCATTATTCGTTATTAACGCGAAACTAGTGTAAACTTTCATTTATGTTGCAATGTTGCTTGCCAAAGTGTCAAAACTTAGCAAGGCCCTGATGCGTCTCGTACGCATTTTCTTCGTAAATATATTTAGGTCTATATTTTGTCTCTCTTAAAACATACACAATTGTTGTTTTTTTCTTGGAAGTAGAACGCAAAGCTTATATTTAATATCTGCCTTTCACCATTGCAGATGACAGTTGTTATTAGCTTCCATAATAGTCAAATGCAAACTTCCAATCGTTAGCAAAAAGTTAAAAGTTAAATTAAAATAAACGAATAAATTTCACTCTACTTAAATGATTTTATACATTTTATATAACAACACTAACAACAGCAGCAGTAGCCGCAACAGCTTCGCAGTTGGCAGCGACTTTCACGAAAAATGCAAGCAAAACTGCAGATAGAAAGAGAGGGAGAGACGCTGAGGAGCTTTCTCCTTATGGGTCGGCCTTTGCCTCAACTGCGCTGCCTTCGAAAAGGCAAATGGACGCAAGCGACGCAACAAATTGACGACTGACTCCACCGAAAGACGAAGCAGATAAAACAACAACAGCAACAACAACAACAACAACAACTACGGCAAATAAAAGAAAAGTAGCGAAACGAAACGTAACGATAAGACGAAACTTGAGCGTGGGAGTTTACAAAATTAATATGCGTCCAAGTGTTGACATCGGCCCAAAAATGAATGCATACACATTTACGCATGTATGATGGGAGACAGAGACAGAGAGAGAAATTGCATGAGTAGTGGGTGGGTGGCTATTGTTGTTGTTGTTGTTGTTGTTGTTGTTGCATTTAGTAGCGGAAGTGAAGAGATGAGCGCGCGTTAAGAGTAGTTTCTCTTTTGAAATCATTTTCATTGGCATGAAATATCACATTATTTAAATTAAATTGCCAGGCCGTTTCTGCTCTGTTGTTGAATTTATCTTTGCATCGCCTTTACAGACACGCGTGCATATACATGTCTTAGTGTATGTGTGTGTGTATGTAAAATGAAAAGCATTTCCTTTTCTTTAAAACGTTTTTCACTCGACTTATTTGTTGTTGTTGAACGAGTGAAAGGAGTATTTTCTGCAACTTCTGTTGTTGTTTTTTTGTTTTGTTGCTGCTGTTAGAGAAAACGGCTACAACAACAAGCGAGTGAAAACTCATGCGATAATTTGTTGTAAAAATGAAAATTTTCACCATTTTTATTATTGGCCTGCCTTTTGTTGTCGACATTCGTGTGTTTTGGAGGCTTTTTTCAATCAAATTTCATTTAAATGCTAATGAAAATTTGCCGGAAGTGTGTGGAAATCAACACGCGCGTCGACGTCGACTTCAATTATATAACAAGCTACTTTAGGCGGAATATTGGTGAAAAGCTGAAAAGTGTTCGTTGCCCAAATTTGGCGCGGTTTTTATTTTGTTGCTGTGCAGCTGGCTACCACAGACCCCGACAACATCTTTCCCGCCCCTTCGCCAGCTAAGCCGATTTATTGTGTGCATCTTATCACGTGCTGCTCTTTATAATAAATTCTCTTAGCTTTGTTGACCCCTGTCTCTCTCTCATCCTGCTCTTTTTCTGCAGGGCCCACACAATTAAATGGAAAGGGTCTACGCTAAATGCATTCGATTCAGCTGCTGATGGCGACTGCGGCGGCGGGGGCGACTGCGCTGCTTGTTTGCACAGTGACAAGAAAAGAAGGAAACAAATCATAAAAGGCTGATCCTTAAAACAAGCAGCCGAGCGCTCGGTACAGTGCCCACTCGATATTATAAACTGTCAAGACTGGTTGGAAATCTACTTTCACTGTTGCTTGGCATGTTTCAGCAATTTTCGCAGTTATTGTCATCTTTTATAAACTAATTTTTGCACTCTTAAGTGTAAAATAGAAAAACAAACAAAAAAATTTACTTTTGGAATACTGATTGTGTCGCAGTTGACTCTTTACATATGTTGATAGTTTTAGTCACGTCCATCCCTCAATAATTTAAGGGTCAGCCTAATCAGTCAGAATGCTGCGTCATAGCTCACGTTGGGAGTTCTTGCCGTAACTCATTAATCATTAACTGTTCACTGAGGCTGCCGAAAATCACTTAGTTCAGCTGCCCTTCTCCATCCCCCTGCACTTCTGCTGACTCGTTTAACCTTAACTTCATGGGCTTTGCCTTGTGGCGCCGCTAAAGCATGTTTGAGCTAAACGTTTCCAATGTCATAACAAACAAAAGTTTCGGCTGTGGCCCTTCGGAGCTACAGAAGCGAAGAGAGCGCACAATTACAAACGCAAGTGAGAGCGCGCGCATAAGAGAGACGGCAGCTTGTGCTTTGTGCAGGTGTTTGTCTGTGCTCCCTGTGTGTGCGTGTGTGTGTGTATCGTTCAATGCCAAATCAATGTCATTAACATTAAAGCACACTCACTAAAATTGAATAAAGCTACTTGAAGGTACTAAACCTGACGACTCAGCGGTTGCCTTCTCCGCATGATTGACGTCGTCGTCGACTGCGCTGCTGCACGCTGGCTTCGTTCTCTTGTTATTTTTATTTTTGTTGTTGTTGTTTTTATTGCGCCTGCTGCTGCTGAGCTGCGGCTGTTTCTGCTTTACGGTTTGTTCACCTTGGTAAAATTCGCGTCAACCTTTTAACACACGCACGCGCTGTCACACACAGGCGCATTGAAGGTCCTTTTCAAGCATTTGATGGCCACTGCTCACGGTTCAGCAGCAGATGCAGCCAGTTGAGCAGCAAAAGTGGCAACTCCTAGAAAATCGCCGTTCTCTTTGTTGCTATAGCCTTGTATAGATTTTTCCCAGTTTTTCTATGCTTAATTGTATATAAAAATGTTTCTGCTGTTCTGTTCTGTTCTGTTCTGTTGTGCATCTGCGCCAGCTCTAAATTCTCATTGTTATTGTATTGTTGTTGTCGTTGTAGCAGATCCTCTCTCTGCCGCCTCATCGTCTCGCCCATTGTTTGTCAATTTTCCACTGTTGGCTACATTTTGGTCTTTTGTTTGCTGTCATCTGCAGGCTTTGCCTGAGCCGCTATCCTCGCTGCTGCATCCTGTAACGCATCTTGGCCTTCTCAGATTTTCCAAGCCTACACAACGGTTCGGTGTTTCAGTTTTCATTTGCCGCTTCAGCAGGACGGTCGTGTCTCCGCTCTTCTTCTCTTACAACCGTAACGACAATCGCACAATCACACAATCCACAGCCAACCAAGACGCCCTGTCCTCAAAAGCTGTCGCGCATTCTCTTTCTTAATCTCTGCGCCCACTCAGTGTTCAGTTGATCTCTCACTCAATTGTCGCGCAATAACGGTTAACGTTTAGCTTTCGCTCATTTGCCGAATTTGCGCGCCTTTCTCGCAATTATGCCCGCTGCACATTTTGGCGCATTCTGTTTTGTGATTTCCGTGTGCTTGTGTCTCCGATTCCGTGTCTGTCTCGTGTCTGTCGCCGACACAGTCGCATAAATATATACATATAATTTAGAAAATAAAATAATTTAAGAATTTAAAAACTTAAGAATTTGATATTTCCGCGCTTTCGTTTGTGTGTTTTCTGCGGCAAGCTGGAGAACTCTCTGCTCTTAAAGCTGCTCAATCTACTGGCTAGACACTCGAGTTCCGACAGCAACTTTGTCAAGATTGAGTTCGAGCGCAACATCATGGATCTCCTGCAAGAGCCAAGGTGTCGATCAGTCAATTTCAACATATTTTTATTACTATGTAGATCGCAACCAAAACTCAATCTAACCACACTCTTTGATTTTCCCGTTACAGATTGCCGGTTAACGAATGTCAGGCAAGCCAAACAGCTAGAGTCACCTCGAACCTGCACGCATCCAGTAGCACAATGGCGGTCAGCCGTGTACCCTCGCCGCCCCTGCCGGAAGTTAACACGCCAGTTGCTGAGAACTGGTGTTACACGCAGGTAAGCACCGCCAAATCCCTTATCCTCTCCGCCGCCGGCCCTTTAAAGGATTATATTTCAATGCACACCCAAGACAAACCTGCGCCGGCCCAGACAATGCGCAAACATTTTGTACACATTTTGCATTCCTATGGATTTGCCGACTGCTCAAATTTCATTTCTGTAAACTGAATCCATTTTGCTGTTGGCCCCGGGAAAATGCATTTCCGCTGGCCCAAAATCAGCTCGTTTCGCTGGTGTGCGCTTCAAGACAAACTGTAACTAAAAGAAGGTCCGTTTTTGAGAGAATCTTTGGGGAGAATCGAAATCTGTTAGTGTATACAAAGATTAACTATAAACGGATATAACTGACTGATGATCCACGCACAGCCCAAGATGTTACAGCTCAGAAAATGGATGGGTAAACCCTTTTTGTTCCGCCCACCAAAGGGAAATTATAAAGAATTTAAGATTATAGGGGCAGTACATTGTACATTCAGTACATTCAACGATTTTGCAATTCAAGGTCCGAAAAGAAGCGATAAACTGGGAAGTCGAATAGTAAAGTGATGTACACAAAACTTTAATTAGAAGACATTTCATTTCCATTTATTATATTTCTCTTTTCTCCAACTTGCAGGTCAAAGTGGTTAAATTTAGTTACATGTGGACCATAAATAACTTTAGTTTTTGTCGGGAAGAAATGGGTGAAGTACTAAAATCGTCCACATTCTCAGCCGGTGCTAATGACAAACTAAAATGGTAAGTGCACACGATCTGAAGCTGTTGAGGTGTAATATATATATAATTACGATCTCTACTAATTGCAGGTGTTTACGGGTTAATCCCAAGGGTCTAGATGAGGAGAGCAAGGATTACTTATCATTATATTTACTGTTAGTTTCGTGTAACAAATCTGAAGTCAGAGCCAAGTTCAAATTTTCCATACTAAATGCAAAACGTGAGGAAACCAAAGCAATGGAATCCCAGCGGTAAGTCCCACCATCATTCAAGATAACTTTCCAAAATAATACTAATAAAAACCGATGTTGCTGAATTTTGCAGAGCTTACCGTTTCGTGCAGGGCAAAGATTGGGGCTTTAAGAAGTTCATTCGCCGCGACTTTCTCTTGGACGAGGCCAATGGTCTCCTGCCCGAGGACAAGCTGACCATTTTCTGCGAGGTCAGCGTCGTGGCGGACAGTGTGAACATCTCCGGACAATCCAATATAGTGCAGTTCAAAGTGCCCGAGTGCAAGCTCTCTGAAGATCTCGGCAATCTCTTCGATAACGAGAAATTTAGCGATGTGACGCTCTCGGTGGGCGGCCGTGAGTTTCAAGCGCACAAGGCCATCCTGGCAGGTAAGAGAAGAGCGATTGTAATACGGAACGGCGGAACGGATCGCTAATGTTGTCTACTTTCATCCGTATGAACAGCGCGCAGTGATGTCTTTGCGGCCATGTTTGAGCACGAGATGGAGGAGCGCAAGCTGAATCGTGTCGCCATAACCGATGTGGATCATGAGGTTCTCAAAGAGATGCTCCGATTCATATACACAGGCAAGGCGTCGAACCTAGAAAAAATGGCTGATGATCTCTTAGCGGCTGCTGATAAGGTAAGGCTGCTCTTTAGAGTATTTGGAGAAATCGAATAAGCGTTCTCCCATTGACTATATGCATATATACGTACATTATCAGCTGCAGCTTACGTTTTCTTTGTATTACTAATTTCTCTCTCTTTATTTACAGTATGCACTCGAAAAGCTGAAAGTGATGTGTGAGGAGGCGCTGTGCGTCAATCTCTCTGTTGAAACAGCAGCCGAAACGTTAATATTAGCTGATCTCCACAGTGCGGATCAATTGAAAGCACAAACGATAGATTTCATTAATACGTAAGTATATTCGCAACTCAACTGTGATCCACAGTGAACTAATTATTGTTGCGTTCTTTACAGTCATGCCACCGATGTGATGGAAACCAGTGGCTGGCAGAATATGATCACAACACATTCACATTTGATAGCGGAGGCATTTCGTGCACTCGCAACACAACAAATCCCACCAATTGGACCACCAAGAAAACGCGTGAAAATGAGCTGAAACCATAATGCAGTAGCAACCCAAGTAACAGCAACAGCAAACAATTCAAATGCAACTTCAACAACAGCAACAAGCAACAACAATACCTACAACAACAACAACAATAATAATAATAATATTAACACCAACAACACCATTTGTAACATACATTTTAACGGTTGCATGCAAATTGAATATTTGATCAAGAAATTCATATGCGATACTACCACAACAACAACAACTACAAATAATATTATCAATAATAACAACAACAGCAACACCAACGGGCTTAAGCCACAGCAGGATGGAAAAATGCCGTTTATTGTTTCGATATCGAGTAATTTAATTTTCAAAAACTTGATAAATGTAATATTTTTATTTTGTTGATTTATGATTACGTTTAATGCTTAAATTTAAGATGAAATTTAAAACAGAAGAAAAGTAAAACAAAAACAAAATGCAAAAAAAAAAAACAAAAAGGGAAAACCACAAACAAACAATTAAAAAAATCAATAAGTATAAAGTTCATAAGTAAACAAAAGGCAAATATAAACATATACAACAAAAACCAGAATAAAAATAAAATGCGTAACTATTATTATTATTATTAACTATATTATTATGATTACCGCGTATAATTACAAAGCGTACACTTTGATTGTGATGTATATTCGATGAGTATGACTAATGCATAATGATACGGATATGATAATGAAGTTGATTTATATATTGTGTATATGTAAACTCTGCTAATTGAATTCAAGAGAGCATTAAAGGTTTTATTTTTGTATTTACCGAAAACTATTTCCCAACCTTACAAACACACACACTCCCACACACACACACGCACACAGACACACACGCACACAGACACGCACACACACACACACACAGCAAGCAGACACATTCAATTTGCGCTCGCAGCAACCACCGCCGTTATACACACCACAAACCACACACTACACACACACGCTCACCCTAATAAATAGATCAGTTAAAGAATACAATGTATACATAAAATTTCTTCTCTTTTTCGTTAAAAAATAAACTTCAATGTTTTTTGTTTTTAAGTATTTAATGCAACTTCTTTATTTCTTGTATAAAAACACTAAAAGAAAAAAACATCAAAAACATTGTCGAAATAAAAGCAAAATGTAGCACTCTGTGTATAGTAAGCAAAAAACACCTAAGTCTTTGATATAAACCAGCATCGAGGCCTAAGTTTGTGGGAATCACGTGCCAGTGTGTGTGTGTGATGTATGATGATGACCTTATGAGATGCTAAGAAGAATAGCTGCCAAGAAGCTGAGTCTAGTCAAGGCTTCATTATCAAGCTGCAATGTTAGTTCATTGAGGAATTTGGCCGAGATGATGTCTTGTTTGCAATTATAAAAAAGTAAAAGTAAACGTGACAACCAAGAAACGATAAAGTAAAGTGATAATCCAACTATAAATATTCAAATTTTTATAAGGGCAAATCATTTAAAGCTAACTTAATGTGTAATAATTGAATTCAGGTATTGATGCACATAGAATTTAGCGATCGTATCAATAATCAATTCAAAAGATATGCAATTGGAAGAAAGTTTTGCTTTAATTACCTGCAATTGATTTAGGCAACATTTGCAAAAATGTACATACTTAGAATTAGTTTATTGATTCCGTTCTCGTATGATAATTAAAATGCAAAACAAAAATAATTTAAAGGGTGTTTGACGGCACACACTAAACAAAAACAAAAGCTATATGAAATAATCGGATCAGGCGTACAATTGCCAATATATGAAGTGCTTTTAGGAATAAATTTGTATGCTTCGTAGAACGATTGTTTGTATGTTTCATTCCAATTGACCAAAACAAGCAATAAATTTAAGAGTTCGAGTGCTGTGTGAATATGCCGCCAGTGAGGTAGCAAATAAAACTAAAGATGGATAATATCAAAAGCAAACATATTAAAGCTACTAAGAGACATTTTTATGCATGCCAATCTAAATGTGTAGAAAACAATAAAGGAGAGAAATCTGAGAACCGAACGGAGCGTACGAGTACATATGTGTATTAGAACTTAATAGTAAACGGGAATACGAAATACGAAAGAAAAACAAGCAACACGGGAAACCTTTTTAAAAAGCAAATTGTAATTGTATTTAACAAATTAGATAATAAATTAATATGTTCTAAACACGAGCGACTATTTTTTCTCCTGCTCATCCAGAAACTGCTGCAGCAGCGCCGCATCAATAGGAATGTTTAGTTGTTCGGAGCCATCGACACTGCGCTTTGACTTGACTAACTTGTGATCCAGGAACTCTGTCAGCTGGGCGCGCAGTGCCAAGTCCGAGCTAACTAGAAAGGCTTCGCGACAGCTCCAGTACAAGTCCTTGAAGAGCATACCTTGATAGTTGGCATTGCCCTTGTTCTTCAGCTGAAACTTGACAATTAGCATGTAAATGCCTCGCGAGTTTGTCGTCAATGAAGAGAATACGCTTCGCATCGAAGACAGTGCCAGTTCGCCAGAATTTTGCACCAGCAGCGAGTTCTCAAAGGCCGTTTCGTCCGTGTAGGGTAGCATGGTAGTGCAATCCCACCAGGAGAAATTGTAGTTGCTTAGTTTGTTCTGGTCCCATACTAAATCACAAAATGTATTGAATGCTTTTGGTTCAATAATTAAGTTTACGCTACTTACGCAAAGGCGTATTAATATGGTCAATGGAGGCCAGTAAATGGATGTTAGGAACACGCGCCAGACGCGACAAGATGGCCTGAGATTTTACATTGCGTAGCATGGCACCGTCTAGATTATGCACAATTAGATACAGATGTGTTTCCGGTATCAGTGCAAACTCCTCTTCGATAATGTCAACGGCCTCGTGGGCATTAGCTGGACTCGGGCCAGCATCCAGAATTTCGCTAGTAATGCTGTCCAGCACATCTTTCAGTGTCAAACTGGGGAAGAACCCGTTGATCACCAACACTGTTTGCTGGCCGAGAATATCACGATGAAAGGACTGTAGCAGCTGTCGCTTGGAACCTAGGCCATAGAGCAGAATGTTGAAACCCTCGTTTAGGATACACATCCACTTGGAAAAGTACGAGCGGTACTCTTCCATAACGGCATTGATGGCCGTTTCGTGCTCTGTCGATGCCTTCATATCAGCTAGCAGACTGAACAAACGATCTGCGGCCAGTCGCGGATTTTTCAGGCGAGCAAGAGTGTGATCCGAGGTAAGTATCTTGCTGCTGGCATGCGATTGAAAGTAGCCATCGCTCTCTGGCACAAACTCGTTGGTTCTCTTGGCACGTGCAGACTGTCGCTGACGCGCTGCGGATGGTGTCTTGGGCAGCACAGGCACCACAATGGCACGACGCGCCTTCAATGGTGTTCTTGACTCATCGTCTGCGGCGTCGTTGTCTGAGGCGGCTCCGTCGCTGCTACTGCTGCTGTTGCTGCTCGAGGAGTTGCCGTCGCTCGGACGAAAGTCACTGTCGTCTGCGGAGAAGTCATCATCAGAGTCGGCCACAATCCGGGCTATCTCTGTACGACAATGGAGTAAAGATAATATAGTTTAGATAATGGCTTAGCTGTCGGCTGAGTGGAATTTACGTTGCTTAACGCGTGACCGCACATGTGAAGGCGTTTTTGGTTGATCTGACTTTTTGCGTTTCGTGTCCGGCGTTTTGACACCCAGCCGAGGTGTCTTTGGTGTCTTCGGTGTGCTGGGAGTGGCATTTAGCGCAGCCATTGCCATGGCATCCCTCTTCTTGGGCGTATTGAAGCCGAACAAGCTGGTACCCGCCACATTGTAGTCGGCCTGTATAAGCTGCAGATCTCGTGCACTTGGCTTTGCTGCAGCAACGGCAACCTCCTGAACATCATCTTGATCATTTTCAGACTGCAACTCATCTTCATCAGTGCACTCAGCATAGTTGACAACAATGCGCTGACCTCCGACATCGCCTCTATAGTCCTGATACTTTTTTGTGGGGCTCGGCTTGCGGGCTGAGCGACGTGTGCGTGGTCGCTCCTCAATCTCAGTAGCACTTGACTCATCTGAGATTGTTAAATTTTCAATGGATTTTAGACTATCTGATTTTTGACGCCGTGCCGGCTCTTTCTGCTTCTTTGGTGTTTTGTATTCGGCGGCAGATAATTGTATTTTTGATGGAGTTGCACTCATCTTGTATACTGATTAAACGCTATAACGCTATAAAAACAAGCTTGGACACTACAAAATCTCTATAATAAAATAAAAGACAAATATATGTCTTGTTTTTGCCGCGGTTTTATTAATGTTATATCGTTTCTTCTGTAATCGTTTCTTTACGTATCTATCGTATGTTATCCATTGTCATGTATCGAATAACACAATTCTATGACGATAGTTAATTTATTACATTGTTCAACACGCCTACACAATGAAGATTAAAGGAGAAGCATACCTTGTTTTTGCCGCCATACAGAAATTTAAATATACTGAATTTTTACCTAATTTTATATGATAAAAGATTATATGAGTTATTTATTTATTGGCACAATACGATTTTATTTTTCTTAAAAATAACCAGCTTATCAAATTCAAAACTGACATTTTTCTAAGAATCGATTAATTAATATCGATATAGCGTGAAGAAATACATCACTAACTCTGAGTCAGGCGGTTTAGCGTGCGGCAATTTTTCACTGAGAGTAGTAGTAGAGCGTGTTTAATTTGTTAAAATTTTTATTAAAAGTCGCACACAACTTTCAAAAAATGTCGACAATGGCAAGTCCCTTATCCATCGCTGGCACGCGGCAGTCTGGCGCTTCGGTGCGCACACAAAACGGTAAGAATAATGAGCTTTCAGCAACAGCTGCGGCTATTACAGTCGCCGGGGACAAGCACGTTGCCAATGCGACCCCCAGATGGTGACAAAGAATTTTCTGGAACAAAATGCTGAAAATGTTTCTTAGCTAAAAAATTGTCTTTATACAACAAGACAACAAAATAAATAAAAATAGTTTAGTACGCTGCCAAGTCCTTAAAGTGAGGTTATGGCTTCTGGCGTCCGCAGATCTTATTCATTTAAAGTGATATGATAATTGTGATTCTCTTTTGTTCTGGCAGTTATGGCAGCGCTCTCCATATCGAACATTGTCAAGAGCTCTCTGGGCCCCGTCGGCTTGGATAAAATGTTAGTGGATGACATCGGTGATGTTACCGTTACCAATGATGGAGCGACCATTCTGCGTCTACTTGAGGTGGAGCATCCAGCGGCAAAGTAAGTTGACCAATTGATCATTTGATAACAGTAATAATTATATTGATCATTAGGGTGCTTGTGGAGTTGGCTCAGCTTCAGGATGAGGAGGTTGGCGATGGTACCACATCCGTGGTCATTTTGGCCGCCGAATTACTGAAGAACGCCGACGAGCTTGTCAAGCAGAAAATTCATCCCACCTCAATTATCTCTGGCTACCGTATTGCCTGCAAGGAAGCGTGCAAGTACATTTCCGAGCATCTTACCGCACCGGTGGACGAGCTTAGCCGTGACTCACTTATCAACATCGCTAAAACATCGATGAGCTCCAAGATCATTGGCGCAGATGCCGACTTCTTTTCCACCATGGTCGTTGACGCCGCTCAAGCTGTGAAGATCACCGATCCCAAAGGACAGACAGCCTACTCGATCAAAGCCATAAACGTGCTGAAGGCTCACGGCAAATCGGCACGCGAATCGGTTTTGATTCCAGGATATGCCTTGAACTGCACCATTGCCTCACAGCAGATGCCGAAGAAAATATTGAACGCAAAGATTGCATGCCTGGACTTCTCGCTGCAAAAGACCAAGATGAAGATGGGAGTCCAGGTATTGATCAATGACCCCGATAAACTAGAGGCCATTCGCGCACGTGAGCTGGACATCACCAAGGAGCGCATCAACATGATTTTGGCCACCGGTGTTAATGTTGTGCTGGTCAGTGGCAGCGTTGACGATCTGTGCATGAAGTACTTTGTCGAGGCCGGCGCCATGGCTGTACGTCGCGTGAAGAAGAGCGACCTGAAGATCATTGCCAAGGCAACGGGTGCTTCATACCTTACGTCGCTGACAAACATGGATGGCGAGGAGAGCTTCGACGCTTCGATGGTGGGCGAAGCAGCTGAGGTAGCGCAGGAGCGCATTTGCGATGATGAGCTCATTCTCATCAAGGGCACTAAAGCACGGTAAGATATCGTGTAGCCAGAAAATAAAAGTGATCAATACCTATCTATATGTTTTTGTGTGTACAGCGCTGCTGCATCGATTATTCTGCGTGGTCCCAATGACTTCTACTGTGATGAGATGGAGCGTTCCGTGCATGACGCTCTCTGTGTAGTGAAGCGGGTGCTGGAGAGCAAAAAAGTTGTTGCTGGCGGCGGCTGCGTGGAGGCAGCGCTGTCCATCTACCTTGAGAACTTTGCTACGTCGCTATCATCGCGAGAGCAGCTGGCTATTGCTGAGTTCGCTAAATCGATGTTGGTCATTCCCAAAACCTTATCTGTTAACGCAGCCAAGGATGCCACCGATTTGGTGGCCAAGCTGCGCTCCTACCACAACTCCAGCCAAACAAACTCTAAGAATGGCGAGCTCAAGTGGACCGGTTTGGATCTGATTGAGGGCGTAGTTCGTGACAACAAGAAGGCTGGCGTGCTGGAGCCGGCTATGTCCAAAATCAAGTCGTTGAAGTTCGCCACGGAGGCGGCCATCACCATTTTGCGCATTGACGACATGATCAAGCTGAATCCAGAGGACAAGAGCGGCAAGAGCTACGGCGATGCCTGCGCCGCTGGCGAGCTCGATGGTTAACGCGCGCGTTGACGCCGTTATTGGCATTTCTTATACTTGGTTAGGCACTTAATCTTATGTAGAACTCACGGCAAACTTTCGCTCCCATTTAATTGTAATAACAATTTGATTGTTCTTTGCTAACTGCGACTTGTATTAACCCGCATCATTTATAAGCCCTCCTCATTCACGTAATATGCATAATAAATGAAACTTCAGAATATGCTGCGGCGTATGCAAAACTAAATTGAAAATTAATTTGAACTGAGAGTATAGAGAATTACATTAGAGAGCGCCTCTGAGAGCTAAGAGTCCAAAAATAGGCTATAGCAGCACATGCATCTATTTTGTCTATAAATACAAAAAGAAAACAAAATGCCGAAGCAGTCGTAAAAGCAGCGTATACCGTGTGAATAATTTTATTAAACCGAGGAGAACTTTCGGAAAATGTCTGCAAACAATCTAGAAGGCGATGTGAATAACAATGAAACGGCGCCAGTTGCAGGAAATGCGCAGGACATCCAAGAGGAGCAGCCAGGGGCGCAGCCACAAAACGAACTGCTTGACATGGTATTCACATTGGAGAGCGAAAAACAAGCGCTGCTAGAGGAGTCCCGCAAGAGAATTGGTGCGCTGCGAAAAGATTTTGAGGTTAGTACCGAATGGTGAATTCATTTCGTCGTTAATTGTCTGAAAATACCTTACAAAAGGATGCACGATGCGAGAATGAGCGCTTACAGAAGAGAGTGGCTAACTTGGAGCAGTCTTTGAAGCAGTCGGTGATGCTGGGCGGAACAGAAGCTCCGAAGTCACGACAAGAGCAGGAGGAACTGCTCCTCAAGGCCAAATCGTTGCTATTCGAAAAGACCAAAGTCAACAAGCAGCAGGAACAACAGATTGCCGTGCTCAAGAATCAAGTGGAGTCGATCAAGGACGTGGTCCAAGTGACCAAAGACATGCTGCAACTGAAGACTGCAGAGTGCGAACACACCCAGGCGCGCTTGGAAAAAAGTCAGTTGTGGATCAAAGCCGAGCAGGACAAATGCCTGCTTACAGAAAAGAAACTGGTTATATCGAAGGCTGTCTACGATAAGCTGCGCGCGGAATATGACACACAGTCGAAGATATTTAAGGTGAGAAACATCATGTCAACTCTCGCAAAACACGTAACTAACATTAGACTATCAACTCCTTCCGGCAGGATTTAAAAGCAGCGTATGAGCAAAAGTTGAAGGTGCTAACTATCGCATTGGAAGAGGCCAAAAAATAGTTGAACAATTTAATAAACTACAATTAAATGCACACAATTTTTTTTTTAAATTTTATAATTTAATCTTCTTTGTTCTGGGTTGATATCCATTGAGCTCCTAGCTGCTTCTAGGAGCACTAAGCGGTCTGCTTGCGCTGCTGCTCTTGCTCATAGAATTCGTCCATTTTGCCGGCGGTCACTTGCTTCAGCTCTAATATCACGGCGCTCAGAGAACGCGACTTTTGCAAGTGTATTTTTTCGATTTTCTCGATCTGCTGCTGCACGTACTCGACGCGTCGCTTAAAATAATCCTTGGAGCCCTCCAGATCCTGTTAAAATCAAGCTGTAGATATGAACAAAGCAAATCAACTTATGCAGTTGGACTTACCTTTTCGATGTAGTAGCCGGTGCCGATATCTATGATAAAGTTGTTTAAATCCTTTATGCGACCTGGCACATACATACTGCTGGTCAGCGGAACGAGTATATGACGGTTTTCCCAATCAGGCTGAAATGCATCCAGGGCATCCTTTGATCCAGCGTATTTCGCTTTGCAGCCATGCAGAGTCGACAGCGAGTCCTGTATGTTGTTCAATTCCTAAACGTGCCGCCCATAAAAGCAATTAGCATTCACATGTGTCATTTTAGCCTGCAACTTCGGCATTGCAACCCCCGCTCCGCCGTGTCTACGAACACGATGGTGAGCAACACCCACACGCGCCTGCCTCTCACCTGCTCGAACTCTTGCTTGATTTGCATCAACTGTTCCGGACTGAGCTTGGTGAGATTGATCATCTCGGACTTTGCGGCAGCATTTGAGGCTCCAGCCATATTTTGTGCTTAAATTTATAATTTAAAAAAAGTAAATTATGTTCTGAAAAGTCACACGCAAATCTTGTAGTGTTGTATTGTATCTTTTGGAATAAGTTTAATCGAACGACTCACGAAACTCAACTGAACTAGTTCTCATGTAAAATTTGTCACATTTCAGTTCTGGGCAACCAAAAACTTACATTTTACAGCACTGTTTTCTTGACAGAGAAATCGTTTTTTCTTGTAAATATCTCAATGGGTCTTATATCAGTTAGAGCCACAAGTTTGTATCTGTTACACAACATGCTCAGTGTCAATTTTCATTACGTCCACCAGTGTTGCTCCTGTGGTGATAGCAGATGCTGCCTAGTGCTGGCAAATGAACTAAATTTTTAATTTAAAAACATGTAACGTTTTTTTTATATTTTTATTTTATTTATTATATGCAATGTTATAATTCTGTGTTTTCTCAGTCATTCTGTATTTGTATGCAATTTTATACCGTTTTTTCTTTCTTTCTCATAAATTATAAAATCTAACACAAAACAAAGCCATTCCTTTAACAATCACTGCCGCTACATGTACATACACGTTACGATTTGTTATAATATAGCCGCAACTTCAGCGCTGCGCAGCCATTACATGTTCATATACATATTCTTTGTTGTTATATACTGTGTGTGTGTGTGTGTATGTGTGTGTGTGTGTTGGGTGTGTGTTAATATATATATATTAGATAACAATGATATTAAGCCTAAGTAGATATAAGTTTAAGTTATATTGATACATTGGTTGCATTTCGTTCGCAATTATCGGTTCCTACAATCGATCATTCAACTATTACATGCTTTAACTAAGTTACTGTTACTCATTAAACTAACTGTACTTGCCTTGCCTCTTATCATTTATGTTTATCATACATAATATTATTCTTTATTCAATTGGTATCTGTATTGGTTTTCTGCTTTCTTTTTGTTTTATATTTTATCTAATATTGTTTTTAAACAATTTATCAAGTATTATTTGCATGGCGTGTAGAATTTTCAATACGTTGAATTTTTTTCTTTTTCTTTTGTTTCTTTTCTTTTTTGTGTGCACCTTTAATAATCGCAAGGCAAAATTTAAGTTTCCTTCAATTGAAATGAATAAACTTTATGGTTTACTTTAAATGCAGAGTTTTCTTTGTGCAGCATTAACATTGTGAAGATACATATGTATATAGAAATTTATCGTAGCCATTGGAGAGAGTTGAACATACATATTTAAGTGGGAATTGTAATTTGTTATCAACAGCATTTTTTAATTATCAAATCGAAGGGACGAAATACATAATAATAATACATTTTACATTATATTGTATTTGAATGCATGTATATGTTGTATAGATGTACATATATAAATAGTAGAGTATATATATGCATGTATTATAATGTTAGTAGGGTTCCTTTCTGTATATATTTGTAGATATTTATGTATTTGTATAAATATGTGTGCATTTTATTGTGTTGTTGTAATTGTCCTAAGTGTCATTTTGCTAGATTCGCTAGTTTGTCATGTAGTATTTCGGTTGTATACAAGTTGAGGTTTTCAAAAGTTCAAAAATATATCAAAAATTTGTTGAAATGCAATATATATGTAGTTAAGAGTCCAATGTACAATATAACCCTCGATATTGGTATAAGCCATGGCGTGGTTAAAGATAATTGAAGGGAAAAATGGATGAAATAATTGTTCAGCTAATTCATTTTTTGTAAGGGTGTGTGTGTGTGTGCGTGTTTAACTCCAATATATATCAGTACATATGTATAATATGTTGGGTAAAATTTATTTAAAGAAAAATGTATAAAAATTGGTATACAAATAACAGCAGAATTAAAAAAACACTCCAGAGTGATATATGTGGTTACATATGTGTCTTTGATTTAATATCAATGTGAATGAATGTGAATGAATAAAAGTGTGTGTACGTGCCACTGTATTAGTAAGTTGTCTTATTGTTAGTTGCTGCTGCTGATTGCGTATACGTCACGTAAGCCTCAAAAAATATGCACAAAGCGGCTCTAATACTGTAAAATTGTTGCTTGTTTCCGTTTCCGTTTCCTTTTCAGCTGTAAAGTAATTTTGCTCACATATGATAGCATTTGTAAAAAGCTAGGTAGGTTCGCTTCAGTGTCATGTGTCGAGTGTGAGTTTGTGTGTGTGTGTTTGTGTGTTGGTGTCTTGTTAATTGATATGTCCGAGTTCATATTGCATAAGAGTCTATGACAATATATAGTCTCAAATACATATACATATTAAAAAGTATATATGTTGGGATTTCTTTTTCTCTATTTAAATAAAATAGGTATACGTATCGCTTGGTAAACTCAACATGGAATTGTATTGCTGCACGCAAACGAGGGAATCGCGATACATACTAAATACATTGAATTCAACCGAATTGAAAATTGTCTAAGGTTGTTTTGTTGCTGTTGTTCTTCTTGATTTTCTCAATTAACTAATTAAAGCCAGTTTCAATTCAATAAACAATCTTTAGCAGAGATTTTTATCTTTATAATATTAATAATAATTATAATAATAATATTAGATCTTACGCTGCCTGCGTTGTTTATTAGATTACAGCACCACATTTTATAACTTTACACGCTGTTTAGGCAACAAACAGAAACTACTGTCTTCTATTATTTATATTATTTTTTAAATTACGTTTACATCGAAATTCGCTTAATTGTGTCCATTTTTGTTGAATTTGCAGTGTAGTTTTGTTGTTGTCTTTTTTAAATAGGCCGCTTTGCTGCTGGCGCTTAGCGAACACGTTGTCATTAAATATACTTTATAGCGAAATATTATACACAATTATTTGATTGGCTAGTAGTATAGTATATTATAACTTTATGATATATGCTTGTGTGTATGTATATATTTATATATATATATATATGCTTAAACGCTGGATGTTGTGATTTCTCTGCCTTTTTTTTGTTTTTTTTTATTAGCAAGTCTTGAGTTTGAAGCTATAATTTCTTAAGCTGAATTGTTTTAATTTTTTTTGTAACTTTTAAGTTAGTTTTCGCTCTGCTAAATGCCTTTAAAACTTAATGCATATGCAGCTAAAATATTGTATTTAAATGTATGTAATTATGTGGCATGTCCATGCTAACGTTATTTCCATAACGAACCAATCCTTGCGGGCTTTGCTTATTATCCTTCCGTCATTTGTACACTTTGTCAATGCTTCAATGCATGTTGTGTCTAATTAACGCCGTGAAATATATATATATATATTTATATGTACCTTTTAATGCATGCGTGTAAATATAAATGGAGTATATATATTTTCTTGTATTTGTTTTTTTCACTTGGGGAATGGGATCGTTGCCGGATCATTTGGATAACGTGTGGTATTGCTAATTTGACGCTGTTGATTTGTAGATTGCGGCGCTTCTTACACGTACCACTCCTTGACGTCCTTGGAGTCGCGCTTCTTGGCCTTCGGCTGCACCAGGCCCGCCATCTGAGGACGTCCATCGCTCCCGTAACCGAGCGAGCCGCTGCCGCTAGACATCATGCCACCGCCACCACCAGCACCACCGCCGCCGCCGCCACTGCCGTTGTGTCCGTTGAGGTTGTGATGCTGCTGCTGCTGCTGGCCATGATGCTGCCCCTGCATTCCAGCTGCCTGGTGATGCTGTCGCTGCTGATGATAGGAGCCATTGGTGCTGGTGTTGCCCAGCAGGGCCGCATTCGGATTGTGCGAGCCGTAGGCGGCTGCTTTTTCGCTCTCCGTCTTGTAGCCGCGATCGCCGTTCGATTTGAGCCACAGGACTAGTAGAATGACCAGAATCACGGCGATCAGTATGCCCGCCACAATGCCAATGATCATTGCCGTGCGCTCCTCCTCAATGGAATTGATGCGTCCCCCCTTGCCGCCCTTGGGTCGATAGTTATTCACATTGCTGTTGTAGGTGTTCCCGCCATAGGGCCCGTATGGCGGTGGATCTGGCTGTGGCGGCAGCGGCGGGGGCATGGGAGGCAGCTGGTGTTCATCGGGTAGCTGTATGCGCTCATGATCTCGATTCCCGCCGACGCCACCTGCGCCACCTATCGCCACGTAAATGTCGTGTGTGGTTTCGCGCTCCGCGACAGTGGTGCGTATCTCCGGCAACGGCGTTGTGGTGCTCGTTGTTGTTGTCGTGCTTGTTGTTGTCGTGCTGGTGGTGCTGCTGCTGCTGGTGCGCTGCGTGGTGGTGCCCACGCTGCTGGTGCTGCTAAGTTGGCCGCTGGACGTGCTGCTGCTCCCGGCACTGGACATGGTGGTCATATAGGTGGTGGTGCTGCTACTGCCCAAGCTACTGATGCTGCTACTACTGCTACTGCTGCTGCTGCTGCTATGTAGCTGCTGCTCAGTGGTGACATCGCTGCGTCCCGTGGTTGATGCGGTCGCCAGCTCGTTATTGGACTCTGCAAGTGGTTAGCAGCAGTTTTTAGTGTTCTATTTGGAATACTGAGTGTGTACTGCTGTGTGTACGGGTATGTGCTGTGGCAGTGCGTGTGCGCCCGCCCAAAAAAAATATATTTCTGCCGTTGGCAATTGGTTTTATAGTTTATTGAACATAAAGTTAGAGAGCGTATTTGATATTGAGATAATTGATATGCTGCTGCTGCTGCTGCTGTGCATCGACTGGCTGATATGTACAATTGGAAGAGAACTGAACGTACATTGGTACTTATGTAGGTAGGCTAGTATAGGTGTAGTATGTAAGTATGTAAACCGTAAGTTATCTATGCAAAAATACTTTCTCTTCATGACGCTCGCTCGCACTTATACAATGACACAAACATACATACATATATATCGACGGGTATCGCTACGGGTATATACATACATATACACATATGGGCTAGATGTATACATATTACATATGATATGCACACATGTATGTGTGCAGTGAAAGCTCTAGTAATGCTACAGAAACCAACTTCGACACGGACAGTCAGTATTGTTTTTAAACCAATCAAAATGATACGAAAGTTGTATGTAAATAAAACATAAAAAAGTTAGATAATTGTTTTAAACTCAAATATAACCGAGCTTAAACTTTTAATTCAATAAAAAAATTCATTTAAAAAAAGAAAATGTATGTAAATTTCCAATAAATCTGTTATTTGTGATTTGTTAACAAAAGTTAAGCGGAACGGCAAGAGAGCTTTCACTGTACCACATAATCCTGCCTCATTCTCCAACCCCACTCAAACGCTTTAACATGTGTACACACTTATGATTGGTGTTGCTGTATAGTTGTTGTTGTTGAAATAGTTGTAGGATTAATTAGAGTTGTTGTTCTTGTTGTTGTTGTTGGTGGTATTGCTCAGAGATACATATAATACATATATATATATATATATATATATATATATATATATATATATATATATATATATATATATATATATATATATATATATATATATATATATATAATTAGACTTTGTCTAAGTATTTAGGAGCTTAGCCTATGTGCATGGCTTGTTATTGCTACTAGACGTTAGCTTTCGCATATTGCATTATGCATATGTATTTGTTTTATTTAAATGTACAAAGTATCCAAGGCGCAATCACAGTCAGAAATATGAAGACGTGTTCACATTCTGAAAGAGACACATAAGGCGTACTCATTGTCAGTTCAAATTAGAAGCATCATCAACAACTGAGTGGATGAAGTGGGAAAGGTGGCGACAATTAGGCGCTGATCTGAGGCTGATCTGAGGATGACACGAATGTGAGACTGATTGATTGCGATCGATAGTTTGAGTTTGGGAACAAGACTGAGAGCCAAAGACAAGGCAACAATAAATATCAAGACACGTAACGCTGAACTCTAGAATGCCAAAAGTAACTTTATTTTTGTTTTTTATAACAGGCAATAAATCGCTGCACCTGCTGGTCTCCTTGAATAAGGTGTGCATTCAAAAATTTAATTTATTTACTTGCTAACTAAATTGAGTAACTGTATCTAAGGTCTTCTTTGTTTAATATTAAATGTAAATTGCATCAAGTAGGTAAATTAAAACTAAGCGCCGATCGTCGTACCTATGAAGCTTTTTTGCGTAAGCAAAGCCGAACTGACTTCGTTGATTGTCTTAGCAACAGCTACACGCGACTTCGGCATTCGTTCGTGCGGCTTTTCGATTGCGAAAAGACATTCGGCCGTGCTCTCATTGGTGGAGCGAGAAGCCACACTAGATATTTTTGTCTTGCATTTAAATGTGTGAACGTTACGCATCTTGAAGGTGATATTGTCATTGGCTGAACGTTGGATTGGTTGGTTGAATTGGTTGGGCTGATCAATGTCTGTTGAGTGTGTGTGTGTGTGATATATAGGATGCATGTTATATATTTGTATCTGGGTATGTGTGTGTGTGTGTGTGTGTATTGCACTGGTAAAAGCGTTTACAAGCGTAGCATAGCTCAAGGCGCGCAAAACCCAGAGGACGAATTCGCTAACAAGAACATCATAACTGAAAAGCTGTTTAACTAGAAGTTAACACAAACATATGTATGTATACATATGTGCATATATATGTATGTATGTACCAAGCATATAAGACAACCCAAAGGTTAAACGTAAAACGTTCTAGTTCTACTTACATACATATATTTATTTTTATACATTTATTTTAAATAATACAGTTTTGCTAGCTAATTATGTCTGATGATATGTGTGTGTGTGTCTGTGTGATGCAAATGTCAATGACAAAATGACACCACACTGGCAAATATTTACAGCTAAAACATAAATACAACTCACCTGCACCCTTTGCCGTGCTCGTCGATGTGAACTGCTCCGTTGTTTCCCCGTAATCCCCTGAACCGTGCACACAGTCCTCATCATCGCAGGCACGCTCGGTGCCATTGTTGTTGTTGTTCGTATTGTTGTTGCTGCGATCGACGCCCAGACTGTTGCCCTGCTGCGTGGTTGTCGTCTGCTTGGTGGGTGGCACATAGACGGGTGTAATCAGATCATCCCCACTGCCCGACTCGAAAGGCGGCGTGCATTCGTCCTCGTCGTCGCCGCGACAACCGGACCCGGCGCCGGAGAAGATCAAATCGTCTATTGCTCCCGGATAACCACTCGCCGGCGTCTGTCGAGTAGAGTTCAAAGTCTAATTTTACTTCAGTTGATCTGGCGCCGACCTGGCCAAGCGGTTATTGTATGTTAGTGGTTGTTAACTGAGTAGTAGGTGCGAGTAAGTGCATTATAAGTAAGTATGTACCAAGAGTAAGCCATGTGTGTGTGTCTGTACACTCAGAGAAATCTTAGTTTTATCAGGATGTAATTCATTTGCTTTTTAATTTTCCATCTTGAACACTCTTCTATACATTTAAATACTTCAATTTTTCAAAGTTTAAATAATTCTTGCTAATTGCTCTGAGTGTAGATCTTGCGTATATATTTCAGTGGATGAGTTTACATATGTATGTGTTTATGTATAAGTATTATGTGCTAGATATGTGTAGAGTCATGCAGCGTTAGTGCGCTCAAACTGGCTTCAAACGAGTACAGTTACAGTGCAAATAAAATGATAAATCAACCTGCATATGATATATATATATATATATATATATATATATATATATATATATATATATATATATGATATATATATATATATATATATACTATAAAGTGTGCACTTAAAAATAGCGTATAGTATATTACATATATATAGGTATATATGCATATTCACAAACTGATTATTGCATAGGCTGTGCATCAAAGAATCAAAAAACTGTTTGCTGAGGTTAGTTGCGAATTCTTAGGGAGGATTATTTGTTGGTGCTGGTTACAAGAAGCGTTACGTTAAGTTTAATGTAGTACACTTGATGCGCACCGCTGATAGAAACAAGGAGCAAATGAAAAGTAGATAAAGAACAAAAATCAAATACGGCATTTACACTAGCTTATACATTTAGTAGCTAATACTTTGGTTTAGTGTTTGTTTTTAATTTCAAAGTGGAACCAAACTTCCCCCGAATCTGAAAACTGAACAGTCGTTAATTCAGTTCGATCAAAATGTGTTTGGGGAAAAGGGGTTCACACAATGAAAAAAGCTGATTATAATACGATATTTAGATTAAGTTTTGATTTTTGTGGTTTTTTTTTATTTTTTGTTTTTTTTTGTTTTTTGATTAAAGAAAGAATTTTGAATAAACTTATTTGTTACGATGAGAAAATACTTGGAAAGTTGAAAGTTGAGAGGAATTGAAATCAAATTTCAAATAAATTCCCTAACCTGCTGCATTCTCTGCAGATCATTTCTATCTAATACTCCAGTTACCAATTGAACATCTCCTCGTATGGTGATATGAGGATCGCGCTCGACGGCCAAATCCAGGATGCGCAGCTTGTTCACCGAGGCCCGGCAATGACACCAGCGAACGGCCGCTCGATCCTCGTGCGACCATTGCGGCTAAATTTGCCGCCCACTTGTATGTTGGACATGGTGTTAAAGACGGTCGAGTGGTGGCCTGGCAAACGGAGTGTTCAGAGATCGGACGGATCAGTTTCTGGCAGTAGGCTTACCCTGGGGAGTGAGCGCCTGCACATTGTAGTCGTCCAGCTGGAGCGTTGCGTTGCCACCCTTGCGGGAGAAGCGCACCACGTGATAGGCATTGTCGTTGACTTTGGTGCCGATCTCGCCCAGCGGCAGATCCACGCTGCCAATGTTGTAAACCATAAAGATGTTGCCCTCGACTATCTCCAGCTCCATGTAATCTTGTGTGGTGGCGCTCTCAATGCGCAGCAGCACCGCATCCGGCTTGGTCGTGATGAAGCCCAGGGCAATGTTGTCCTCCTCGGTGTCTGCCTGCGTGTTCTCTGGGAAGCTGTACTGCACCATGCCCTTGTTGTTGCCAAACTCATAGGCAATCGATTCTGCAAGATAGCCCAAAGATTGTTGTTGTTATTGCTGTTGTCCCTGCTGCAGCGCACTCAGCACCCTCTGTACCCACCGTCGTAGCAGGTCGGACCCGTGTAGGATGTCATGTCGCACTCGCAGGCGTAGGCATTCCATTGCTGCACGCAGATGCCGCGATTGGCGCACGCATTTTGGCTACACTTGGTGGGTCCCTCGCACCCGCTGACCACCAGGGAGCTGGGAACAACCGCATCGCTGGTTAGCGAGGGCGAGGTGTCGCCCAGATCGAGCGATGCCAGGCAGCCCTCGAAACCGGACCGGGAGGATATCGAGCCCGGCAGCTTCGAGTACATGTCCTTGAATACGCCGCCTATATATAGAATGCCCGCCAGTTCGAGATGCATGTTGTTTCCGGTCAGCGTGATGATCTCGAACGAATCGTCCACGGTCAGCGTGTGCGTCTTGGGTCCTGGTCGACGTATGCTGACCTGGTGCCAGCGATTGTCGTTCATGTGGATGCGCGACTTGTCGCGCATGGTGACCGGCCCATCGCCAAGGTCGAAGGTGTAGTGTATGTGCCCGTTGACCAGCTCCACGGCAACGAAATCGTTGCGCCGCCCGCCATTGAAGATCAGCAGACCATTCGGCTCCACGGTCTTGAAGCGAAAGTCTATCGAGATGCTGGTGTAAGCCTTGAGCATGGCCAGTCCCACGTAGGAGTGCTTGGAGCGAAAGGTTGCCGCATGGTACGGCTGTCCCGCCGGCGAGTTGACAAAACGTGCCGTCAGCTTGAAGGTGGCACTGGGCAGTGCCGATAGCTCGGGCCCCAGCGACTTCACTATATCCAGGTAGCTAATGAAAGGGCCAGTGCGTTAAGGAACCTGTTCGATCTGATCAGCAGCAAGAAAATATTTGTGGGTGCTTACCGCTGACCATTGAAGATGAAGCCCTGCATTTGGCCCACAAAGTTTGGCATAGTCGAGGTCATCTGGATCTCCTCTTCGGCATGAAAGAGCCCACCCAAGTGTATCGATCGTATCTCCATGGTGCTGTGGCGTCCCAGTATTGTCTCAGCTGTGCAAAGAATACAGCAGAGATTGATAAACCTCAAGGGGTTCTCGGGTAAAGGGTTTGTGCCAGCCTCGGCTTTGCTCTAATAGTTTAGTTTAGACTAGGCAAAGTACCGTTAACATTTGGTATAGGCATACATACATATGTATATAGTAGGTATATACGAGATATGGATATTGGTTATGGAATATATAGAGTAAGTAGTAGTTGTTGTTGTTTTTGTTGGTGACAAACGAATGTTTTTAGTTACAAGAAGCACATACGCATATGTATTCAAATAAGTAGTATATAAGTAGTAGTAGTAGTAGAGAGTATATAGTGGAGTATATAGTATGCATTTAGTAGACATAGAGCTAAATTTGATTCAAAATCATTTCAAGCAGTTGCTGTAAGTATTTGTTTGATGTCACTCGATAGTGGCTAATCAATTGTAAATGCAGCTTGGGTACATACTAAAGAAAGGTGCAGTTACGATATTTATCATATATGTAAATACGTATACATATAGTAGGTATAGTAAGTATGTATGTGTGTGTGTTTATACGTTGGAACTGATTAAAATAGTTAAAAAAAAATTCTAAATTGTTTATCGATGCTGCAGATGCTGCGGCAACAAATAAAAAAAGTTCAAGTCAGAGTGCTCTAGTTGAGAGTGACCGACTTGGAGATACCCTGTACCCAGCTTCGATCTGCTGTAACATACATTCGAACTTTATTTTATACTTCACACATACACACGTATACATACATACACAAAAACACACTCTCGCATAGTTAACTGCTTTTTATACGTATACTTAATAATAGTACTAAACCAAACGTGTGAATTTAACTCATATAGTTTTCAATAAAGCGGAAATGTGGCCTGGGAGCTAGCGATTTGTTAGTACTAATAAACTTAATGTTCGAATGGTATAAAAAACGTATATTGAATATTTAAGTCTCCAGTTTTCATAGTTTTTGATAATGGTGCAATTAAAGACAGACGCACATGGCTATATTTATACCTATATGTAAACTATACTGTAAACTAGTTCCTCGTTGTACTTGTTAAATGGATACAGGGTATAAAAATCGGTTCACTAGTGTAGTTAGATAAATAAGTAGATAAGAGTAATTAGTTGGGTGCGTTTTGTTGATATACAAAGTACATAGTACATATATATATAGATATATGTATGTATATATATATCTACACACATACATACAGAGTAGGTATATATGCGTTAATTGCCAGTTGTAGGTTACTTTTTGGTGTGTGAGATACATTTTCAATACGATTACTGTACTTAGCGGTGACATTTTATTCGTTATGTGCATTGCTTGAAAGAAAAACTGAACCGAAGAGAAGGAAAAATGAAAAGAGAGATAAATGCGATTCGCTAGGCGCTTACAACAATGACAACCGATGCTGTTTGTTACCTAATCTCCAAATCCAATATAAAAAGACTAATTAAAAAGATAAATGAATAATAAAGGAAAATGACAAACACAAATATATTGACAATATTTCTTTTATTTCTGTTTTAACGACATTGAAACTAAACATCGATTTGTAGTTTATGCCCAAATCTTGTATACTAAGTATAAATATGTAATGTTGTTAATGACAGTATGTGTGTGTATGTGTGTGTGTGTGTGTGGGTGTGTGTGTGTTTAACCTAAACGTTGACTACGTCTAGCTATAATAACGGTGCATTTGCCACAATGGGCAGCGACCACATTGCGCATATGACGCGTGGGTCTCAGTGGAAATGATTGATATCTGAACATGCAAATGACTGCAGAAAGCGATAACAGCAGTTAAACAGACTGAGACAGAGAGAGAGGGCGAGAAAGAGAGTAAATGAGTGTGAAATGGACTAAAACTAGGTGAAAAGCGAAGTGGGAAACAATTGCTGCAGCTGCTTCTCAACCATATAATTAGCCGCATTTATTTCAATTGTGACAAGCTTTTCTACAGTACTTGAGAGTAAGAGAGACAGCAAAAGAAAGAGAGAGAGAGAGAGAAAGAGAGCGAGAGAGGGGGCGAGCGTGTGGCATGTACAGCAAGTCATGCGATTCTTGGCTATTGTTTATTCAAAGTTATTAATTTTGCTTGTTTTTTTTTCGTTATTTTCTTATTATTATTTTTTGAGGTGCGCACATGCAAACGCTGACGTGTGTGGTGTGTGCAAATTTATTGTTGTGCGTGCGTGTGCATAACAACCGTGGTGCAGCAAATATTGATGCGTGTAGGTGTGTTTGTGTGTGCACTACTTGAGGCTGGCCAGGACGAGCAGCCAGTGGGGTCCAGTGGGAGCCGCCTGGTTGACAATGCCGGCGTCGCCAGTTGGCCAAGTAACACACCAGTTTGCACACTTACACAACGAGAAACTAATTTGTACGTTTGGACACGTTTAGTTGCTTAGTGGTTGCTGTTGTTGTTGTTAACGAGTACATAAGTAGTTTACTTAACACAAAGCTAATTACATATTAAATGGTGCAAAATTACAGCCCTGGGTGCTTCCAAACATTGTTTTGCCTTCTCGTCTCAATAAGTCACAGGTCGCGTGAGCCGTGGGACAGCATTTTACTTGAAGTTCTTGTTATTTTTTACTTTTATTTTTCTTTTCATTTTTATTTGAATTTTTTGTTTGTCGTCACGCTCGCATCCTTGACGCGACTTTTATCGAGCGATTTGGCAAAAAAATGCTTCACCGAGTTCTTGCGTGTCGATTTTTTTGCTCTCGCCTAAAAAACAATTGAAATTATTTTTTTGTTGGTTTTTATTCTCTTTCGCTTAACTGTATTTCGTTTTTCGTTTTTCTTTTTTGGTTTTCGTTTGCATTTTCAAATAGAAAAGGTCATTTAGATCACATTTGTGATTAGAAAATTGCATTTGCATACGACATTAGTTGCTGTTGCGGTTGTTGTTGCTGCTTTTGCTGTTGCTGTTGTTGTTATGCTTGTATTTCTACATATATATATATGTATAGATAGATATATGCTTTAATTACACACTCCTGAAACAATCTGTTCACATACCACACGTGTCGTTTAATTTTTAAACGGTAGTTATTTAAACACACTGTCATTGTTTAGCTTATACTTAGTTTGCCTGCAAGTACAAATCTTTGATATTTACATGGAAACAATAGCAAATCAAATCATAAAATATAATTTACAATGTTTGATGTTGAGTCTGACCACTCGAAAATTTTTTTGGAATATTTTGTATATGTTTGCAAATGGTATTTTATTTCAGTTGGATCATACATTTTGTATGAAAAAGCTTTTGAATTTTAAGTTATGATTTTAAATATATTGAGATTCTGAGCTGAAACCATTTGGGTTCGAAACCGGTTTGCAGCCTTCCAATTTTCTAATATATATTGGCCATGAATAGCTTCGAAGGGAAACCAAAAATAAAAATGTTGTATAAAAACATTGCAAGGGCAATATTAGACAACAATAACTGTTCTCTCTTGCTTTGTATAGAAATTTCTTCAAAAATTTTGAAATTTCCTAAAACCGCGACATACTCAACATCAAGGCAATAATGAAAAATTATTTGTACAATTGTCAAATAATTAAAATAAAAACAAAACAGTAAAATATGACTCATGTACATCTATAAGTACTCATATTATAATATTTTCAAGGACACAATAATTTACAAGACAATCAATTTGTATATTTATAACATTCAATGCGTTTCTTAGCAGCTGTAACTGTACACCTGTACTTGTCTTTAATACGAACGCTAATTGTTTACAAGAGTATTTATTTATACACAAGAGACCATTAGGTAGCGTATATATGTTTATGTATCTTATATGACTTTGGTTTTTTAATTGGCAATTAACTGTCGCTGGTTGCTGATAAGTAAATTCAATTGAAATGGATATTGGCAATCATAAATATAGTCGAAAATCAAACAAAATACTTATATGGCAGAGTAGAGAGGTATCGCAAATGAAAACACAACATCGAGATGTTTGAAAAAGTCTCAAAGAAAACTAACGAGAGTCAAATAAATAAATTATTATGAATGAGGCTGGTAAGTTTCTAATTAATCTTAGTATTCAAATGGGCAAGTCGTAACGAATCCTTCAGAAATGAATACAATGGTAAACTCGTAAAATGGTAAAAAAAAATGTAAATGGAGTGGAAAGTTCAAATATTTACGTAATTACGTGAAAGAGGCGTACAATGTATTGGTGTAACGGTGATTGTGATCATGGGGTTAGATTTATGTGTTATGCTCGAACATCGTCTATGTATGTTGGATGTATAAGAAGAAAATGTGTCTTATGGGGAAATGAGCAACAAAGAAATGTCGGGAAAGCAAACGCATATGATATATCTTTAAGTTTTCCTTATTTTGGTTTTGTTTTTCATTTTCCTTGGCGAACAACTTTTTGTTATATGTATGTGTTTGTGTAAAGTATATTGTTGTGTATATGTATGTGTTTTTTTAAGGTAGTAAACTAAAATAGCTCTCAAAGCAAAAATTTAATTTTTGAAAAGAACCGAAAAAACCGTTGCTGACTGCACTTAAAAATTTCGTTTGAATTTGTTAAAATATTTTCTTTTTTTGTTGAAATCCTAGCACCTTCACACACCTTTGCAGGGAAGGAGAGGGGCAGTACAGGGAATTGCTGTATTCTGTTATTGGCTATTGGAACTATCAATAAAATGCACTGATTGATCGTGAACTCGGGGGATATTGAACTTGTTCTGCTGCTTGGCGCGCTTGGGGCACTTTGGAATTGAAACTAACAATCATATATGAGTAGTATATGCAGGAGACTCGAGAATCGCGAGTGTCCTTTGAAAAAAAAAAAACGACACGGCACGACACGTAGTAGGGCAATAGATGTGCTGTTGATACATACATAACATACCCCTGACGGGGGAGCCCCGTCAACTTGTAGACGCAGATTCGACGCTCGGCGTGAAAAGCGAATGGTGTGCCAATTGTTATCATTGAGCACCGATTGGCCAGCGAGCAAGTTCTGCAAAGGAACAAAGGTTGGAACCACTGTGTCCTTCTTCATCTGTAGGGACTCGATTACCTTTTCACGATCACTCAGTCGCACGCTGGCGCGAATACGACCTGCAACTAGCGCGATCTCCAAGCGATCCGGCGAATTGGACTCGGCGCTGGTCAGCAGCAGGAGGCCTGCCGGACGGGATGTCTTGAAACGTATGACCAGCTCCTCCGTTTGCGTCTTGGTGCCCTGGCCATTGGCCAGCCAAATGGTCATGTGCTGGCTGCCGTTGAAGGCCAACGTAGCCAGCTCCCGGCCGCAAGTGGGTCCGCCGTACAGGGTTGCCGAGCAGTCGCAAATGGGTCGATTCCAGCCCTCCAGGCACGTGCCGCCATTCAGACAGGGATTGCCGCCGCACACATTGCCCTGTACATGACACGATGGCTTCACGGATGCTGCAAAAACCCGGAGTGTTAGTATCAGAACGGCACAGACTAATATTGCATATAAACACTCAGAGAGTTCATAGATTTGCTAAGCGAAGAACATGTTTCTCATAGAAAGAACTTATTTAAGCTCGAAACTCCCAAATACAAGACTTGAATACAGTACTTAATTCTAAGAGAGAACTTGAATTTGAAATGCTTGTTACATGAATTTTGTGCTTCATTCTCATTGACATTTTCAGCTAAAACTTGTTTTTGTGTTTTTCTGCGAGTGTAGCAAATGGCACGACATATACTCACCAGAGTCCTGCACGCGCGCAAAGGCCGCTATATCGATCGCCTTGCCGCTGAGCACCAGGTCACGCAAGCATCCGACGAATCCTTGACGCAGTGTCGCCGTCCAGATGGCCGCCGGCCAGGCAACGCTGTTGTAGGCTGGCCCCACGCCACCCACGTACATGTGTCCGTCCAGCTCGAGTATGGTGCCGTCGCCAGGCGTACGGAAATCGTTCCACACGCCGTCCACGCTTACCTTGGCATCGCGGCCGTTGCGCCGCAGAATCAGATCGTGCCAGTCACCATCGTCCACGCGGCGGCGCGAGGCGCGTATCTTCGAGGCACCCGAGCCCAGATCCAGATGTATATAGATATGGCCATTGAGCAGCTCAATGGCAATTAGCACGGGCTGGGAGTGTCGGAGAGGGAATTAACATAAGTGCGCTTGACATGTGGACACGGTGCATCATGTAGTTCCTGCAGGAACTGTCTTCGGCACTCCCGTTTCTACTTACGTTCTTGGCGCGTGGCTGTTTGGAGCCCGTGGCTAATATGATAATGCCGTTGGGTTCCTTAGTCCGAAATTTGAAGCTTATCGAGCTTTGCTTGCCGGTCTCCCACGGCGGCAAGACCTAGGGACGGCGTGTGGTGGGGGGAGGGCAGCACTTAGCTCTAACCATATCACGTGACCTATGCACTTACCAAATGGGATTCGCGAGTGGTAAACGTGACTGGGTCCTGGGGATCGCCGCTGGGGCACTGGTATTCGACATTGCCCGCTACCTGTATCAACTTGGAGCCGCTCTTGGCCAGATCGATCAGATTCAAATTCAAAGTATCCGCCGAGAACTCCACCTTGCGCAGGCAGCCCACGAAATTGTTGTGCACGCGGGCGCCGAGCAGAGCTCGAGGATTGACAGCGCCGCCCACGTAGACGCGGGAGGAGGAGAGCATGGTGAACTTGCCGGCAATGTGCGAGTGGTCCGTATAAACGTCATCCACCACGGTAACGAGCTGTGGAAACAGCGCCAATGAAATTAGAGCCCACGGGCAACATCTGTGGCCGGTCCAATACACACCCGACAGAAGCTGGTTATGGACGAGATCTCCTGAATGCGCCGATGGACGGTCACCTTATGCCACTGATGGTCGTCGAAGCGAACCTTCGAGGGCTTTATGTGCATCTCCTGCTTGCCATTGGCCAGGCCCATGGTCAGCGAGACGCCCCCATCGCGCAGTGCCAAGTTCAGATAGTCGGTGCCGTGGCCCGTGTAGAAGAGCAGCCCGTTCGGCTGGCGTGTGCGGAAATAAAAGGAAATCGCGTCTTGGGCACTTACAATGGGCTCTGCGCCCGTCTGGCCCAAGTCGTAAGAGAGGAACTGTGTACCGCGGAACGTTGCTTCGGATGGCGCCTTCTCCTTCTCACAATACTGGCCATCGTACTCGAGATTGCGACACTCGCATATTGGGCCGGAGTCAGTGGATATGCATATGCCCCCGTGCTGGCAGGGATCGTTACGCTCACAGGCGTCGGTCGTGTTGCCGCGAACGCCCTATAAAAGTTAACCACCAGTCAATTAGGACAGACCTCTCACGTAGGCACAAAAAGCAGCTTAACACAGGCCGAAAACAGTATTCTAGATAACTTGGTAAATCAGGGTATAATGGTTTTGTGCAAATGTATGTATGTAACAGGCAGAAATAGCCATCTTCAGCCCCATAAAGTATATGCTTGATCAGCATAACTAGCTGAGTCGGTCTATACATGTCTGCCTGTCTGTTCGACCGTCCGTCTGTCGTCGATTTCGGAGACTACAGAAGCTAGAAAGCTGAACTAGGACTTTTTAAGTTCGTATATATCATACACATATCAAGTTTGTTTCAAATCATCGATAACTCGTTTTATCGTGGGCTGCTCCCTTTAATCTGCACCCTTCTTTGTTTTTTCTTCGTTGCTAAGCCCTGCTCCCATCTCCAATGAACTCAGTTTCTTCACCTGCTAGAGCAATTACAGCTGAAAAGTATTGTTGTTGTTGCGGCCTATTCCCCCCGAAGTAGCCCATGAACCCATCTGAATATAAAATCAAAAAAGAGGACAAAATTGGTTTCTGTGCGAACTGTTGCCGTTTTTTAGAGTTTTTTGTTGCAACTTATGGTAAATTTGTTTAGGCGCATCATAAACTATATCTATTGATGAGTAGTTGTGCACACTTACCCTCAAGCCCCTCTCACGTGGCGGCATTTCGCCGTGGTCGCAAGGCGCGTCGCCACACTTGATGTCGCGCGGTTGCTTCATCTCCTGGCGCCTGGTGGTGCCACCCGGCTGGTCCGCGTAGACGAGATTGCGTATAGCGCCGCGGAAACGCGGCTCGAAGATGACGCTGGGCAGGGCCAGCAGAGCCAGCTTGCTGCTGTACCAGTTGGGCATGCCGCCCACGTAGACATCCGAGTTGCTGGCGAACTTGCCGAACTGGAACTCCTTGCCCTTGGTGGAACGCTGCTGGGAGACGCCATCGACGATCAGCGAGGTCTGGTCATCGTTCCGCAGCACCTGCACCTTATGCCAGTGGCCGTCGTGCAGCTCGCGGCCAACCGTTATGATCTGGGCTCCTCCGCCCAGGTTGTAGCGCAGACGCAGTGCGCCCTCGACCAGTTTGAGCTCGAAGAAGTCGTAGGTGCCGCCATCGTCTGTGTAGAGCACCAGGCCGTTCGGTTGCTCCGTCTTGAACTCCAGCTCCAGCGTGCCGTTCAGGCCCGTATACCACTTGCGGAAGGTGTAGAACGAGCTCTGCGATCCGTCCAGTTGGAAGCCAGCAGTGATCGTTAAGAAACTGGACACCAGGCTGACCAGGAGCGCTGTCACAATCAGCACTCGATATGAGCGGCGGTACTCGACCATTATGGGTGGCTGTGGGCAAGGGCGAGTTCGAGGACGAGGACGAGCACGCATAGGAGAGTGCTGGATGCGCAGGTTGCGATCCTCGAGATCTCTTCGCCGGCGGCGCGCCTTATTGAAAAGCAAGTCGGAGGGGGAGCAGGCCCTCGTAGGTGCCTCGTCTGGTTCAGGCAGCAGCCGCGTGCTATTACTCGGGGACTTGGACAGCAGCTCGGTGGCGTGGTCGCCGTCCATTTTGTGGGCCTTCTCGATGCTGTGGGCTGTCATTGCCTCAAGTGCATAGTCCGAGCAGTCCTTGGCGCTTGTTGTTGTGTGTGTGTATCTTTATCTCTATAACTCTGATATGTTGCACTTGGCGCGCTCATTCACTACACACACACGCACGCACACACACGCACGCACACACTCACTAACATAAACACACAGAGTTGCGCGCGTAAAACGTAAAATGTCGCCTTGCCTCTGACTGCGCGTATTTGTATTTGTATTCGTGTTCTATTCGTATTCGTATTCCAGTCCTTGACTGGCAGCTTTCTATTTCTGGCGCGTGTCCTTGTGTTGGTGTCTACTATTACTACACGAGACCGAAACACTTTGGAATTTTATCCGCGCTTGTAACTTTCATTGAACTTTTCAGCGTTGCTGTTGTGTGAGAGCGCGTCGTGCAAGAGAGTGGGCGAGTAAGAGCGAAAAGCTCGTGTACAACTTGAAGTTGGTTGCGGCTGTTGTTGCGCTGTAACGCTGTTACCGTTTCCTTTTTACCACAATTCCACTTAGATTGTGGCTAAGTTTGCCTTGGTTTCTTGGTTTCTATTGCAATGTTCTCGGAGTTTTTGGCATTTTGTACACTTAATTTGCATAATGGTCGCCAAATTACTCACAAGCGTGCTCATTTTTTTCCTCCTTGCTTTTGGATAGTTTATTCGTGTTTGTAAGCCGTTAGCACCATAAATAGTGGCTGGGCGCAGGGGTGGCAAAAGCTCGCCGGATGCCCCCTCCACCCGAAGCTACTAAGGCGCCCACAAGCGCCTCAACGTACATGTACATACTAAAAATCGGAAAATTTTCACTACACGTAGGCGAAAATTTTAAATGCGAACTCAGAGTTAATAACTTTGTATATGAATTAAAGATTGTTTTTATTAGTTTAAGCACATTTGGGAAATTTAACAATTTACTTACAGCTAGAAGCTGATTTGGTTAAGCACTCGACTTGCTTACACAATTTGTTCAACTTAATTTGCAACACACTTGCTTTCTTTTAATGTTTAATGATTTATTTGATTATGCCTTTGTGGGGAATATCAATTTTAGTTAAATTAGATGATTTTGTATGGGAATTTTGCAGACTTTTACCCAAACGAGGGTACAAAAATTATATGTTGAATTTTTTCAATGGGCTTCCCGCTGCTCCAGGTCTTAATATCGATCTGCGCTGCATTCACGACAAGACTGAACTGCAATTTCAAACTCAATTTCTTCGCTGTGTTTCCAACGGATAACGAAAGCTCCGACAGCGTTTTAACAGATTGCCAGCGGTCGGCCTACGCAGCACCTCCTAAACGCTACGCCATGTAAGCAAAATTGTACAAGTGACAACTATTTTTAGCCAAGGCTGGAGAGTGAACTTTATTCGCATTAAAACTATTCCTAGTACTATTATTTAACAATTTTTGGCTGTGCTCTTGTGCGCCCTTTTAGCTATGCTACGGATAAGGCCGACTTTTGTGTGTAGGGCATCAGAATGCCAAAAATTAAAAGCTCTCTTGCTTCGACGAGCCATGCATATGCGTACTACTAACATACATATGCACACACACCCGCACCCACACACCCACACATGCGTAACGAGCGCTCAGCACGCAGGTTCATAACCTGCACCACTCGAAGCGTATTAGAAGGGACAGGATATACATATATATGTATGTGTTCTCCTACAGGGACGTCTACGACGACCCGTGTAAATGCCTTGACATTTATTGCACACTACACAACTTCGACAGCTCAGCGTCAAATTCGATTTGCATTTGCTTCTGTGTAAGAGTTAATAATGTGTCTGTCCACGTTGTTTGCCCGTGCTGAAAGGAACCGAACCGTTTGGCGCTTGTAGTATGTAATTTCACACAAGGCCGACGCGCTTCCATAAATGAAAGTAGGAATAATGTGCCATCCACATTGTATTCAGCATTCAAATCACGCACTGACCATTACAAATTAACTGCAGTACACAATTTCAATTTACTTCAAAAATTCACTGCTTCGAGAGGACAGTCGAGAGGAGACCCAGCGACAATAGCGCGATGTCCTTTCGGATGCTTAAACTGACTGCTGCAACGTGCTGCAGCGGCTGTGCATAGCAAAGAGCTTTGGGACGACCGCAACAAGGTGATTCAGGCTATAGCTGTAAATGGCACAATGTTACCTTGCTATAAACATTTGAATGACTCGGAAATGTTTATTTAATAGACATTTTTTGTAAATACATATTTTGTAAATAGTAATTTAGACAGGTTATCAGCCAGCATGCCCGTTAATTTGCTAAAAATCTGCTTATAAACGAGGCAAATATAAATGTTAAATATAAATGTTACCAACCAGTGTTGTAAAGCTACACACAGCTGCAGCTGAACAAATAACAAACAAAACGCGAAAGCTGACCGGTCCTCTCCTCCACCCCCGCTATTGTAGTGCCCAACGTGCGTCTGACGGCTGTGCGATTTATCAGAACGCTTACCGAGCACTTTACAAGGCATGTGCAGCTGTATGTGTGTGTTTACACAAACAACAAACATAATCAAATTTAGAGTGCACTCGAAGCAAACAATTTAACTAGAGTCTATTTCCTTGATACCAGCTTCTTACGTAATGCTCTCGCCCATTCGACTGAGCGGCCCGGCCAGCCGCCTGCTGCCCTCCCTGGCCAGATGCGCCCACACGGAGCGCAAGGTGACTGTCCAGGGAGCTGGCGACCTACACATTGTCGAGTGCGGCAGCGGCCCGCGCAGTTTGCTGATGATGCCCGGTGCCCTGGGCTCCGCCTGGACGGACTTCAAGCCACAGATAGAACAGCTGCCCAAGCTGCTCCCTGATCACACGATAATTGCGTGGGATCCGCCAGGCTATGGCAAATCGGTGCCGCCGCAACGCAAGTTCGGGCTGGAGTTCTACCGCGAGGATGCCGAAGCCGCTGTGAATCTAATGCGTGTGCTAAACAGGCCCAAATTCTCCATTCTGGGGTGGAGCGATGGCGGCATCACGGCGCTAATCCTCGCTGGCCGGCATACAGATGCAGTGGAGAAGTTGGCCATTTGGGGTGCGGGTGCATACCTGAACGAAGACGAAGTGAAGGCACTGCAGGCGATCCGCGATGTGACCAAGTGGTCTCCACGCATGCGTGAGCCCCTGGAAAAGGTCTATGGAGCTGACCGTTTCGCTCAGCTCTGGGCGGATTGGGTGGACGCCGCCTGCGACTTCTATAAGCATCGCGAAGGAGACTTTTGCCGCACCGAGGTGAGCCAGGTGAAGGCGCCCACGTGTATTCTGCACGGCAAGAAGGATCCGATGATCGCAGCGGAACACGTGCCCTGGCTGAAGCAACGCCTGCCGCTGACGTGCTACCACGAGTTTCCCGAAGGCAAGCACAACATCCACCTGCGCTATGCGGAGGAGTTCAACAAGCTGGTCGCCGACTTTTTCAGGGACAAATAACAAATAAATGGGAATGGAGAAGACTGTTGTTGCTTATTGACAAAGTGCGTATAAAATTTATTTCTTTATGATTTGGGCAGAGGGTGGCTTATTTGATCTGGGCACGGATGGTGGGCACATAGTCGTCGTACTGCGCCTGGAAGAAGTTGCCGGCCACCGGAGTGCCAAAGCTGTACTTAGTCACGTAGTCGCGGATCTTGACGTTGAGACGGCCCTCCAAAGTGCTGACGAGGCAAACGAATATTTTATACAATATAAATATAGAAAGAGCACGAATCACTTACGTCTTGGAGATGAACTTGTCGCTGGTGATCTTGTCGCCCTGCTTGAAGACCAGGAAGACATAGCGGTGCAGACCAGAGCCCTCGGCGGGACCGGCGCCCACATACTCGGCCAGCACCTGGCCATCGGCGATCTTGTTGCCGGGAATGTTGATCACAGCCCAGTGCAGGACCTCGCGGAGCTTGGGATCGGTGCGGCTGGGCGCATCGGGATCAACCATCAACAGAGTGTACGTGGCGCCAGCCTCGGCATCCCAGCTAACTGTGGGCTGATCCTTCACCTGCGTGGGTGTCAGCTCCTTGCCCAGATCGACCTGAGCGCCGGACGGATATGTCACCGTCACACGAGCCTTGGGCTTCTCGTCGATAATGTCGGGAATGATACCGCTGGTGTCCATGTTGCCGTTATGCTCTGTCTGGCGTTAACGCAGTGACTCTGCCCCCAATGACAACGCGTGCGCTATTTATCGATCCGCCAGCTGGCCAGCTGGCGCTTCCGCTGCCCAGTCATTGTGGCTCTTATCAGTTTCGTGCACTTTTGGCCAAATGCTCGCTGCGCTAGATAAAGATATTGGTAAAGATAAAGGCAAGGTCCCAGCTGATAGTGGCGATAAGTGCACTGGTTGTCTTTATTAGCAACGAAGAAAACAGCACATTGAATTTGGAATCATCCGATTCGAAGATCCACTAGCCGGTAAAGTCCTTATTCCGCTTGGGTACATAGTCATCGTACTGGGCCTCATAGAAGTTGGCTGCAATGGGCTTGCCCAGGCCGTGCTTGCCGGCAAACTGGCGGGCACTGAAGTTCAGGCGGCCCTGGCGGGTGCTGCAATTAGATGCACGTTATCAGTAAACTCTAAGGAAATGCCTCTCTTACGCACCGTTTGTCGATGTGCAGGGGCTCGTCAATCTCTTGGCTTTGGCGGTACAGCAGGAAAATGTAGCGATGCAGTCCGGTGCCCTCGGGCGGGCCCGAGCCGATATACTCAGCCAGCGTTTGGCCCTTGTCCAACTGGTTGCCAGGTATATTGACGACGGCCCAGTGCAAGATCTCGCGATATTTGGGCTCAGCGCGGCTGGGGGCGTCGGGATCCACCATCAGCAGCGTGTGTAGCGCAGTCTTGTCGCACTCCTGGGAGTCCCAGGCCACGACTGGCTCGTCCTTCACCTGGGTGGGCGTTAATTCGTTGCCCTCCTTGACAGCGATTGCCGCCGGATAGTTGACCTTCAACTTGTCCTTGGGCGGGGCCTCGTCGAGCACATCAGGAACAAGAGTATTCATTTTATTTTCGTCTTTTACTGACCAGGCGACATGGGAAATTAAATCACAGTTGGACGATACCGATTTCCGTTATCAAGCTGGTAATTTCGTAATGTGATATATGATTCAGACAAATGATAAGGCGACAGGTGAGCGGGTGCACCTTCTCAAAACACATACACACACATATATAAGTGTATAATATATTTATTCTAATTAATTAATATCTGAAAAAAAATGGAAACTTCCAGGCCGAGTGACTGCTATAAATAATAACTATTTTGTCAGTATAAATCAAAAATGAACTTTGATCAGCTGAAGCTTTCCAGATTGTGTAAAGCAAACACACCCCATACACTCACATGCTCGTAAATTTTAAGTATTCGTATTCCAATTGAAGATATCGTTATATACACAGGCTGTCCAGTTCGTCTACAATTTCTTAAAGTACACACACATATATATTTATGTGTGTGTATTTATCATTGGTTTGTTAATTAACCGAGTGGGGCAAACTCACCAAGCATTTATTTTTGTACATATATAAATATAAGACCAGTTGACTGCCATCTATTTATTCATTTTAGGAAGTAAAGCCCAACTAAAGCATTCCGTGAATTTCTTAGTCATAATAGGAGTAGATCATTCGTTGATTTTGAATATATCATGCTATTTATTTATTAAACAATTCGAATATTATTAACTTTTTGAATATGAATATTATTACCGCTGACTGACAGTTTGGTATACTAAATACATACAGGCTGTGCTCAGGTTAAATATCCAATAAAAAAATATTTAATATAATAATACAAAACATAATTAGGCGTACAAAGTAGAAAACATGAGCGTGAGATTTGAGACGCACGTCAGGGCGTAGTTTAAACTATAAGATTACATTATATGATAGTGTAAATAATAATAATATATATAATGGTATGTATAATGTGTCCGTTGCGGATATGCCTGAATGGTTAGGCACAGTATATGCTATAGGATGGGCTAACTATGTATGTGTACACCTAATGCCCGTTGCTGAAGAACTAAATTTGGAATACGAGACAACATTTGTTCAATTTGATTGAGGAAAATTCCAACATCATATTGGTAAAGTTTCATTTCACTTTTTCTGTTAAATTCAACACAACAATCTCATGTCGTCCATGTGATACACTTGCTCGATTGCTTCTGGCAGGCCTCTGGCGCCTGCTTTAACAGCGGGTCTCATAGAGGCCGCTACGTCCGATGTAGCGTACCCATTTGACCACATCGTGGTCGGAGTAGTTGAGCTTGGGCTCGAACACTTTTAGGTAGCGCACTTTGAAACCGGATGGTGCGAACGGCACCTCAAAGTTCATGGATATTGGCGGACGCGTCCACTTCTTTTTGGTATCCGTTTCGAGTAGTTCAATTTCCGCTGACAGTTGCGTTTCCTTCATACCCGCCATCCGTTTAATTTTCCACACAATTGCATTCTCCGAAGCCTTGTACTTGGCCTTGCCCTTTAGACAAATCAGCTGCACGCCCGATGTGTTCAGTGGGGTGGGAATTTTCACCTCGATCTTCTGGCCCAGCAACGAGGGCTTGAAATTCGACTTGAGCACGACCTTCACCTCCATCTTGGTACGGCCCACTTCCCGCACCAGCGGTATAACTCGGAATGGCAACGAAATATCTTTTGTTGTGCGATAGCGCATCAGCTCAAATTCACCGTCCGGCGGTATAAAGCTGATTGAATGCTCCGTCTCGAACTTGCTCAGCTTGACGCACTGGTGGAACTGACAATCGTCAATGACAACCACTGGCTTCCCGGACCGCGATGTCTCCGCCTCGGAATTGCCTGAGATTCCCCGGCCCTTCGACTCCATAACGATTTTGTCGTTGATGCCAAACTTGCATTCGGGCATGCCTAAAAAATGGGTTGAAAAAAGATTATTGACCCAGTAGCAATTATTAACGGACTCACCTGACAAGTAGGACTTCATGACCACTTTGCCAGCCACATGAGCCGACAACACCTGACCCTGAGGGCTCATCAGCAGATTGACATACTCCAGTACATCCAGGAACAGTTCGTTGCGTCGGTATTTGATGCCCTCGCGTCGCCAGCCAATTTGGCCCGTAACCTGCGAGGTGATTTGCATTTGCTCCTCCTTGGTGGCCGACTTGATGCCCTGCTGCGTGATGAACGTTTTCAGGGTACCCGAGTCGGTATTCTGGGGATACCCAAAATCCAATATCTCATCCAACAACTCATAGATGAGGACAAAGTTGTTCTTGATGTTCTCCTCAGAGATCTTACCGAAGTAAGACTGCATCACCTCGATGATCTTCAGCAAAAACTCGAACACCATGGCGGCATTTACATTCTGCTTGGTGACCGCAGCCAGCCAGATGTTGGCACGCTTTAAACGAAAGAAAAAGGGGAAAGATAGATTAGAGGCTGCGACTCCGCCTAACATCCGGCTGACGTGGCAAGTACCTTGATGTGGAAGAAACTGGTGCGTGCAATGTTGGTGACTGGCGAGCGCACTTGCTGGCGGGCGTGGATGACGTTGACCCGGAAAGCGTCCACGGCGTTGCGTCCGATGTCATCGCGATAAACTCGGGAGATTAAAACCTCACCTTTGTGGTTGTAAACGAACAAGCCACCAATCATTTTCGCGACGTCTAGCTCTAAAAACCGACCTGATCAAAATTCACACTGCACGAATAGCACTAGGTGGAAAACAGAAATTTTCCACAAAATTTTGTGTCCACTATCAGTTTTCCTCAAAAAAATCAATTGCTCTGCACTCCCCTTTTTTTCGATAACCACTCTTTTCACACTGCTGCTATCGATACGAATTGAACACAGCAAAGATGCTTTCCAACACTGTTTAAAAAATCGCAGCCAACTTTAGCTCGTACATGACTCTGCGGCTTTGACAAAAACATTGTTCATCTTCACTCGGAAATTATTTCCCTGCTTGTTTTAATCGAAACGTAAAGCTACAACAAAATGCCCACAGAAAACCTCGAAGAGCAGGGTCTGGAAAAGAACCCCAACCTTGAGCTGGCACAAACCAAGTTCCTACTAACGCTCGCAGAGCACAAACAAGATGCAGCACTCAAGACCAAGCTGCTGGACGCCATTCGCGCCGACAATATGGCTCCATGGTACGAGCACATCTGTACGGAGCTCAATTGGAATGTGGACAAGGAGATGCTTGGACGTATGCGCGAACATAACCGCATTGCCGTCGAACAGTTGGACGCCGCCATTGAGGATGCCGAGAAAAATCTCGGTGAGATGGAGGTGCGCGAAGCGAATCTCAAGAAATCCGAGTACTTGTGTCGCATTGGTGATAAGACAGCTGCCGAGTCAGCTTTTCGCAAAACGTACGAGAAGACGGTGTCTCTAGGCCACCGCCTTGACATTGTTTTTCACCTGATTCGCTTGGGCCTGTTCTACCTGGATCACGATCTGATCACGCGCAACATTGACAAGGCCAAGTATCTGATCGAGGAGGGCGGCGACTGGGATCGTCGCAACCGCCTGAAGGTGTACCAGGGCATCTATTCGGTTGCTGTACGCGACTTCAAAGCGGCGGCCACCTTCTTCCTGGACACCGTCAGCACCTTCACCTCCTACGAGCTGATGGACTACCCCACGTTCGTGCGCTACACTGTCTACGTGGCCATGATTGCATTGCCGCGCAACGAGCTGCGCGAGAAGGTCGTCAAGGGATCTGAGATCCAAGAAGTGCTTCACGGCCTGCCCGACGTCAAGCAATTCCTCTTCTCGCTGTTCAATTGTCAGTACGAGCAGTTCTACGTGAACCTGGCACAAGTAGAGAAGGAGCTGCGTGCAGATTACCTTGTGCATCCGCATTATCGCTACTATGTGCGCGAGATGCGCATTTTGGGATACACACAGCTGCTGGAATCATATCGCTCGCTCACGCTCCAGTATATGGCCGAGGCGTTTGGTGTCACCGTCGACTACATCGATCAGGAGCTGGCTCGCTTTATTGCCGCTGGACGCTTGCATGCCAAGGTGGATCGTGTGGGCGGGATTGTCGAGACGAATCGTCCCGACAACAAGAACTGGCAGTATCAGGCTACCATTAAGCAGGGCGACCTTCTGCTCAATCGCATTCAGAAGCTGAGCCGGGTCATAAATATTTAAGTCCATTCTGCTGTAGCATAGATACTCATACACACCCAAGAACATATAAAATTTATTAAAAATTCAAGTTATTACAATGTAAAACTAACAATATAAAACGATACGATTTCATGTTTTGTCTTGTTGCAGTAAGCAAATTGTGTAGTTTTCTTAAATTCGCTAATCAAATGTAAGTTTACATTTTCATTTGTTATCAACTAAATTCTTTGGAATCTGTTTAGTATCGCCGTTTTCTTTTCTTTTTTTTTGTATTTGAGTATTGCATGCTTTCCTTTTGTACTTAATTTGGTTTTTAAATTTATATCTAAGCCGCCTGCACGAAAATGCGCTAGGTGGCGTTTGCTTATCGAAACCAGCCGATACGTCCGTGCTATCGGTATCGAAAATGCAACGCTACGTTCCCGCGCGTTACAACAGTTTCAAACGAATATCAGTGCACATCAGCCCCTTCATTTTTGCACTTCCAATCATGCTCTTTGGTCAGGTCGTTGCCAATATTGTCATTGTCTGCGGTTTGTTTGCTGTTACTAATGAAATTACGCGCCATGTCCTCCAGCGCAGCAGAGCTGCGAATGCCGCAGTCCAGCGGTTCATCGTTTTCGTATTTAAGCGCCTCATTTGCCCGCTGTTGCTGACTGGCCTCCGCCGAGGCCTTGGCCAGATCATGCAGATTCTGCACTACCTCATCAATGATGGGCGACCCCTGGGCTAGCGCACCCGGCACCATAGCCATGGATGGCAACGCGCCCAGCCCGGCCAGATTGTGACGTCGTAAGTCGGCCAGGCGATTCGTACTTAGGTTGATAAGCGCATTCATCATAACCTTGTTGCGCTGGTAATCCTTGCGCAAGTGCTGGCGTATCTCCGTATGACAGTGTTCGTTGTTCGTAACTATGATCTCGCCCGTGTCCGTTGTGGTCACGCGGGCCTTGCAGTTGAACTTGCGCGACAGATTGCACTGCCAGTATTTCTTATCCTTGCGCACGTACTGAATGCCGAAAGTGTGGCCATCGTGGACCAGCAGCGGCTTGCCGCGCTGGCTCAGCATAAACTCGAGCTTGCCTTGAAACCAGTGTTCGCCGGGTGCGACTATAATATACACAAGATTGGCAGGATTGAGCGTATGTGCAGGTGTGTGTATGTGTAGTTGTGTCTGTGTGTGAGTGTGTGTATCTAGGTGTGCATGAGTGTTATGTTCGATGGCTGGACATTCACAAATGAGCCCCATTATTATTTCGATTTATTACTATTGTCTCATGCAGACCCCATGAGGTAAGGACTTACCTGCCCGTCAAAAAAACCCAACGCGCCATTATATCGGATAAATAGTGATCGCCATTGGTAGTATGTTTCATTTGCATTTTACATCGGTTATACATACCCACATATGTATACACATATACATTCGCAAATAGCACTATATACATACATGTACATACAATTGTTAATTAAATCAATTAATGCACTTTACAGATGCATTGAATTTCATCTAAAAACACTAACTAAGCGGCTCCTGCCGCAATAAATTATCATCGTCTGCTTATAAGCTAGAAAAACCGGAGCCCTTAGATGTTCTCGATCTTGAAGTTGTGGCCGCTGCCGGGCGATATCGTAATGGAATCGATGACATGCGCTGTGGCAGCTGCGCTCTCCGCTGATCCATCCGCACTCGCATTGATGTCGACATGCTGCTGGTGTTCCGCATCCACATGACTGGCGTTTGGCTGCTGCTGCTGTGGCGGCTGTGGCGGCTGCGGCGGGGGGCTCTTCATGCCCAGTGGCGACTCCGTGGCATGCAGGGAGTGGCTGCTTCTGTTCGACTGCGGACTCTGCTGCATGTGCGCCGGCGAGAGGGGCAGCAATGACGAGCCGGCACCTAGCTCCAGATGATGCTGCGCATGTGGCGAGTGTTGCTGCTGCTGCTGCTGCAGATGATGTGGCTGCATGGGCAAGTGCATCAGATTCGGGTTGTGCATTATGTTCTGGATGACGCTGTTGGACACCGGTGGTGGGGGCGGACCGCTACCCATGCCCTGCTGCTCCATGCTGCCGTGTGCCGAACTGTGATGCTGCACCAACACATTGGGCAACGCCTGAGTCAGGTGGTGGCTATGATGGTGATGATGATGCGAGCCTGCTGACGAGCCTGCATGATGACCGCCGGGCAAGGATGGAGACGTTGGTGTCTGGTTGGCAAATATGTTAACGCCCAACCGGGCACCCGATCCATGGTTCATTTCCACGCCGGATGCTGTCGGCGCGGGCGATATGTGACTGCCGTCGGAGATGCTGTAGTTCGCTTGGCCGGGATTGGGATTGGGCGTGACTGTTAGCGAACTGCTGTTGCTGGGAACGCTGCCACTGCTGGCGGCGGAGCCGATGCCGACGCCAGAGCTGCTGCCACGCATATGCGGCATGTGATTGTGCACGCCCGTGGCGGATATAATCCGGCCCAGATGCGTGATGCAGCGCGCCCGACACATGCTGATGCGATAGGATTTGCACAGCCAGTAGGTCTTCATGCCCTGCTGCGTGGCGACGGTGTTGTTGCGATTGAAAACGCAGTTGCCGTGCAGCAGCGATGTGGTGGACAACATGACCATGTTACTGCCATCTGATCATCCGGGGAGCAGCGTCCGCAACAAATATACGTACAATTATGGAAGATTAGTGGGCAAATCTTGGGGGTAACCAAAAATGCTTAACGCCTAAACGGATGTTATGTACAAGGATAGGCTACAAAGTTCGGAAGTGGGCGGGGTTGGCATTTGGGCGAGCGGATCTGCAAAGCGTGTCCAGGCAGCGAGCTGTACAGATTACTGTGGTTAATCCAGAGATGGAAACCACGTGCGCACGTGAAATATAAGTGAATTGACATGTTTCAGGTGCCCTTCCTATATAATTGAAGCAATAATCCAATGGTTAAAACTACAGTTAGCTCAAGGCCGGTTTCCATCCCTGTTTTTAACCAATATTCACAATTCTAGTTAGTAAAACGTGGATTCAGGCATTACTGTACTTAATCCAGAGATGGAAACCATGAAATACATGTTAAATGCCCTTTTCAATATGCATGACAAACTTAACGAACTATGATGGAACCCATGAATCCATCGATCAGCATTCGAGTTGGCTCACAGCCCGGTTTCCATCCCTGTTTAAATCCAATATTAACACTGTGGGTTAGTAATAGGTGGACATGCATTTTGTTGCGGGTTATGTGTGAACCAAAAACAAAAAATTATAACTGAAATGCAAATGGCAATCGCATCGAGCAAGCACCAGGCATGCAACAGAGAGGTGAGTACATAAATGTGGTAGATTGAGTGCAAGTGCGTCACCTACTTGATGGGATGTCCATGTGGTTGGCAAAGTTCTTGGAGTAGTCGCTGGGCATGTACAGCTCATTCGGATATTCGGTGGCTGAGCCAACGTTGACGCCGAGGCCGCTGCTGCTCCCGTTGTTGTTGCCAACGACGGATACGTTGCCGGAGCTGCTGGCGGCGCTGCTGTTGCCCGCCTTGTAGAAGTTGTTGTAGTCCAGATTAAAGCCCGGCACAAATGGATTGCGCAGCGAGCTGACGGTTGTGGAGGAGGCTGTACTGCTTGTGCTAGCTGCAGCGCCGCCGACGCTATGATGACTATCCCCTTCTCGCTTCAGGCTGCCCAAGTCGTAGCGTGACTCCACCATGGAAATGTGCGGTATGGGTGGCAGGAAGAACTCCTCCGGATTCAGTGAGCTCTCCATGCTGCCGCTGTCCGCATTATCACCGCCGTCACCGGCACCGGCGCCAGCGCCAGCTCCAGGGTGTTCTGTCAAGGATCTCCGCAACTGCTTGCGCGAGTAAATGGACAGAGAATCGCTATTGAAGTCCGTGGGCGCTGAGCGCTTGCTCTGCATGAACAGGTGATTGGCATCGCCAGCTGCAGCCGCCCGACAGCCGCTCGGCGAGCCTGTGGGAGTGCGCGAGTTGCTCTGCATGCTGCTCTTCGACTCGTTGTGATCCGCATCAGCTTTGCTGCAGTTGTGGTTGTTGTTGCTGCTGTTGTTGTTGTTGTTGTTTTGGCTGCTGACGCTGCTGCTGCTGTTAGGCTCATCGCCGACGGCATTCGCCACTTGACTAGCGGACTTCTCCGACGCAGTGGAGCCGGGCGGGGTGTTCGAGTTGGTCGCCAGCCCCTTGATCTGGAGCAGCTGACCAATTTTCATGAACGACTGCAGCTCTGTGTGCTTCACATTCACCACGCCCTGGTACATGAATTCCAGTAGCTCGCACATAATATTGAAGCTCACATCTTTGAGTATGACTATAAAAGAGACGAGGAACGGAAAATGACAAGGCATTAAGAGGTGATCCATAGGAATTTGGCAAGTATCTAACTTAAGTCGTATTTGTTTACCCTTGCAGACGGTCGAAAACATCCCCCTGACTCCAGTATCTTTCCAGGAAGCGCATACGCAGATCGGACCATTATATAATAGCTATGATCTGAACATAACTCCAAGGCAACAACTTATTACCCAAATCTCATCAACACCTGTCTCTTATATCATATTGATTCCATAGGTGCACGCTATCCGTAATTGAGTTTCTGTATGACAACCCCGTTGTGTGTCTCCAAGGGTATTTGAGCATCGGCAACCCGAAGATAACTGTTCCCCCTTGTTTTTTTTTTGGCATTGGGGTTTTTTCCAATTATTCCGTATTGCGTTCCATATTTGTACGTATTTATATGTATAGGCGACGAAAACATCACCAGCATGAAAGGAGGTCACATTCATAGTGGAGATGTTATCATCGGAACGTTCAAATACTAAATCAATACATAAAAACAGCTATGATAAGAAATCTGAAAAACTTAAATATAAACTGAACAAAAGCCGCACAACAAACAGCAATAATTATTAAATAAGTAGCATCTCATATCATCGCCGGGCAACTGGCGCTGCCTTCCGACACGGCCTATGAAACTGTCCGAGTGTTTCTGTTTCTGCTGAGGCTGCTCTCGGTACAGTGGTCCAAATAGGTTGACCCGCAGGCCATCAGAAAAATATGCCAATTAAAATCGTATATCATTTTATATTTTCTATTGCTAAGTAAACAGTACGGCAAAAGCTTTACTAACTCACAGCTCCTTCTACCGGAAATTTAGGGGGGACATTTTTAGGTCCCAATCTTTTTCGTACATGTTTCAACAAAGTGCCCTTGTCTAGTTCTATGCAAACTCTCTCTGTCTCTCCTTATTGGCACCCCAAGGACCACCACTTTTCTTTCATGTGTTTGTACAAATATCCCTAGAGCAAATAATGAAACCAAAAAATCTTAAGCAAAATTAACCATGCGAGATTTGTTGAAAATTCAATTGTATAATTTTCAAACTTATATTTCTATTAAAATGAAACGCTCAATTATTTCATATTATTCTTTCATCAGGGTGAACGAGAGGCTTTCACTCTATAATGTATACTTTTCTGAAGCCTTACATAATAATCTAAAACACAATATACCCCACCCACTGTACCGCATCTCAAAAAACAGGCATCAACATCTAGTTAAAAAATAATAAAAAAAAACAATATTATCACTTGTTCTCAATAACAATTTTTATATATGAAATCGAGCGACTGGTCATCTGTTGCTTAATCTGACCGCACGACGCTGACATCCCATTATCTTCCTCTCGACGCCGTCATCTATCCCACCCAGTTGCTATCTGCTAGTCGTATCTGTGCGTCGCTACGTCCGTGTTTGTAAGTATTGCAAAGATCAAAATCCGAGCATTATATAGACGGATAGGGAGGGCTGCAGCTTGTAACCCTCAACGATCTCAAAGCCTTATACATGAGCTTGACGGCTGATCCTCCATAGATACGGATCGAGATGTAACTAATCGTTGGAAGCCTATTTCGAATCAATTTCTAAACATATTCTATAATCGATCTGTTGTCGATTATCAGCGATAAACACATATATTAAGTTGTACGGGCGCAGGTTGCAAATCCGTCTAATATTTGACGCTGCAATCACAAAACAGAGATACAAAACAAATATACATATGTATGTATATTATATTTGTGGCGACGATAGAGACGTGTCATGGATAGGACAAAGTGTCTCACAAAGAGATCCACAGACTCAGCATGTTCCGAAGATTCGAAGCCGCATAAATGTATATGTGCATACATATAGAACGAATCTGTAGATAAACTTTGTCTAAAGTTCACGGAAAACGTGATAAATACGCGAAGTATGCTGTTGATAAGCAGGAACATCTACCAAAAAGTACAAGCACAATTCGGGACCGGACGATCAACGATCGACAATTGTGTTGCCTGGCCGGTTGTGTATGCTTAAAATATTATGTACAAATATACATATGCATGTTTGTTCATATATATGTCAGCGTAATTTCTGTTTTATGCCTGAACCCCGCTGATCTCTACTGATATCGCACAGCCTGAATAGATCGCCATGTGGAGCAAGCGAACGTGTTCTGAGCTCGCTTGTTCGTATTGGGTTTATTCGAGTAGACGACAGTTACGATATATATTTTCAGTTCTATTAGTTCTGCCCACACCCATTGTCAAGAACACGCCCACTCGAGACACACAACGACCAATAAGATTGCAGTCGATCGCTTTTGAAAACAATTTTATTTTATGATTATGATAAATGTTTATCGAATCAGAACGCCAATTGGTTCTGTTGTTGCTATTGTTTTTGTCGACGTCGCCGTCGTCGTCGTTGAACGCATGTGCCTTGTGCTTGGAGTGGGCTGTCGCATTTCGACAAACATTAATAAATAAATGTTATCTGGAAACGCCATATTAGTAGATAGGTAGTCTAGTGTTGGTGTAAGTGCAATTCTACAACCTGATTACAGGCAGGACAAGCGTCGGAGCACGACAATACCACGTATCCCAACGGGGATATTTTAATAAGATATTTCATATACGGACGTTTAAGTTTGGGCATTTTGGGGAACTTAAGTAAAGGCCGTTCTTTCTCTTACTATGTATATGATATAGATGATAGCCTTAAACATAAGATACAGGTTTGCTTAAAAACAGACAGACAGAATGGCTATATTGGCTCGGTTGTTGATACTGATCAAGAATTCATATACTTTATAAGGTTGGAGACGTCTTCTATAGGTTATATATTATCGTTTTGCGAGCATATAAGAAAATAAATTTTTACAGACTTGAAAATAAGGATGTTGTAAATGTATGTAAATAAATTATGAAAGTTATTTTGTTGGTTTTAAAATAACACTTACATTTCTCAATGCTCTGAATATAAAATGTTCATTTTTGTTGTGTTGAACAAGCTCTATAAAAAAATTTTTAAGTCTCAATTCAGGTTTTATTCATTTTTATTCATTTTTAACTTACATTTTATCAATCAATTTTATAATGAAGGGTTTATATAGTGTTAAGGGACATCTTTTAAAGTCCTGTTGTCTTTAACACGATTAGATTAAATAAACTTCTAGCTCTAGCACAATTAAACTTTTGATTTATTCGAAAGATGCTAAAAACAAAATGTGACTAAATAGTTGTATGTATAAATTCCTCATATATATACGATTCTTTCATAGTGAATAAGGATCTAATTGTATACTACACATTGTTATTTCACAGTATATAGGTTCAACGTTTATCTGACCTAAGTTATTTGGGTATTAGCCAAGGAATTAACTAAGCCGATAAGTAAATCTATTTGTTGCTACTGCCTTTTGACTAATAAATAACTAGTATTTGTCAACACAAGAGCCCAATAAAAACTGAAGAAATTTCATATGCTCAATGTCAAAGTCTGATATTATATGATACGCTTATAAAATCTGCTCCCGGTGAACTACGTAAGCAACGACTAATGACTTTTAAGGGACAGGGGCGTATATATAAAGGGTATACAAGAGGACTGGCAGTTATTAGAGTGTATGCTGAATAAGAAAATGTAAATAAATTTAATATTAATTATATAATACATTATCAAAAAACGTAATATATATAGACTCTAAACCAAACCATCTGCTTACCAGCCTCAAGAATCCCATAACCTGGATTCATGGATGTGAAGTTTTAAGGTTTATTTTTTCTGATATTGATTCTGATAAATCCAAATTTGGGATAGTCTAGAATTCTTCCAAGGTATTCCTGCGTATATTTTCATAATTAATGTGAACGTACATTTACTACCCCTATAGAGCTTCCTAAATAAGCCGCCCCTGCTACTGGTTACTTTAGCATACAATAAACACACATTGAGTTTGATATTTACGACAAGTTCAGCGGTCGATATTATATTATCTTCATTTATTGCAGCTAATATTAGCTAACAACACAGCTAGCCACAGACCGATCGCTGGAGCACTTGAGGAGGAAACACTATGGGCCTTTTGGCCATTTGGTAATTGTATTTTAGGTGTATTAAGTGCCAATAGGCGGCTGGGCGTCTTATCTGGCCAACTGGCCATAAGTTGAAAATCTTATTTTACGATTTGAAATGATACCCGAAAGCAGAGTACCAGGCACTAAATACAAATACAAAACTGATAAAAAAAACTCAAGCTCATACTTATTGGTGTTTATACCAATAATAAAACTTAAACGGAATGGGAAAATAGATAATATACGAGGATTAGCGTTGTACGAGGCCACAAAATGGCGTAGATATTGGAAGTGGCTCGACTCTGTGTGTGTGCTCCTTAAGTATTTTGTATATATCGATCGCAACACGGCAACAACTAGAACAACACAACTACAACGACAACGGCTATATCAATATAGCAATTCATATCGCTCCGGTAACAAGCTCGAACCTCAGAGCGCCCCTAATCAATATCTCGTAAAAAGTCTTCGAGTGCCTGTGGACACAGTGTGCAGAAGTGCCGTTAGGCCCCGGAAAACGGGTAACGGGCAACCAGTTGCTCAGTTGGGCAATAAATGATTGTTCGGCGCGATAAAAAGATAAAATGTTTGACTTTTGTTGTTGTACAAGTAGTTGCTGCTGCCGGTTGCTGTTATTTAGGTGTAACACGCAGCAGCAGCAACAACAACTAGTACGTCCGACTCGAAGATACCCTGTATCGACTCGGCTGTTGTTGGTGATCAAAAATCTTAATCTGCTCTTAAATGTATGTACTTATTATGAGGTTGGAGATGCCGTCTTCCGGCTATTACATAGATTTACTTCAAACGGTTTACCCACTTCTTAATTATTTTCAAAGGGTATAGGGTATAACATCAACAACAACAATAGCTAAGTTATTTGGCTTGTTAGCACCTTTACTCTTTGGTTTTATGTTGTTGTTGTATTATGACTTGGTTTATTTATAATAATTTTTACCCCAAAGCATTATTTATAGCCTATATTAATATTCTTTATCTTTGAAAATAATACTTATGGCGCTGTTCCCTTATTGTTACTGTTGTAGTTGTTGGTTTTGTTGTTAGGTAGCACATTTCTACTGCTACTTGAAAGATAAAACATTGTTGTTTATTGCCGCTTGATCTGATAAAGCCACCGTGCAGCAGGCGTGTAGAACAGGCCCGGAGAAATCGGCAGGGGGCAGACGGGCGGGCGGACAGCCGGGCGATATCATATCCATGACCAATTCCAGAGTCCATGCCCAATATCTAGGTTGAGTTGAGTTAAGCATTTGATGTACATTTGATGAGGTCAGCAACGCACCCAGCCTGAAGTGGAACTACGCTATCAAAGGGAGCACTCGCAACGTGTGCATGTGCATATGCATGTGGAGGAGCAGGCCATATGGGGAGTACTGCAGCTAGAGACAACGTGGCGACTAACCACCGACAGCTCAGTGGAGGATTATCAGCAATGGCAGTTAATGCCGTTTGATTTTTGATTTATCACTTAACCCAAGCCAAACGCTTCTATTTACCTTGGAGTAGAAGCGGACAGAGGGCCAGGGCTGGAACAGACACTGGACTGGGTATTGATAACTCTTGAATGTGACATCAAATTTATTATAAAGTTGATTTATATCGAGCGCTGCACGAGCTGGCATCTGACAACTGACGGGCGCGCTTAGATAAACTGTCAGGTGGACAGCGGGCGTATCAGTGATAAAATTTTACCCTGTCGATAGATCGGCATGCATATACAGTGCAAGTCCACTCGACCACCCACAATTCCAGTTGATTTTTATACACTTTTCCCATTGAAAATGGAAAAGATTGGTTTGTGAAAATGTTTGCGAAACTAAAAATTTGAAATATCTATTCTCATATTGAAAATCTATTCCTATTACCCGAATACCGATAAATATTGACTTTAAGACAAGTTTTTTTATCTTAAAGATTATATCATAGCTAGAGCTATGAAATTTGGAACTTTACTTTCCCACATGCGGTATCTGGAGGAAGTTCGAACGTATGTTATGACAGCGCACAGCTGGGTACAGGGTAGATGTGCGTTTAAAATAGGTGCGTTTTTGATATAAGATAAATATAAGTTTAAGGGCAAAAAACAACAATTAAGAGTTGTCGATTTTAAGATTTATGATTTGGCACTAACGACAATCGACCGGCTAAAGCAGATGTCCGCCTAAAAGAACTGTCTATGAGCAGAGCTTTTACTGCACAAAGTACATGCCAAAGCTTGGCGGGCTCATGGAAACCGGCGCGTGAACATGTTGGACAAACAAATGCTAAACAAATCGGAGCACACGCAAAAAAACTTGTGAAAAGAACGTGCCAAAAATTATATATGTACATAAAGCACAAATATAGGCACATATAGAGGGTGTGGGGCTACTTACTGATTGGATGCTGGCAGGGATTGGTCGTGAATATCTCTTGGAAGTACGGACTGCATATGGCCAGGACGATTTTGTGCGCCTGCAATAGCTTGCCGTCGCATGCCAGCGTGACATCCACGAGATCTCCGCGGTCGTACAGATTCTGGAAGCCGCTAGCAATGTTGTCCTGGAAGTTCTTCCAGCAGAGTTTGAACTCATCGTCCATTGCGTTCGCCTGTTGTTGTAGCCTGTTGGCGGCGTTTCACAGCCAGCCAGCAAGTATTATTGTTGTATATTCGTTATTGTATTCTGTATGATTATTTTTTGCTTTTTTTGTGCCTTGGCTGCCACGCAAAACTGATTTGTAATTGTTTGTTAAAAATGCAGAGAGAAATCTTGAGCGGGCGCGAGTCTGTGTTTTTATTGCCGTTTTTTTTAATGATTCTTGTTTATTTGCTTTCGACCGTGATTCCTTGCCTCGTACACTTTGTGGCTGACATTCACAACTGATGCCACAGAATGTCAGGTAGAACATAAACACAAAATATATGCAAAAGCTCGTGAGCACGAGTGCCAAACGCCGTCGCACTCGGACTCTGATGTGAATTTAATTTTAGTATTTAATTTAAGCAGATGCTGCAAACGAATTAATTCTGTCGACGTTCACGCGCACGAACACGAACCGACTGCGTCCACAGCCACATTGACTTTGATTTCGGTTTTAATTAACACTTTTTGATTTAAAACATTTTTATCAGAAAAGCGTGAAATGGACGCTGTTTACGTTTCGCTTCGCTCACCGTTTGTGTGTGACAGAGAGAGACAGAGACAAAGAGAGAAACCAGGGATACGACAGATCATGCGTACAAGCAAAACAGCTGTTTAACAGCCAGTTCTGTAAAACGGGTTAGAATGAAATATTGCGGGACAGAATGCATTTAAATGGTGCCCGGGTAGCTTTCCAATAGCAAAACATATATATTTTTTAAATAAATGGAGAATGTAATCTTCTGATGTCAAAAAACTGTTGCTACTTTATTGAACTTATTACGAACATTTATAAATAAAATTTTCTGATGTAAAAAAAAAAGTTGCTACTTGAGTATTATATATATATAATATATATAGCAACATATATATATATATATAATATATATAAATAAATCCATATATATATATATATATATATATATATATATATATATATATGGATTTATTTAAGGTTAACATCCAACTCCTTTCGATCTTAATGTGTAGCAGAATGTATCGATTTTCGATATATTCTGATAATATTCCAGGCGCAAACTATAAATTCAATAGCGCCAACATTGCTGGTTGATAAGAGCTTATCTTAATTTGTAAATTCACCGACACAGAGTGGCCGGAGTCGACTTGGTTTGTGCTCTGAAACCGTAGAGTCAAAAATACGTTTCTAGGTAGCCAATGCGACCAACACAGTAGATAAGGCGGCCGTGTATAACCCACTTTGTATTTTAAACAAAAACAAAAACCCTCTTATCATACACTGTGAATGGTTTGCACGTTAATTATATACGCATACCTATATATATAGATACCAATGCCAATTGGTCACCGGTTTGATTTCTCTGATTTAGTGCTTTAAAAACGTTCAACTGCTTGGGTGGAAACGATCTTCGCTAATCTTTATATTATTATGGGTGGTTGTTGTAGTAAGCAAATGGTCAAATTCAGCAAGTATTCTTTAAATAATTGTTTGCCACTTCATTTTCCAAAGGTACTAGTAAATCGGTCGACTTACCACCGGTGCCGCCAGCGCCAGCTAAGCAACGAACCACAACATTGCCGGAATTCCCAGGCGAAAGTGCGATCAATAATTCTGGTGCATTTGGTGGAAGCGGAGGCGTCACCAACAGAGCACTTGAAGAGGACTAGCATAGGCTGAAAAATACAACTGGTGAAAGTAATCAATATGAATTGGAGCAATAAGTGTTTCATGAGCACGTAAAATTAAATTACATTTAAATTAATTTTGAACTTGGAGATTGTAATATCCGGGTATTGTAGATAATATTTTGAGATAAATGCTGTTATAAACAACAATAAAAATATAATAAATTTAAACCGAACGCCAAAAAACGCTTTACAACACTTGCGGCACAACTGTTGCTTAAGTATTCACGCATTGCTACTTAAAAATACTTGCGCCAAGTAATCGGTACGCAAATACTGGGCATTTATTCAGCGCTACACGTGCATGCCACTCGTGTGTTTTATTTTTGTTAAAAGTTGTATCAACTTTGGCTTTTTGTTTATGAAAACAGCGCCAAGTACACATAAAGATGGCAATACAAACGAATAAGCGGAAGAGAAAACACGAACCTGCATCCGCAGATCAACCAGACGATGCTGAAATAGCGGTGCCTAAAAAGGTACACAAGGAGTCCCACACGCCCAAAAAGAAGGCGAAAGAGGCAGAAGAGGAGAAGTATGTTGAACAAACTAAAGCCTCGGGTGAGACACCAGGAGAGCGGACCGAAGGCGAAACTGAGACACCTTCGAAAAAGAGAAAGCCCAGAAGAGGAAAACAATCAGCCGGAGAGGTTCCAAAGGATGAGAAAGTAGATGAAGCCGACATCAGTCCCGACTCGGGCATCGAGCCCGGGGAGAAGGCCATGTGGTTTCCTAATGATTTCAAAATGATGCACTTTCGGAGCAAGCTGCTGGGCAACAACTTCATAACGGGTATGTATGCACGTTGTAGTCCTGGCCAGACAAGGATTAAGATCATCTCTATCTAACAGAGTTGCGTCACTTTCTGTACATGTGTCAAACACGGCCCAAGATTGTGGCCAAGTACATTGAGAAGCGCGGCAAGCCTCTGGAGCTGGCCGAGGCCTTCAATCGTATCGACAAGAACAACGTGCTTCATGTGGGCTACCTGTGCGAGGCCCTGCAGCGTATCATCATGGAGATTCTGACCAATCAAAAGGGCCACATGGAATCGGCGGCCCATGCCGGGCGCTATTTTCTAAAGGCGCACGGTGTGGTGGTGGAGCTACTGCTGCATTCGGCGCAGCCGATCCATCGCCGCAATGCTCTCAAACTGCTCACGGCCATTGTGTGCGTCGACTCGGAGTTGGGCCGGCAGGTGCTCAGCTCCTACGACATACTGTCGAACGTACGTACCATGGGGGAGATGCTGTCGCATTCCAAGTACGACTACAAGAATGAGGATACCGTACGCAAGGCCTACATCCACTTTGTCCTGGCCTTTTTAGTTGATGGCAATGCGCTGCTCATTCGCAGCATCCTTGACCGCGCTCACCTGATTCGGGTGCTGGCCAAGGGCCTCATGTACGACGACCATGTGACCGTCTGCGTGGTGCTTAACACGCTGCGCCAATATGTGTTGGAGAATCCGAGCATACTGAAGACGAAGAAGGTAAACGTCTTTGACCTGGAGTGCTGCAAGTATATTCGCCGCTTGTACGACTGGCAGGGACCCCAGGGCCTGGACGCATGGTACAGTGGACGCAAGGATAGCGACTACGTGCCGGAGGAACGAGAGGCGGTTGCCGCTGCCGTGCATCAGCTGCTCCTGTTGCTGTTCACCTCCCGCAAGCACGGAATCAGCTTCGATGCGATGACCAACTACCGCCAGAAACACAACAAGTTGCAGGGCAAAATATTGGGCAGCCTGTTTCGGCCATACACCGACCAGCGCAAGATGGAGCTCATTTTGAAGACGCTCGAGTCCTGTCCCGATCTGGGCAGGCATACGGTGCGGAATTTCGCTGCATTCGTGAACCCGCTGCGATTGCCACCAGATGATTTGCCAAAGGCCATCGATTTGCTGGCACAGATAATTGCGGCGGTGCCGCCGAGCTCCCTAGCCGTTGCCATGGACAAAATGACGCTCACCGATTTCAGCTACTGGATCAAGGAGCTGTGTCTGCCAACCGAGGCGTTGCTGCACATTGTGAGCAAGGCTATGCTCAGGAGCCAAGAGTTCAATGTGCGCCTGGCAGTCAACCGGCTGCTGCTGGCCATGATGACGCAGTACAGCAACTACTTGAGTGCCGTCGCACAGCGGGAGCAGTCGAAGCGGGCGGGCAACTCTTTGCGCCGCTTCAAGTTCGAGCTGCTGAATCATCTGCTGGTTAATTTTCCACCCATCGAGGGCGTACTGTACTCACTGTTTATGAGCATACAGGAGAAGCATAAGCCGGGCGTAAATGTATTGGAGCATCTGTCGGTGACCCTCGAGCTGATCTTGATCATGTGCAAGGAGAATCGCGCTTTCGTGAACAAAACCAGCCAGATTCTCGACTACCTGGATGTGCTGCGTCCATTGTACGAGACGAACTTCGATGAGCCGCTCAAGCGGAACCAACCCGGCCAGTTGGACAAGGTGGAGAAGATCAAACTGGAGCTTAAATCAATCAAAACGATTTTGCTGCTGTTTCCCCGCTCGCTGCATCCGCAGGAGCAGCTGTTCGAGAAGGTGCTGCGCTCCTTCATCAAGGCCTACATGCTGAACGACCGGGCGGTAAAGACGGAGGCGGGTGAGCTGCTGCAGAGCCTGTTCCGGAACACTGGCATGTTCGATTCGTCCAGCTATGAGATCGACATCTGGCTGGAGGCGCTGATCGGCTTCGATGCGCAAACAGTAGAGAATGTGACCACCATTTTGCTGACCATACTCTCGCTCGATCTGACGCAGGTGGAGGAGCTGCCCACCCTGAACGCGGCCGAGACGGCCACCAATGTGGAGAACCTGCGCAAGCTCTTCGCCCAAATCGAGCAGGGTCAAACTGTGCAGGCGTATGTGGAGACCCTGACGCTGAGTAAGATGATGCCGCTGCTGCTGCAGGGCGTCACCATAGAGCCGCCCCACGATGCCTACGTGGAGCTGGTCTGTGTGTTGCTCTACCACTACCACACCAAGCCGGAGCAGGTGCAGCAAATGTACGAATCGCAGCTCTCCGAGCACACGCCGTACATGCGCAATTGGCAGCAGCTGCTGCCAGGTCGCCTGCCCGCTAGCATCTGTGAGCACTGGCCGCAATTGGCGCAACTGCAGCGTACGGTGCTGGAATGTCCAACGCAAAGCTTTGACGAAATATTCCCGGCTGCTGCGGTGGGCAGTGAGCACTTTGAGCTGGAGCTGGCGGACGGCAACAAGCTGGAGCTGCATCTCAGCCTGCGCAATCCACATCGCAATATGATCTACGCCCACGACTTGCTCTTTCTGCTCATCCAGCTGGTGGTCACCCAGCAGCTGAGCGCCCAGCAGTCGCAGTTCATTGCCGATTCCCTGATTCGGCTGCTGCAGATCGCCACCCAACTGGACGGCGGCCAGCAGATCGCCGAACTGACCGAGGACGAGCATCAGCAGCAGCAGGAACAGCAGCTGCAGCAGCAGCAGACGCACACGCAGCGTCTGCTGCATTACATCTACAGCATTCGGCTCAGCCAGCTGCGTGCGACGCAGCTGCTCAGCGAGACGAGCGACACGCAGCTGCACTATGTGACCTTCCTGCGACGCCTGACCGAGCACTGTCGCGCCCTGCCCAAGTTCGGCAGCTACACGGCCTACTACAGGCAGCAGCTGGTCGTCGCGCTGGAGATTGCACTGAACGAGGAAGACAACAGCAGGGCAAGTGTGGAGCAGCCCGCCCAGTTGCTGGAGTGCGTCGCCCTGGTGGACGCCTTCGAGTTAAATGCCGCGGAATGTGCGCAAATGTTGCAGCTGCTCTGCGGCAAGCTGCAGGCTGGAGACTTCTTTGCGGAGAACGGCAGGACGAATCACTACTTTGAGCTGATGCTGCGTCTGTTGCGTCGCCTGGGTCAGCTGCAGGAGCCCGTGGACTGCAGCCAGTCCGTGTTGAGGTTGCAGAGCTATTACGGCGAGTTCTGCGAGAGCGCCTTGGCCGAGCAGCTGGAGCAGCTGGAGACGGCGCTACTGAAGTTCCTGGTCAGCCAGCATCATCATCTGGGCGTGTGCGATGCACAGTTTTTCGCCAGCTTCTTTTCCACGTCCAATCGCAAGCTGAGCAAGGCGGCCGTGCGACTCGCCTGCCTCCTGCTGCAGCGCAATGCACAGCTGGCGCCGACATTTGCCCGGCTGCTGCCGGAGCATGTGGAGCAGAAGGAACTGATCTATCCCTTGCTGGACGTGGCCTTCAGCAGACGCTACGAGCTGGAGCAGTCGCTGCTGCAGCGCTGCTATCAGAGCTACAAAAACGGCATCCTCAAGAGCATCGAGAAGCCCCAAAAGGCGGCGCTCATCTACCGAGAGCATGCGCTGGCCAGTGCGACGCTCATCGGCCACTGTATGCCCAAGTCGGAGTGCCTGGATTACTGCCAGAAGCAGCTCAAGTTCGACGCCGTGGAGCTCTTCCAAATGCGCGTGCTGCGCGAGATTTACTGGCAGGCCTATGCCGCCGGCAAGGATGCGCAGCAGCAAGCCATTGTCTTTGTGAGCTATGTGAACCTGAATGTCCAGATGATGGCACTCGATCTGAAGAAGCAAAGCGTGCAGCTGGACAAGCTGGAGCAGCTGGCATTCAACTGCTACGACTGGTGGCAGCAGCACCCAGCGGATCAGCTGGATTGGACTCGCCTGCTGAGTGGGCCGCATTGGCTAAACTTCTGTCGCGGCTGCCTGAAACAGGCCATGCACATGGCCGAGGAGCAGCACCTCACACCGCAGCAGGACCACACGAATGGACTGCTGCTCAAGCTGCTAGCCTACCTGTGTGATCGGCTGTACGGGGACTACACCGAGGACGCGGGCGAGCATGTGGACGCTGCTCTGCTCTACGAGATGGCCTGCACGCACTCCTGCTGCTACGACCATCTGCTGGGCGAGACCGGCGCCGTGAAGACCCATCTCCTACAGCTGCTGGAGACGCTGGCGCGCAAGGCCCCGTCGGCCTTGCACAGCGGCCACATACCCGTCATCCTGGGCGCCTACCACGCCCGCCTGACGCCGGCCGATCGCTACGCCCTGGCGCTGCTGGAGCACTACGAGCGCCACGATGTGGGCCTAGCCCAGTATCGGCCCTTCATCTGGGGCGAGAGTGCCGTGGCCCACTATGCGCTGCGTGCCGTCGACGAGGATGAGCGCGCCAAGCTGCAGCAGCAGGAGACTAACGTGGCGCAGGTGCTGGCGCTGATTGTGCGCCAAACCTGCCAGTACACTATTGAGAACTTTCCCATCTGGCGCACGCTGCATGCCAGCCAGCAGCTGCCGGAGCTGGACTTTGTCAATCCCACGTGCAGATCCCAGAGATTCGGCGACAACGCCATGGAGCAGCGCATCGAGCAGGGCTGCTCGCAATTCGGCCAGGACGTGCGCCGGCTGTGCCCCAAGCGCGAGGAGCTCTACGAGCGGTGCTACGATCCGGCGTTCATTCTGCCCCTGATGATACACTGCTTTGCGCCGGAGTCCGCGGTGCGTGCGCAGTGGCCCGTACAGAATGGTCTGCTCGCCGTGAGCTTCTGTGCGCTATCCTCCTTGGACAAGGACATGCGACTCGCAGCCGCCTGCTGTCAGCAGCGATATCGTGCCCACTTCGAACTCTCGAAGTTCTACGAGAAGCCTCTGTGGACGCAGGCCTTTGACAACATTCAGTCCGGGCTAGGCGAGCTGCGCGACTCCTGGCTGGCGCAGCGCCGCACACACGGCGGCACGCCCCGCGTCCCGTTGATACCGGTGCTGTTCATTGCGCACAGCTTCAACCTGAGCACGGATCCTACGCATCTGCTGTATAAACGCCTGATGATGTATCTGCAGCTGAAGCAGAGCTTTAACTTTCAGACGATACCCGAGTTCAATATATTCTTCTACTCGCAGGAGCCGGAGCACCAACAGTATCGCGAATTCATCGTGCAGCTGCTTAGCAACGGGATCAAGTGCAGCGCCGATCTTTTCCTGCTGGTGTCCACCAACACGTTTAAGGTGCTGCTCAGCTTCTACGGCTGTAACCTGGCCACCCTGGACACCAATCTGCTGCTTCTTTCGGTGCTCTCCACCTGCGTCAAGATACCCGGCGCAGTCAAAATCATGCTGGAGCATGTCGGCATCCTGTCCTGGTTGGTGGGCGTCATACGCGATACACAATTCCATCAGTTCGACATCATTGAGGGCATTATTAGCATTCTGAATAATCTATGGTATGCCGTGGCCGCCAGCCAGTCCGAGATCTCCGATTATGCCCACGTCCAGCTGCGTCTGCAGCGTCTGGTGCTTCAATTGTTGCCGCTGATTTCGCCACGAGTTTCCATACCCGGCCTGGCCCGGATGCTCAATGTTCTGCAGAAGACTGCCACCAGCAGCGGGCAGTATCTGGCTCTGTCCGCCCATCAACTGGATCTGCTGCTCGACTGCGTCGCCCGCCACTGGCCCGAACAGATTGCTAGCGTGCGCTACTTGCGGAGTTTTGGCGGCATCTACGCCTGCCCCCGCTCCGAATACTGTGATTTGCTGGCAAAGGAGGAAAAACTGGACATGCACTCTGTACTCGCCATCTCCAGTCTGCGGGAATATGTGATCGAATGGTGGCAAGCTCATAATCGTCCAGCAAACCCCGAACAAGTTGAGCAAATAGCTGTAAATGGTGGAGCAGCAGTTGATGCACGATGAAGAGGCGTCCGCTCCTTAGTGGGGCAATTTAAAACTTAATTTTCACAATCGTGTTAACTATAAATCATGTTATTATAACTATACAAGTGTTAAAAATATATAATTTTGCATTGAGAGATTTTAATTTTCTCTTGGTTGTCTCCGCTTTATCCAGTTTTACAGGAGCTCTAGAAGTATGGGCCAAGTATTAAGTTTAACATGTGCATGATTTTTTATCAAAAAATTTAATTTTAAATAATGCATATACATATTTTGAATGTCGAATCAATTTAGAGGCCAAACCATGCCCAAAATGCCATCCAACTTGAAAATCGGTTTAGTTTTGGAAAAGTTATGAGAGTTTGAAATATGGGAGCTATGGATCCGACAGCTTTACATGTTAAAATATTTGGCAATATTGGCATGATTTTTGACAAAAAATTTGACCCCCTCAGAATCGGGTTTAAAGTTGTTTTTTGTACTAATAATAATAGTCACAATCGATTAAAAATATAATTTTAAAATTCAAAATTTTGCAAAAAAAATTTTGTTGAAAATCATGCTTTTTTACCAAAAAATAAAAAAAAAAATTTTCAATAATGCATATCTTTTGATTGTAAAATCATTATAGAGGTCAAGCCATGTCCAAAATGTCATCCAACTTTAACTTTATATGTTAAAATATCTGGGAATATAGGTATGATTTTTTAAAAAAAATTTTACCCCCTTAGAATCGGGTTTAATGTTGTTTTTTATACTAATACTGATAGCCACAATCGGTTAAAAATATAATTTTAAAATTCTAAATTTTGGAAAAAAAAATTTTTTTGAAAATCAGTAAGGGGGGATAATGCATATCTTTTGAATGTTGAATCAATCCAGAGGCCAAACCATGCCCAAAATGTCATCCAACTTGAAAATCGGTTTAGTTTTGGCAATTTTTGAAATTTTTTGAAAATTTGTTTTGAAATTTGAAAAATGGGAGCTATAGATCGGGGAGCTTCACATGTAAAGTTATTGTCCATTTTATTCTGTTACTTTACACTTTACTTTATCTGACGGGGGCTATCACGAGCATAAACCCAAACTTCGTAAACAAGTACAATTACTTAGGAAGTAGTACAGCAGCTAGTTTAAAGATATAAATACTCGTTAGAGATATATACTGGCACTATATGTACATATATACTATAATTATTGTGTGGATATAATGTTTCGCATTTGCCGTATGGCGGTCACTAGACGCGGTTCGCATCCACTGCTCAAGTTAAGATACTGCTCAGGCGCTGCCTTGAGTAGAGTAAGGATCTGTGAGAGCTGAAGGTTGATGGTAAGGCCCAGTTCCTCCAGGACATTTGACAAGTACTCAATGTCCACGCTGAGCTGCGTGGCGGATGAAGCGGGCAGCGACTTGATCTGCAAGATCTGCGCCTGGTACATGACACAACACTGTTCCACGACAAGAGAGAGCAGGACGTCGGCGCAGGGTATCGCCTGGGTGTACCTGATGTTGCACAGTTCCAGTGCTTGCTTAAGCAGCGCCGACGGCGACAGCAGCAAGGGTTCCAGATGTTGCGGCAGCGTGAGCAGATATTGGCCAATCTGCGTGATGCTCTCCTGGGGCGCAAAGCTAAACGCGGGCATGTTGATGCCCGCCGATGTATACGCCTCCAGGGGCGGCCGTATATGCGCCAGATGCGCCTCGATGGGCTGCAGCAATATGTTCAGTGTGATGTCATGCGTCTCGGCCAGATATGTCTTCAGTGTGCCATAGATCAGCGGAAAGATGCCCAGGCTATCCGCACTAGTGGCTGCCGTAGCCTCGCTGCGCTTTTGCTGGTAATCCACAATGCTGGTGAGCAGCTGCGTGCGCGTCGCGTGCTCGCAGGTCTGGTATAAGCTAATGGCACCACAATTAGCGGGACGCTGCAGTCGGTTGGACAAGGTGACCATGCGCAAGTGCAGCATCTGCTCAAACTGGTGCAGTTGCAGTTGAAAATCTGTTAGACATTGCAGCTGGGACATTGTATACTGCAGCAGGGACCAGTTTTCGCTGCGTGCCGTGCCCACACCCGCTCCCGCAACCGCGGTGCTGCCGCTGCCGAGGCTGAGGCTGAGCTGCCGCTGTGTACGACTAAAGTTCTCCAGCTGACGCTTGAAGATGCCATTGAGTACCGTGATAAGCTTGCACAGCGCCAAGTCATTGGTTATCGAGGCGCAACGAGCACAGGCCTGCTGCAGCCACTCGTAGAGCTTGCGTGTGCTGTCCTCCAGATGACGGACCGCATCACTGGGTGTGGCCTGGTTTGATAGCAGCCGGTCCACTTGCGTGGACAGCTGTGTTTCTTCCAGCCGTGGATATTGCTGTATGAACTTGTGGAAGTACTCAAAGACAGCCTCGCCCAGCTGGCGATGCAACTCGGCTGATAACGTGATGTGCGACTGCTCGAGCGTTGAGTTCAGATGGAGCACGAAATTTTGATTGGCCTGTGCGTACTGGGCCAACAGTTCCAGGCGCTCATTGGAGGTCTTCAACAGCTGCAGTATGTGGGCATCGCGTGTAGGCTGCAGAGCTGGCAACAGCTCGGCTATGACCAGAAATGGCTGCGATTGAGCCACTTCCGCTGACTCATCCACGAAGAGCTGAATGCACCACTTCAGCTGGCGCTGGCAGTGCTCCAGCAGCTGGTCGTAGAAGAGCGTCAGAAAGTGGTGTTGCGGCGTCTGCTGCGACTCGGCCACCTGTAGCTCGAGCGTTTGCTTCCACTGCTGCTGCAGCACATTCTTCTGGACGGCTCGATAATATTGTTGCAGTTGCGGCAGTCGCTGAATACTGCTAAAGATTTGCACATGCCGCTGGGCCTGCTCTAGATTCGACTCGGCAAAGCACTGAACCAGACTGGGCGAAGCCATGGCTTCTAACCGGTTTTTGAAGTCCTCCACCTGGGTTTGACGTTCGGCATGCCCGGGAAGCTGTTCCTGCGCTTGCAGTGACTTCTGGAGCGCTGTCAGCTTATCGCACACGCCCTAAAATGAGTAATAATGAACATGAGTAATTTTTCGATCGCTCTTTCCCTTTGCCCACCTTCATATCGTTGCGTTCAAAAGAATCTTCCAGTTCAGCCAGCAGACTGCCCCAGCCGTCAGACTCCTGCAGAGATTCCTTTGCCGCCTGCAGCTTAGTTTGCAAGCTATTCAAACGCTCCAAGGTGGCCATGCAGTCGCCCGTCTCTTCCTGCACGGCGGCCACTTCTTGCCGCATCGCGCTCATCTTCTGCTGCAGTAACGCTACGTCGCTTTGCAGCGTGGCAGCTTCCTTGGCAATGCGTGGCATGCTGGCGACCACCTGCTGACTGGACTCCTCGACGGCATAGTTTACCTGCTGCACATACAACTGCAACTTGGCCACGTAGCTTTGTATAAACGATGTAGCCGTTGCGCCGCCCTCTTTATTATGATTTTCTTCTCTATATTTCTTACAGTTAGCATTTATCCAATCGGCGGCAGAGAAATTGGGTTCTGACAACGCCGAAATATCCATTATTAATACAGATCTAGTACAAATTACGAAACAAATTTTAATATAAATTCAACCGTTCGAGGATACAGGTGTTTAATATTTAGTGCTGGCAACTGTCTAGTTATATTTAATGCAAATGCAACCACTTGAAGACACAGCTGTTTAATGTTCAGTGTTGATAAATGTCTGGTTTTTTTTCTGAGCAACATTGATGTTGTGAATTGAGTTTTAAACAATTAAAAAATATATTTATAAACAGTTCAGAATATTGATGTGACCGCAATTAAAAGCCAAGACTACAAAACCATTGTCATTGATTAAGCCAAAATAGGCATGTCACCGATGCGTGTTTAGTATGCGCATAAACGAGACACATACACACATCAATAGATGCACACATACTATTATTTGTGAGTCTGATACTTTGCTTGAACAACAACGATTTGTTTAACAGCTTATGCTAATGTTTTAAGTAGGTGAAACATGTCAGTTTGCCAAGCCGATCCCTGGCAAGTGAAAAACAATAACATTGAGCAGCAGGAAAACGGAAATAGCACAGTGATTGAGAAATTTGAGGATAATTTCACCCCCAATAAACCAGAGAGGCACACACCAGTAATCGGCAACAGTAAAGCTGAAAGTAATGCCACAGTCTCGCAGCTCCTCGAGCCACTGCCAGACTCGGCAAATTACCTGCAACTACTAGGTGCGTATTAAATTGAACTATGGAACAGAAATTTTCGTCACGTTGTCATCCCCCTCTGCATAGAGCGGAAACTGCAAAAGGTGCAAAAGGGGAGCAAATTGCTGGACTCACTGCAGGAGAAGAAACAGGATTGCATGCGCTCCTTGCTAGCCTCGAACGGAGTGCCAGCAACCACACTCGAACAATTGCTCGAGTTTGATACGCCCATTGAGAGCGGTCGGCTGCATCGACATCTGCTGCCTGTGCAGGCGGTTACTCTGGGCGAAACATTGGAGATAGTGAAGTACGACGCTCTCGAGGATAAAACCGTTGTAGAGAGCGAGCAACAGGAAGAGCGGGAATAAGAAGGAAATAACTAAAACATACCATGGACTCACCGTTTGGCAATGTGTTCCTGTTCCTCACCGAATTGGCTTGGAAGAGTCGTTTAACCATACCCGTACTTGTCACCACAGCGTTTCTTGTCATGGACATACGTTTGCAGATCGAGATTAACATACAAACTGGACAAGTGGTACTTGAAACCCATTCAGGGATAACAGAAATATAAAACCAACGTTTATTTCTCTAATTCCACAGAATGCCAGCGACCTGGATGATCCCGAGGATGGCTTTGAAGAACATTTACCACATGGCGCTTATGCCGTGGAAGAGGAGAGTGACGTCTACACTGATGATCTGGAGGAGTATAATAGCGAGTACACCAACGGAGATGGAAATAGCAGTGACACGTCGCGCTACAGCGCCGATATCTATGATGATTTGGGCTCGGAGTACGACGTGGAAAATGATATTGATGCTTACTACGCGAGCGAACTGCACTTCTAGTTTGACGTCTAATATAAATTTATAGAGTAACATGTACACGAGAACTTTACTTGTGTACATTAGATGTATATGCATGCAAATATCCACAGCATTACGTATTTATATATTTCGGTGTAATCGCAATTTGAAACCAGTTTAAGCCAACAGATTGTTTTGCATTTTTATTTTCCTTGGACTTTACATGTATAGCTTTATCAATTCGTCGCTTACCGCCGATGGCGTTAGTATGCCCAAATCGGTGAAGAGCAGCGTTATATATGCGGGTGGTGTATAGTCAACCAGCGGATGCACCTTGGACACATCGTTTAAATGCTTGCGCGAGTACTGAAAGTACAAAAAGTTAAAAATACGCTTCAAGCGTTAATTTTCCTATACAATCCCTACCTTGTACTCGTTTGGCAAATCTCTCTGATTTAGTGGGTATAGTCGAGAGAACTTGAAGCTTTCGGAGAGCACGTAGAAGGGCTTCTTCATCTCGCGCGCACACAACCCCATTGTGTAAGAGCCTATGCGGTTGATGATGCCGCCGCTCTCAACGACCGCCTCGGCGCCAACCATAACAAAATCAACCGATTCCATCACATAGCCGGTGGCAGAGTCCAGAATGAGCGTACAATCAATACCGGCCGCTTGCAATTCCTGCACCATCTCCTCGCTAAGGACGGATACAGCATTAAACACAAGTTACATTGAGAGCCTTCTATGTGCACTTGCCCAGAGTTTCCTACGCCCCCTTGAGTCACGAACACATGAAAGGTCTTTTTGTTTTGCGATGCCGCTATCAGCGCCTTGAGGACGACGCGGGAACGCGAGTGGGTTAGGATTCGACAGCCATCGCTTATGAAACGTTGTGCTTGCTGTGAAATGACCTGTCGCGAATTGAGCAGCTTGGTTAGAAAGATTTTCCCCCTATTCAACATTATCTGTCGGCACTCCTCCATGTGTTTGTCGTCCAAGCTAAGCGTAATGAAGCGACAGAAAAGCTCTCCGGCCGAGACGATAGCAGCAATGGACAGATCCGTATTACGCATCGCCGCCACAGCCTCGCGCATTGTGGTGTGTAAAATGTGTATGGTACCAACTAAAAGGTACTCATATTATTGTTCGAATTGTTAAATAAAAAAAATTGAGTTACATTGTTTCTTCTCCAATATCATCAGCAGCGTTTTAATAGCCGCTATACCAGAGGACATGTCCTTGTCGTCGTCGAGCAGCTGTAGAAAGTACTTGACCACATCTGCGAAACCGAGTAAATACATTGAAAATCGAAATAAAAGGTTTATTTGGCTTACCGAATTCTGCGCCCGATTTTGTGTTTTGTGGCATTTTGAAAGCATAAAATAAACTGTTGTTCCTCGTTGTCAACAATTGTGGTTGGAACAGCTGTTGCGGTTGCACTGGGTTAGTACACGTATCGACAGGTTTTACGGACCAAGTACAAATCGAATGTATTAATTGAAAACCAATTAAATTGTCGAGCACATAGATTGCATTAAATAATTGTTTAAATATAAATCTAAATACCCAACATGTAAATATTAATAATGCAGATAATTATGCATTTCAGTATATATTTTTGAACATTGGCCACACACGCTGTCGCGCCAGTGCTGCAGCGCGAGAACATTGGAAACTTAGCCAACACTGTGTGCCGGGGCTAAAAAGTAAACAATTGAATACTGTCGCAAATGTTATTTTGTTTTTCTTTTTTTTTCGGCATATCGTATGAAAATTAACGAAATGTGCATTAAATTAGACACAAAAACGATTAATTAACTAGGGAACCCGCTGGAGCTTTGGTTAATGCGCTTTTTCAACGTGTAGTCGTGGACAGCGACCATGTTTAAGCTTGAGTCCTACATAACACCAATTTTGCTAAACTACGTGGCGAAATATGTTAAGAACATTCGCGACGAAGATGCACAGGTTTCGTTGTGGGAGGGCGAGGCAACGTTTCAGAATTTGGATCTGCGATTGGACGTGCTCGAGGAGGAGCTCAATCTGCCTATTGAGCTCGTCTCCGGCCACATACACGAGCTGTCCATCCAGGTGCCATGGACAAAGTTAACGTCGGAGCCCGTGCGCATCGAGATCAATACCATTGAGTTTGTGGCCAAGCTGCCCAATGAGGAGAGCAAGCAACGACGTGCCACGTTTCTCCACGAGCAGCGACGTAAGCGCAACCTTGAGCCCGAAGAGCAGCAGGCCAGCACCAGCAGTTCGGGTGTGGTCAACAAAATCATTAACAACATCAACTTGCAATGTCACAACATCATTTTGAAGTACGTGGAAGACGATATTGTGGTCTCAATGAATGTGCAGTATTTGAACTTCTGCGCTGCCGACGACAAATGGCGTCCTGCCATGGTGGATGTGAATCCCGTGGCAGTTTTTATGCGCAAGCTGCTGCAGGTGTCCGATTTGACCATATGCCTGGATAAGCGCAACACGGCAGGCCGTATTGAAGTGTGCCAGGAGCCGGTTCTTTACCGCTGCACATTGGAGGTCCGTGTGCTGCGAAAGCACAACGTCAGTACCGTCAACACCACCAGCACGACACGGGTTGGGGTTTTCACCAAATCGCTGGACATCAATGTGTCCTCGTTGCAGCTGCCCATGGCTATGAGGCTGGTCAAAATGCTACTGGAGCTGAAGCCCGCTGATCTTGAGGAAGACATCTTTAACTTGGAGGAGCCCGTTGAGTCCGCTAATGTCGGCGCGTTAAACATCTCGCCAACCAACGAAGCGTCAAGCTCCATGTTCCAGCGGGCCTGGAATCTGTTGCCCAGCTTCGATACACCACCGACCTCTGCATCTGCCGAGGATCCAATTGGCCATGCCTTCGATGTCGGTGTCTATGCAGAGGAATTAAATTTTCAACTCAAGAACTCTGAACTAATCACCGACCAGGCCATGGGCGGGATGACGCGCATACGCTATACACCTATTATGCGCATCAGCCTGGGCGGCATTTACTACGAACGGTCTCAGCTCAAAGAGAACGACTGGACGAACGTGAGGGCGGGCTTGTCCAGCATTTGTATGGAGCCGCTAGGTGTCTATCGAAGCGATGATCCCATTGACCGCAATCTGATTAACACAAAAGAGGTAATAAAGACCTGTGTAATTGAATTCCATGACTCAACTTTCGGTCTGCCATTTTCAGTTCCTCAACGAGCGCGCCTTCATCGACAAGAGTCTTTTTGATGAGCAGTACAAGTTCGCGGAGCACACGTGGTTCAGCCATAACCATGACGACTACTTTGCTCGCAACACCGACGAGTACATGCTCTTTCGCAGTCCAGTGCTCGCCTTTGACATTGTCGAGTGCCGTGCACCGAAGCCCGCCAAGAGTCAAGCGTCGTCACCTGCACAGCTGAAAGATCTGGGGTTGCGCGTGAAGTATCGTGTGCTGTCTGCCGGCATCACCTTCCATTTCTCGCAGTCGTTTCTCCAGGTTAAAAATGTAATTAGTGATTTATTGCGTCCTTACGATTACTCAGGATATCATGCAGAGACCAGGAATGAAAGTGTCAGCAGTCCAGTGAGTAGAGAACAGGAATACAAGAACCAGTACATGACCTATGCCGATTTTGAGTACCTCATTGGATTTATGCCCACTTGCAACTATAAAATCGAGCTGCGCGACATGACCGTAAAGTTCTACCCCCGACAGCAGAGCGCAGACAGCTCATCGGCCGCCAACTACCACCGTCTGAGCACCACAGTTACCCAGTCGCTGCTGCCCTATTTACAGCTGAAGTTGTCTTTGGCGGAGGGCGTCATCTGCGGTCCAGCGAATCCACAGCGTCTGGTACAGTTAATAACACATCTGAAGGACAAGCCGCGCGAGATAATCGATTCCTGCTACAATTCCTACAAGTTCAATGTCAAGAACCTGACGCTTATGGTGCTCAACACCACTCCGGAGATGGGCAAGGCCAAGCTGCTGAATATACCCAGCATGCAGGTAGAGTTCAAGCGACTTCTTCTGCCCACTTATTGGCGGAAGAATATAACTGCACTGGAGATAGCCGAAATAAATACGGAACTCGTCAACGTGGAGTTCTCCAAGCGCGAACTCGTGCTGATCAGTCGTATTGTACCCCTGATATTAAGCTACAACGGCGTCCAGCTCGGCGCCCTGGCCCGTATGGTAGCTCTGGCCAATATCTCTTCAGACGTAATCAAGCTGCAGACGCTGATCACTAAAGTGCGCTTCAACTATCGGAAGTATGACACGCATCTGGCCATACTGTTCTCCTTGCGCAACCTGAACGCAGATGTCTACCACACCATGATGAACATACGTAACGTGGTGTTGTCCACGAACAAGGGTGTTACCAACAAATGGCTGGAACTGCAGCTGCAGTTCCCGCTGGAGGAGCCGAACGCGGAAAACAACCTGACACCCGCCACCGCGGTGTGTCTTTGGCTCGAGAATTTCCGCCTAACGCTGGATGTCTATCTGCTGCAGTTTGTCAACTCGTTCGCCAATCCCGAGGATGTTGTAGAAAATGGTAAGCGTTCAATAATACTACTACATAAAAGCTAAAAATCTACAACATTTTATCATCTCTTAGATATAGAAACGGAGTTTGATTCGTTCAGCCAGTCCGAAAGGTTTCCCTCGTTTTCCAACTTTTCGTCGACTTCAGTAGCAAAGATGACGCAGACCGATGGAAATTTCCGTCGCGTTAGCCGCAGCAATAGCAGAAAAGTCTCCATACCAGCAGAGACTATACACGCGAGCTCCGAGCGTGACGAGAAGCCCGCTACGCACATCGAAATAGCTAAGGCTGTGCAAAATAGCGAACCAAGTGAGAATGAGACTTTTGACGTGGTCCAGTTAATGAAGCGACTGAGCAGAATAGTTGTGGTCCTTGAACTGGCCAAGGCCACAGTGGACGTGTGTGAGGTAATGCTGCGAAGAACGACCAATGATGCGGCTGTGGAACACACATCCATTCGGCTGTCCCCCATGAAGATCAAGTCCAGCAACGGCGACGAAGTGCTGCGCGGCAACATACGCACTACCATCAATGTGATGAACAACGCCGAACTGTGCAACTGGGTAATGGAAATAAACGACTTTTATGTGTGCTATCGCCTGGCATCGAAAGTTGAGATGATTGTCGAGCCTGTGCGAACAACAATCACGCTGGCATTGTCCCACAAGGTTGTCAAGAAAGCCACGCCTGCGACCGAATTTCATGAGAGAACGAATGAATCATTTATTGAGGATTCCAAAATTGAACCGACCTTAGCTTCCAGCAGGTCAAAGAAAGTGGAGTGGGTGGAAGAGACAGTAAATGAGAGCCAAGAGGACACGTACTCCATCAACGTGCACGTAGATATGTCAGCTATAAATATTTTTGCTCGTCATGTAGGTGCCCATAACAAAGTGCTCTGATCATGGAATTACAATTGTTTTTTCCCCCATTCTCCATTTACAGATAAAACTTTTGCATGAACACTATCAAATCGTGTGTGCAATCTACAGGGCGCTCCGTTTGTTGAGTGTCTGCCAGGTGCAGCACAATGAAGTTAAGCCCAAGCCCAGTTTAGAAATGTACACGGGTAGCGCACAGAACTATGCGGTTTTAAGAGAGTTCTTGGAGCTGGATCCCAACTTTAAGCCGGCCGCCAAGGATTTGGGTGAGCTGCATTGGACTGCAATATATGTTCAAATATTTATTCAATTTGCTTCTTGCAGATCTAAAAAGCGAGCCCACATTGATCATTTTTTGCCAGTGGACTATTCCGCGCATCTCGTTGGAAGTGGAAAGCTTCTGTGATCACAAGCAACGTAAGGTACTACTAAGCTTTGAGGATCTGCTGCTGAATGTGGACAGACATGAGGATTTTACCAAGATCACCACCAAAGTGGAGAACGGAATTCTCAACTACTACGAGGCGGTGGTGCTTGACGAGTGGAAACTCATGGATGACTGCCACATCAAAATGCTAGGAGACAGCTCCAATCTGCCGCTCATTAACGTTGTCATAACAACTGTCAGCCTACAGGACCTATATTCCAAGATTGGAGCTCGCAATCTAAACAACAAACACCGCACAATCTCTGAGCTGCTGATTGACGTGCAGCCCATCGAAATGATATTGCACATGGAGCGGATCACAGAATTCTTGCTGTCGCAATGCGATATTTTGGATGTACTGCGCAATGGTGCTCCGCAAGATGCCAACTCGAGCCGACGCGAAACGGTCAATGCGAGCATAACAACTGTGCAGGATCTGCCCATAGTCCATCTGAATAGCAAAGGCATCTATATCTATATTCCAGTGAATACGGACAAGAAGTGCTGCAGCGTGCTACTGCTGCGGGTGAGTGTGAAGAAGGAAGAGAAGCCGAGCCATAAAACTCAATTCTTTATATGATTGCTTTGCTCCTGCAGGTGGAGAGCATTAAGCTGGTCCCAAGTGTAGATAATCCCCTGGTGCGGCAGCCAATTCGACAGGATATTTACAATAAGGCAGCTGAGCTGAACATGCTGAGCACTCCGGGTGCACTGGTCGAGGATCGTCAGTACGAGTTGAGTGTGCGAAAGATTTCGCTCTCCTCGGGAAACTGGTTGCAAACCCTGAATCATCGGTTGGAGAAGACGTTGGCAAATAAGCACAGCAATCCGGCTTTGGAGTGGAACAAGCAGTCGCGCTCCACAGAGCTCGAACACATGGATATCTTCAAGGATTTTGATTTCATCACTGTGTTTGCACCGGCCATAAGCTACGATCGGTTTTTAATCTGCGGCGAAAGCGTTGAGTACAACTGTGTGACGGATTTTGTGGCCACGCTGAACACTCATCAGATTCACCTGATCTCCTGCATTATAAACCACGTGCAGCGATTACAAAGGTAGGTTTACTTCCGTTTCCACTCAGGAAAACCAAACACTAAGACTCATTACTTTGCATTTGGATAGCATTATGGCCCAGCCATGTCCAGAGCTATGCGGTGCATCTAAAGCAGCATTAAACGGCAGCAATTTCAATCTGTCAATTGTGGAAATGAAGCACAAGCAGACGATCTGGTCTCAGACTTATAAAAGCAAAACGCACAGTGAGTGGCTGAAGGCGGCTGCCCGGGATAACTTCGTGGATGCCAAAAGCTCTAGCGACGTCATGTTGGGATCCTGTCAGAGCGACTCTGGCATAAACGTAACCAAGAATGTGATTGGTGCACCGGCAGCGATTCACTTGCACTCGGAGGTGCCCGGAAGCGTCGCTCGTAATAAGCTGACCCATGGACGCAGCGTCTCGTTTGTAGCGGGCATATTCGCGCTCAAGATCTATGATGTGCTGGAGATAGAGGAGCAGGTGGTGCTGCGACCGCTCCTGTTGGTGACCATTTCGCAGCCCAGTTTCATGTCCACGCAAAGCCCGCGTGCTGCCATTACGCAGGCTTCTGTTTTCGACTTTAATATTTATTTGGCTGAGCTGGAGACGGAGCGGAAATTTATCAGTTATGAGGAGGCAATGAATGGACACTTTAGCGTGCCCGTCTTTGATACGCAGCCCGGCACGCTGGGCAGCTCGGGCATTCCACCGCCGCTGCTCACAGTGAAGTCGCACAGCGATCGGAGCCACCAGGTGGAGGTGGACATTGAGCTGCGCAAACCGATGGTGCTGCGCCTGTGCGAAAGCAGTGTTATGCTGCTATCCAACGATCTCATACGCATTTACTCCCTACTCGCCGAGACGCCATACTTTGCGCAGCGGACCGAACGGCCTGTGGTGCACACAACGCCCTTGCGTCAGTTAAAGCTGCAATGCTTCAATGCGGATCGCCTGCATCTGGCGTGCGATCGACTCACCGTCAACTTCTACGATGAGATGCAGAGCTACAACTGCAGCGCCGTCTGCCTCGACTTCAGTGCGCACGTCAAGTTCACTGCTCGACCTCAGAAGGCCTCCATAAATTCCACTCTGGGCTCTGTCTATGTGCAAACCGGAAATCGGATTTTGCTGCATCCGCTGCTGATGCGCCTCTCGGCCGATCTGCTGAGTGAGACGTGGTGCGATCAGCTGCTCACAAGCATCACGCTCAAGTTCAATGTGCTCCACGTGGATGCGAGCATTCAGAACATTTTGCAGCTGCGCAAGGCACAGGCTGGCCTGGACAACATAAGGGCGCATATAGCCAACAAGTGGCAGCACTTTCTTCAGCACCGTCCGATGCTGGGCCATCCGCCGGACGGCCCGCCCAAAGCATTTCTAAAGTACACTCCTTCCCAGGGGGAGATAGTGCGCGCGAAAGCGGCACATAAACCCAAGGCGGAATTCTATCAGGATGACTTAAGGTCTGTTTATATAATTTGTATTGCTTATCTTTAGAAAATATTCCTCATATTTCGGAACTGTGTTTATTTCGCAGAGCTGGCGCCTTTCAGTTCGTCTATCTGAACACGGACACCATGCTGCCCATGCCCTACCAGGTGCAGATCATTAAGAAAAATTATGGCATCATTTGTTGGCGCTATCCGCAACCCCGCCAGATGAGCAGAATACACATCTATCCCGTACCCATGCCCGTAAGCCGAGCAGTGAATGAATTCCCACAGCTCAGTTCTGTATTTCTCTTAATCTTTTGTTGTCCAGGTTGATAATCCCATTCATATCAAGTGTCGCATGGAATACTTTAGCGATACGCACGAGACGTTTTTGCACTACTGCGACTTTGAGCTCTCCGAGATTGCCAGCAGGCAGCTGACACCACCGGAGCGCAACATAAGCGCCACCATTTGGCGGGTGGTGATCATGCAGTCACTAATCTCTGTGGACGGCACTTGCTTTGATCCGGAGGAGGACGATGACCTGCAATCGGTAAGCCATGAGTTCAACCACTAAGAGAGCTGACAATTTGCAACGCCACTCCATTCCACAGATCGAAAACAGCCGCATCGTGCAGGATTTGAAGCGAAGTGCTGACAATGACTTCATCCTGCATCCCAAGGTTCTGGTGGGCTGCATGCGCATCGACACCACCTTTCAGGCGGATCTGGTGCCAAAGCTGCAGCTGCTGCTGTGCTGTCAGAACATTGAGCTGAACTTTCTGAACCAGCCGGAGGTGTCGAATGTGTTGCCTCCCCGCTCAAGAAATACAAAGTGAGGTCCACTAATGAGATAACGCAGACCTTCCTGACCGTGCACGTGGATGATCTGAAGCTGCATACGGCGATCTATACGCGAAACAATTACAGCGTCGAGACGGACTTTCGCAGTCGCATCAAGTGCCTCGACTACGGCTGCCTCACCATGTTGGATGTCATGGAGCCAATCACCTTCAATAGTTACTTGCGATTCAACAACATGAAGCGCTTGCTGCACGCTAACTTCTTGCTGGATAAACTGCGCTTCAATTGCGGACCCTGCGTGATCCACACGCTGCTCTGCTCCAAGCAGCACTGGCAGGAGCTGCTGCAGCAAACCGAAGTGATCCACACCTTGATGCCAAAGTGCGCGATTGTCAATCGCATGCAGACGCTCTTCGCCTTCGGCCAGACTGGCACGAGCGAGCGCATCTCTATGGCGCCGCAAGAGCTACGTCCCTACTACTTCTGCAGCGAATTCCATGGTCAGGAGTTAACGTTTTTTATCGAAAATATTGACACAAATCAGGTTGAGGTCAGCGAATCGGTCCCAATTGTCCTGAAGTTTGAAGACGAGCACCTGGTGCGGCATTTGCGTATAGGCGAGCATTGCCTTACGATCAAGCTGAGCAAGATGTCCGCCACGCAGATTTATATTCTGGTCAAGGGCCAGATTGAGCTGCTAAGCATGGTGCCGTTTGAGCTGATAGCCGAGTTTCGAACTGAGGGCAAGCAGGAGGATGAAAATGCTTCAAATGCGCTGATACATTTGCTCGACGCCAAGGGGCGAGTTTCCTTCTACCAAGACGTGGTTCGGAATGCAGAGATCAACATGAGGTTCGTGGACCACAGTATCATGTCGATTTTAAATAACTAGCCAATTCGTTTGTCAGACTCAAGCTGAACGCAGCCAACGGCAAAGGACGAACAGGAGACATACCGCTGAAGCCCAACAACAGCCTGCCCTGGCTGGTCAAGGTGCCGACACAGCTGCCGCAGCAGTTCATCAGCTTGTGGGTGCGCATTCTGCGCGAGGATGTTGTGCTTGGCAGCACGGATGATTTTCAGCCGCAAAGGATACTCGTTAGCATTTGGCCCATATTTGAGATCTGCAATTTGCTCAGCTGTGAGCTGCAGGCAACGGAGAGCAGCACCGAGGAGCACTTTGCCATTGCCGGCGAGGGCGGTCGCCAAGCCCTCAGCACGCCCACCACGCACTCCACCGAGCATTGTGTGACGTTTGAATTTCCGTAAGTTTGACCTCATTAATAAGAGTTCCCGCTAAATTATTTCCGTCCGTGTTTAGTTGTGCTCTTGGCTCTGGTTCCCAAAGCAAATACACTTTCATGCTCAAGTCCATGGATTGGCAGAAGTTCTTCCACTACGAGCCTGCGGATTGGACTATTGAGAGCACGCTGCACAAGCTGGACAAGTCGCTGAAGCTCAGATGGCCGCTGAACGATGCTGAGGAGCTGCGCATGCATCGACCTTTCGAGCTGCTCAACCAGCTTGATGTCCAGTACCGTGCACAAGCAACACGGGCATTTTCGTGCACCCTGGGCCTGGAAATTGCCGCCTGGGGGCTGTTTATCAATGACACGGGTCTGGACGTGAGCATCTGCCTGCCGATGGATGGTGCTCGCTATCCGATTCGCGCCAACTGCTTGGAAATGTTGCCTGTGCTGAGCAGCCACTTCACCGTTGATGTGTCCTATGGCTCAAATTGGATTTCCTCGATGCCCATTTGCGTGGAAAATCAGGCACCTACGGCCAGAGGCGTAGGGCGTCATGTGCTCTTGCGCGCCAATTCATATGTGGATATTGTGCTGGTGCACAATGAGGATGTGCTACGGTTGCTGCTCGACTATAAGGTGGAGGACGGACGGCGTGTTTTCAAGCTGCGCTCCAAATTCGTCATAACCAACTTTACAGATGTGCTACTGTCTGCCCTGCCGCTGACCATGGATCACAAGGAAACGTCTTGCCGCGCCGAAGTGAACTCCTTGGACTTCATTATGAGCATTCGAAGTCTTGCGCCCGTCGCCGCAAAGCGACATTCGTAAGTGTATTGATAATTATGGATCGCATCCATTATAACTTTATTAACTAATTTCTCATACTCTTCACCGCACTCCGCAGCGCCGTGGGCGTCACCGTCGAATTGTTCCATGATATGAACGCGCGCAAAGCCAAACACACCTCCGACACGGCCTTTGTCTACTTTGTGTGCTTTGCCGTCGGATCAATCAATCAGAACATTTCCATTCCCATTCCACTGACGATGCCGTTCGCGCGCCGCTGCTTCAATCTGCAAGATGGCTCTAATTCCATACCGTTGATGATCACCCTGATCGAGAAGGACAGTGTCTACTATCTCAATGTGTTTCGGGATTCGGCGCCGGCTATTATAATAAGCAACAACACCCACGTGAAGTTCATTGTGGCCCAGACCAGCGCGTCGGGGAACAGCAATGTGACCTGCACCACGCCCGAGTTTGCGGGCAAGCATTTTGAGTGGAACCAGCTGATTGCACCGTACAGCAAATGCTACTATACGCCGCCGCAGATGTACGCCAACTTTCCCGACGTGGAGTTCACCATGTGCAACCTGTCCCTGGCCCTTTACAGTGGTGCGTGTGCAATGAAGATTCAGTTTGTGACCGGCCTCACTCACTTGGCTTACTTATTCTCTTTGCAGATATGGTTGCGTGCGGGAAGGACAAGATTAGCTGGTCCAAGCCCATACGCACGGACAAATCGTGGAAGAAGTTCATACACGTGCCCAACCATGGCGACATCAAGGTCGTGATCTGTGATAAGCATCGGGCGATTCGCTTCAATATCTACTACATAGCGCAACAACTGGAGTTTTCTGTGAAGGATCTGCGCTCACGTCTAAAGCAGCCGGATACAATGCATCCCCAACTACCAGAGGACCCACATGTGCAGTCGGCACCAACGAAGGTCGCGGAAATAGAGCCGGAGCGAAAAACCGAGGATTGCATCCACTTTGCCGAGCAGTGTGAAACCAATCTGCAGATCTCGGTTCGATTCTTCATCAAGAGCTTTGTGTTCAGCCTGCAGACGAACGATCGGAAGCGGGACTCTCTCAAGACTGAGGTGTGCAACATGTACGCGGACGATGTCATGTTGGCCTACGATGATGACGACGATCGGCGTGTGCTGAACTTGCAGCTGCCCAATCTGCAGGTGGACAACCAGTTGTACTCCAATGGCAAATACGATTTTCCCGTCCTACTGTGCGCGCAGGAATTATACAAGCGCAACACTTGCCTGCCCCAGGTATACGATCTGGAGGCGGTCTATACGCGCCAGGCGCAAGGTGCGCCCATCTCGATGCTGACCTTCGTCTTCTACCAGGACGAGCTCCACTTGCAGGCGGTGCGCTGCCAGTTGCAGCCGTTGCGCGTGTACATCGAGGACGCATACCTCAATCAACTGCTGGACACGTTGGTTGAGTGCGCGCCCTCCAACTGTGTCTACACGCCTCGCGAGGAATGCAAACGCGTCCAGTTAGACGCGGGCCGGACGTGGTTGCCGGAGCAAGTGGTCGCCCAGGCGCTCTACATTGCCGAGCCGCTGCGGCTGAACAGCTTCATTGTGGAGCCGCTCAGTCTACTGCTCTCGGTGCACACCTCCTCGCGCCTCTACATCGCCTTGGATCACTCGCCCTTGTCGTTCTCCCGTTACGAGCGGCAGCAGATTCTGACGGTGCCGCTGCGCTTTGGACAGTCGCTGGGACTACATTATCTGAGCGGCGCTATTTTCGGCGCTGGGTGGGTGGTGGGTTCCCTGGAGATACTGGGGAGTCCCAGTGGACTGGCGCGATCCTTCACCACGGGACTGCGCGACTTCATTTCCATGCCCGTGCAGGGTCTGTTCCGTGGCCCGTGGGGCTTCTTGGTGGGCGTTACGCAGGGATCGGCTTCGCTGCTGCGCAATGTAACCGCGGGCACGGTCAACTCTGTGACCAAACTGGCCGGTTCTGTGGCACGCAATCTGGACCGGCTTACGCTGGACTCCGAGCACATTGAGTTAACAGAGGCGCGGCGGCGCGCACGTCCCCAGGGCTTTGCGGATGGGTTGACCCAAGGCCTGACCGGCCTGGGTATTAGCCTGCTGGGCGCTGTCGGTGGACTGGCGCATCATACGTTGGAGGCGCGCAGCTCTGTGGGCGTTCTAACTGGCTTAACCAAGGGTATTGTCGGAGCCCTGACCAAGCCCATAAGTGGTGCAGCCGAAATGCTGGCGCTCACTGGGCAGGGCGTGCTGCACACGGTCGGCTTCAATGCGATGCCCCAGCAGGTGGAGCCGAGTGTGACGCGCGATGTTGCGTTGCACGCCAGCTCCTATCGCATCTGGCGTTTCCTGCCTGAGCAACTGAGCAACGATCAGATACTGTTCTTCCAGGAGATCACGCTCGTTTTGAATGGCCAAATGCAACCGGCGCTGCTGTTTCTCACATCGACAGTGTTGGTTATAATGGAGCTGAGGTGCGATGAACTGAAGTTCATTTCACCCGTGCTAAAGGTTGAGGTGCTGCCGGATCGCGACGACTCCTCGAAGCTGTATTTGAGCCTGAAGCCCGAGAAGGCTGACGATGTGGAGGGCGTAAGCATCAATAATAATCAAAGTTCTCTTGGTATGTTATAAATATTCGTTTTTCTCTTCGCAGCAGATGAAGTACACCAACGAGCGCATCATAAATTTCCTCAACCAATCGCGTGCTCATGTGCTAACCAACGATTCGCTGAGCTATCTGCTGCAGCTACACGACCAGGACCAGGATGACCGTCAGCGCCGTCAGACCCAGTGCATTTTCTACATCAAGCCGAACATTGGCGAGCATCTTATGCACTACCTGAAGGTCATTAGCCAAACACAGTGAACTAGCGCACTTTTGAACAGTGAACAGAATGTATTGTTAACTAGATGCATACATATATTTATTCCCTTAGTCTATGTGCGTCTGTGTGTCGTTCTGACATTCCGCGAGTATTTTGGATCCCTGTAAATTTTATACCAAAAACAAACAAAGACAAATGCTAAATTCCATGCAATCTATTTTTGTTACCATTTTGACTAATTGTCTTTTTTCAATAAAACACTAAATTAAAAAAAAAGCTATGCACTTAATTTTGCATCTGGATAAGTTTTACCAAATGTCAAACAATGGCAATTTAATGGCAATACTTTCCTGCTCTACCTTGAATCTATATGCCTTTAAAAAACCTACTCCAGAGACGAAAACACATTGTTTCAACGCAAATTACTTAAAAGATCACCTCTTTTTCGTTTTAACTAACGCCTAAAATAAAATGCTTCGATTCCAGTTAAAGTTCAGCTGTGTTTTCGGCAATAAGTTCGCTTCAAGAAGTTTGAAACCCTTAAATTAAGGTCGGTGTAAAACCATGTGTGTCTTGTATCTTGTATGTTTAAAATATTGAACAGTTTAAGAAACAACAAATCTTGAATTTGAGGCTGCCTTTTTGGAATTTCCGGTCACGTGCTCCAAGGACACAGTCCTCGTTGTGGTACTTTGAACGTGCATGCCAATGCTGCAAAAACTTAATTTAATGAAATTGATTTTAGTTAAGACCGGCTCCACGCAAGCGAGCAATAAAACTATGTGCCGACCAGCGCACAAATACCTACAATCAGTGGTCACACGACACAGATATCGCACAGGCAGTGCAGCACTAACGCTGGATACAAGTGCGGGGCAAGATGGTGGCCAACAACTTAAGTTGCTGCATCGCAAGTGGAGCCAAACAAGCAACAACAGGGGCAAACTCGTAAAATTTACTTGCAGCCCACAAGCACCACCCACCGCAGCAAATTGCTTCGCATTTTTTCGCTTAAAATATAATTTGCTTGGTGGTTGGCGTTCATGGCTTCGCTTCGCAACGTTTGCCGCGCGGCTGCATAACCGAAGGATTCAATTATAGCTGCTACCTAGCGGAAACCACATATAAACAAATGAGTGTGTGGGAAAACAGCATTCATATTATAAACTCTGCAAAAGTGGGCATTTTCAATACACACACACGTACACACACTCAGTTCAGCTCACAACATGATCTTCATAGGGACATTAGATACGGTGGGCGCTAATGTGGCCATCAATTGTTTTAAAGAGATGTGCACTTTACGACTTGTTTTGCTTTTCAAACCAAAGTTTTGGCTTTGTTTTCCGGTTCCGCTACGCCACATGCATGCATACCGGCGCGCACAAGTGTGTGTGTGAGACTCACACTGCGAGTGCTTTTGTGGGGAATACTTTCGCTGCGCTCAAAAGTAGGCAACGAATTGTGTCAGCAGCAGACGGTTGCCTTTGCCCCTTTGTTTTTCAAAGAAGTGCTGAGTGCTGCGGTGAGGAGAAGAAACGACTTTTACCTACGGATACTGCACTACACAGATTTATCGGGCATGTGCGCATTACAAATCTTTGTAGCTTTAATTCAATGTTGGACCAAGAAAAAATTAAATTTTCTCGAAGTCGACCTAAATAAATATTGAAAACGTGTCTTAGCGATTCCGCCAAAACTGCCCAACAAGCGGCTAGTGGTAGGAAAACTGATTCTAAATTTAATAAAAAATACTACCGAAAAAAGTATTTATATTGCATCATTTATTAAAAATGTTTTCTGCAGGTTGAGTTCTGCATTGACTTTGTTAAATATTTATTCAAGTTTATTAGCAAAATTATATTTGATGTAAGACTACGCTCTCGTATGTATACATATATTCGATTTATGGGCTTCCTAATACGACTGTAACTTTAAATGCAAAACACTTCGAGCCGAATATCAGAATTTATTATGCACTTAGTGTGCGTCAAGGCAAATGAGTTGCATAAACATAATTACCTCAGAGGTGCCAATCCATTATTAATGAACCGTTATGGCAGCTGACAACATGCTGTCCCTTGCAAGTAAAGTGTACTCTCGTGTATTGACTTTAGAATCGTAGGGCATGAAATCGCCCACTGTTGACACAGAATAAGTGCGTGATTTTTGCTTATATTTATTTTGCCGAATATTATACATGCATATCTATTTTATTATTGAATAGAATGGAGCGCGTGTCTTTTTTTATGACACGACCATTCACGAGTTAAGACGACGTGTTTCAAATTAGGAATTGGTTTAGCAGAATAGAAATTATTAATAGGATATTAAAGTAAAGTTAAAAAATTTAATAATATAAGAACTTGATTATAATTTCAATTAAAAATAATTATAATTAAACGTTTCTAATTTGTTGTTCGTGTTGCGTTAGAAAAATAGCGACACGCGCGCATCTCTAGCCTGTATAAACACACTTATTTCGGCAAAGTACAATTTCATAAGAAGCATAGCAGTGTTTGGGGATATATTTTGCACATCTATGCAAATATTAGTAGCGCAGGCCTCAGGCAGTTTAAAGGGAGCCCAACGGGAGATTTCCTCAAGCTCGAGCAGAGGCTCAATTACTTCGACACCCCCACACAAACACACACACCCCCCAACACACTCACGCACATAAAGCAAATAAAGGAAAATGCAATTTTCTCAAAAATGGTTACTTATGAAAAATTGATACAGCAACAACAAAATACAGCTCTTAGGTGTCCGCTTCTGTACATATGCTTGTGTATGTATATATATATATATATATATATATATATATATATATATATATATGTATATAGGATGCCTGTATTCTGTTGGACTGCCACATGTGATTTTCATGCAACATCGCCGATTTGTTTGTGCCACACGTCAAGCCATCTCTAACATAGCCCTCGCTAGGCAACCGGATTATTTATATTTACATACAATCTTTACCATATTTCGGCACATCAACTTGCCCCACAGCACAGTTAGTTATGCCAACGACGTCATCGAGACGCCACACGCCAGGCGCCCATATAATGGGTAGGGATTTCACCAATCTGTTGCTCTTGGTGCTGAATTGTCTATCCGATTTTATTTTCTACCCTGTTCCAGTTGCTATAACTTTGTCAAAACTCAACTGATTTTTATTTGGAAATACTCAAATTATATGGAAAAGCAAAAATTTGCATAAAATTTCATGTCGGAATTTTTACTGATATATCCCACAAATACCACATAGGCATAGGTCAAATTTTCCAACTGCCCTAACTTCGACAAATTGCAACAAATTTTCATGCGGAGTGAATTTTTGTATATGGCTTAGCCACCCCCCTCCAAAAACGCTTGGTTTATTTATAATTAAATTTGACTCAAAAAAATGAAGGTTTGGATCTAAATTTCTCACGCTGGTAACTTTTCGGTTTTTTGCCGGTTATTTGTGCGTTTAAATTAAAAAATACAATTGTTGGTCCAAGTGCATGTTCGATTAATATTCCCAAATGTGTCCAAGCTGTTAAGAACCTCTGTTGGGTACAGGGTATTTCCTCGTCGAGCACTCTTTACTAGCGCACACGTATTTGTTGATTGCGAGTTTTTTGTATACATAGTTAATGCAAAAAATCGTTTTAGGTTTTTGGGTAAAATGCTTTATTCACAATTCACAGAGGCAGACGTGCTTAAATATGTACACTCAAAAATATACATATACATCTATACATAAATATGCATATAATTCCACGAAAATCTTTCACAGCTAGCCACGAGATGTTGTGCAAGCTAAATAAATAAAAATGTTGAATTTTCAATTCATACTCATAAATATATGTGTGGGTACATTATAACTTATATACAAGGATATTGGGACACAATTGTGGAAAGTCTTCATTTGCTTGAACTCGAAATCGATTAGAGATGACTTTGAACACCATACATACATATACATATATGTACATATACATTTACATAGACATATCGTTTGCACACATAGATCTTCAAAATTTTACTTAGACTTATTTAATTGTATTCAACATTCAGTGACAATTTGCATTTAATAATGCCGCAATGAATATTCGTAATTGGATGTAAACAGCCAACGAGACCGTTGCCTAGTTACCTCAGTTGCCCCTCTCCGAGATTTAATCAAGATGTCGCTCATACGCCCCGTGGGCAAGCAGAGCTATTGAAATATTGAAGTATGGCCTGATTTGTGGCTATCTTTGGGTATATTTCTTTTGTTATGGCTAACACTTATAAAACAGAAACATTGCTCAATGCTAGAGTGAAATTTACTTAACATAAATTCGAGACTTAATGGCTAGAGGAAACCTACAGCCAAGTCTTGTCGTCGGCTGCAGTCGCTGCTGAAGATGCCAGGCCGATGTTGTTGATGCGCCGATAGTTATTGTTGTAGCCGGAAGTGCAGACGATCTGCATCTGCAGCTCGATGCTCTCCTCAGGCTGTCAGGACAGCAGCTGCGTGGTGCGACACTCTGTTGCCGACGTGTTGAGGGAACTGTTTGACTTGTCGCTGGTCCAGCGCTCCTGCATTTCCTGCTGATAGGGCGATCTGTGTGAGCGCAGGCTGCCCGGTCCGCTGTTCCTGCTGCTCAGCTGCTGTGACGGCATCGAGTGCCGCTGATGTCCCTCGATCTTCTCACCCGCCCGCGGCACCGAATTGCGCAACACACCTGTACACACAAGAGAGAAGGGAGGGAAGGAGGAAGCTAAATTAATAACCGTTGCCAGGCGATGCGGCTCCACTCGAACGTCTCCTTACCACAGTGCGAAACTCGATGCGATTTCGGCGAGCTGGGACAGGCGTAGAGTATGGATTTCTGTGTGTCTGCAAGGGGGCATAAAGTTAAAAGGAAACTCATTAGCGCGCCATCTCACCAAGCATACCATTCCGTTTGATCCGATTGTGATCCGGCGAGCCGGAGCAGCTGTAGCGCGAGGTGAGGTTCTCCCGTCGGTTGAGCGTTTCGGCGCCCACATGCACAAAGGGGCACCAGCGAAAGACCATCTTGAAGCCATAGCGGAAACTGCAATTACAACGACAGACAAAGACAATGAACGTGCCTCGACCTCGACGTCGACCTCGACCTCGACTTCGTATTGCTTTGTCCAACGTGCATCCAATTGCAAATGGAATTCGAATATCAATAAGGTGGCTTATCTCAGCTATAACACCCAAAGGCGAACTAGTGGGATTGTTTGATGAGCCAACTATATGCTCATCAAAATAGTTGTTGACTGGACGGCAGATGACGGCGGTTGTTAAACGATACTCAAATGAATTTGATATGGATTCTGTGAAATATACGGCATCTGCAACCTATTCTGGTGCATTGTTAGTCTAATTAAAGGTACATAGCAAAGTGTGATGCATAAAACACAGTTATGTCAGTTTCTCAGTCAATATTCCTTTCTCCTCTAATCCTATCAATTTCCATAAATTTTTAGTTAGCTCTTTCTCTTTTGTTCCTCTGCAGCTGCCAATTTCCCATTAAAAGTGGGTAATATAGGGTACATCGTTGTTTATCTTTGGCAAGAAAAGAACACCGTTAATTTGCACAAAATCGACACATATCGATTTCTAGCTCTGCCTTTTGAGTAGTTTGATATAACATTTTTGAAAACTTTCCTTACTCCAAATGATTATATAGCGCTTTAATTGATCATCAAAGTGTAGGAACTAATACAGGATATCAGCAAGTCCGGCCCCCTGGACTGAAACACTCTTAGCAGTTTTCTACTAACAATGACAACTGGAAGCTACTCCACACTCCCAGTGCCACCTACTACCACCAACTGCTGTAAGCCTGAGAATCTTGAGCAACCCTTGAATAACGTCACCCCGTTTGATTTATGCGTCAGTATTTCTGTTCGTTCGGTTCCTCGTTCTTATACGTATAGATCGGCACACACATCGACAAGCCGTTAACGGCACCTGCAATAATAAAAACACCTTCATGGCCTCCATCATTTACATAAGGGCGTCGTCGCCAACTGACGAAAGCTGCTGCTGGGTGTAGCTGGGTGTAGTTCCACGTGTTGGACTGTTGTTATTAAAGTTGTATGCACGCAGAACGGCAGGAGACCCCAGACCCGGCCCCAGCCGGCAACAGTCATTGGCATGTTGACTGGGCGAAATTAATTGCAATCAGTTACGCTTCCCCTTAACGGATGTGGCGCACGGACGCGACAACATCAACAGTCAATTTGTGCAAACGTAACGAACAAAGTTGGTTGTACATATATACGAATGTATGTAAGCGTTTAAGTGTATGCGTGTGTGTCTATAAGTATGCAAGTATATGTATAAGTATGATGAAGCGTTAAGCGAGGATGGTTCAAAATATAACACTGAGTCATGCATCTATACGGCACCCTAAATTTCATTTATTTATAAATTCGGATTATTTAAAAAATGAGTTTGAGTTTATTTGTTAATTGTTTTTAAAAATTAACCAAGTTTCATGTTAAAAACCAGGATAGAGTTTGGCTTTTATCCAGTTCATAGCTAGAATTAAAAATAATTGAAGTATGTGCTAAAAGCCAAGCCTCCCTCGTATTTATAGCTACGATTATGTGGCTACGATTGGCAGCAAGTAGGTTAATGCTAACGACATTGATGTCAATCATGACAATAATAATGACGATGATGGACGGCTTCATTTCCGGATAACAAGCTAAACGCGCAACTAACTAAGTGACGTTCACCCAGCACCCAGGACACAGATGCGCGGATTGTGTCAAAGGTAACGATGGTGCACTTGACGCCCTCGACGCAAACTCAACCGCAAATTACATAATTCGTAGGTTGTAGGGCGTGTAAGGACTTATCGGAGTACTCACCGGGAATTCATCCAGCAGTATATAATCGGATTGTACATAGAATTGCTCATGGCCAGCCAGTAGATAACCAAGTAGAGCTCCTGAATAAACGGTGCCTCGGTAATAGCCGGATAACAGGCCGTTAGAATGAAGTAGGTGTGGAACGGCAGCCAGCAGACCCCAAATATTAAAACAACAACAATCATCATCTTGACCACCTAAGCGGAAAATTAGAATTCAAAATGTACATTTGACATTAAAATTTAATATTTAACAATAAGCAGATAATGACGATGATGATGATGTAACGATGATGGGAGCATAGCTTACAGTTTGGTGGGGACACAATTCAAATGAATACTTATGCATGTTATTAGGAGCATGCTGCGTCGATTAGTGTGGTGAGTGTGGTGGATGAGTGTGTGTGTCTGTCGGTGTCCTTGCTTACCCTTCGCTTGCTCCTCACGTTCTCCACTTGCCGGGGCGTGTACTCGCCAATAGTCTTGGATCCCCAGAGTTCAATGCCCACGCGCGAATAGGTGACCGTCATCGAGATAATGGGCAGAAAGTAGGTGAGTATAAGGATGAGTATGTTGTAGCTAGATGGATGTTGGAGACAAAGATAGATAGATAGTTAGATGAGTGAATAGATAGGGCTAATACGCTTCACATTGAGCGACCATTTGGCCGTTGCGTCGCACAGCCAAATGGCTTCCAGTTCCCATCGTTATCGCTCACATACATGTGAGTGTGTATGTGGTGTACACAATGTTCACAATTTTTATTACACCAACAGCAGCTGGGATCCAAATTTAATGGTCTCGCGTGCCAGCGAGCAGTGAGGCAGGCAGTTACTATTTGATTGCCCATATTTGCTTTCAAATTTGTCATATCAAGCGGCTGTAAAGGAGTGCATATCTTTTATGGAGACAGTCCCTGGACAATGGCTGATGTTCTTTTATTTCTATACCCTGTACGCACTAAAGTAGGCCAAAAATGGGTTTATACAACTGTGATATGTATTTTTCTGCAATGTTAACAACAGCAACTAACACATTTAACCATTCTAATTTTGATTCCAACTTTTATACTGACCCCCAAAAGTGCTTTCTTAGACGTTTTTCATTTTACATCAACATCAAATATCAAATTTAAAGAAAATATATTACCCGTCTATCTTGGAACTTAAAAATTTTAAAAACGATAAATATTGATATCTTACAAATCTCTGAAATAAGCATATCTAGAGATGTGAAATTTGCCTTACAAAGCGTAAGGCTATTGGTCCATAGCTCGAAGTTGGTTACAGGGTATCAATTAATCGAGTACTCTCGACTCTATTTGTGCGTGCTTCTATGACGTTCGGTGCATTCCAGCCCGTGCAGAGCTGTGCATTGTATCTATGATAATCTAGCTCCCGTCAGATTGGCAGCGCATCCCCGAGTTTGCCCGATATCCTGATTTATGGCGCCATGCAATTTCGCCAGCTAAAAAATGCGCTCGTTTGCCTTTGCTTGTTTCCCTTTGAATGCACACACACACACACATGCATTTATATAGACGTTCGTACTGGAATTTCACTCACATGTGCTCCTGCTTGGAGTGATTCGTTTGTCCATCGGGCCACTCTGGAAAGCAGACGATGCGTGTTCTATTTTCCATGATCACCGGCACCTTTGGGTAATAAAATATATTGGTTTACTTTCAAGCGGGCGAAATAGGAGACAGCATACCTCCTCAGTTCTAAAGAACAGCAGCATGGGACAGGAGATGAGCGTGGAGGAGAGCCAGATGACCGCGGCGATGGCCAAATTGCGCCGCTTGCTCATCCGCGGCTGCAGCGGCTTCATAATTGCCACGTACCTGCAAAATGCAAAGGACACTCAGTTTATTAATGCAATCAAAGTGGCACCCTGCGCGCCTGGTAAGCCGATTATATTCGTGTATGTGGATACACTCAACATTTATTAACATGTCCTGTGAACACATTATCATGTGCTGCTCCTGAACCCCTCTCTGTTGACACTGCCCTCACAGTTTCTTCGAGAACCCGTCACAAAGGGAAATGTCAAGCGAATTTTTTATTTTATTTGGTTATAAACATGATTGGCAAACATATCTATGCGAGTGCAGCATAATATAGGGTATCTGATAATCGAGCAACAGCTTTTCAGCCTACCACACGAGCTCTTATGGCCAAAAATCAAATTACCTCTGCAAATTTCAGTTTTCCACCAAGAGTAGCCTTCTAATTATAACCTAATGTGCTGAAATTTTCATTGCCAGCACATGCTCCATTTAACCTTGTACAGTTTTTGATGGAAAATTAGTTTATCTATGCTTACAGTTGCCCTTTTCAGCTGTGCACAGCGTATTTTGTAAAGCCAAACACATTCGTTATATTTTCTGAATAGTTATTTCGGTCAAATTGATGGGCCTTTGATAAGGGCAAGGTTTGACAGCCGCTTGTCAAAATTGATGAACTGCACATCGAATTGAAGTTTCGATTGCTTATTATGGAAAATCCCCATTGGCTTTGGTTTAAACGAGCCTCCCGTTAATGGGCCTGAATGATGGCGTCGATTCGGCCGACAATATCCCAAATGCAACAAGCTGCCGCAACATGGTCGTAACCCCTTAAGCTTAACATATCAAGGGATAAGGCATACATATTATTAAATTCAGCACTTTTTCGTTTTTCTTTTTTTGGCTCACAAAGTCAAGATTGATAAGGGTAGTGCACCCAAATCACGAGGCACAAAACTTGGCAAACGATCCACGCACATCTGCAATTTGTTGTATATGGCAGATACATATATTCATATGTCGGCGTGTACATCTTGATGTAGTGTAGGACATTGGCCCACTTACCTGTCGATTGATATGGCCATTAGAGTAAACACCGAAGCACAGATGCTCAGCATTGCGATAAATTGCGATACCTTGCAATAGATCTCGCCAAATATCCAGTCGCTATCCAGCATATAATAGTAGTTGAAGGTTACATTCAGGCTCGAGACCATCGCATCGGCTATGGAGAGGTTCACTGGAATCAAAGGCAAACACAATGAGTACACAAAAGTGCGTTTATCAGTGGAAGTGTGGCCAAGGCAAGCAAATCACGTGACAAAGCAAACAAATAACAATCCCAAAGGCAAATAAAAAAGAGCCAAAAAATGTGTCTTAAACCAAACAAGGAAGAAGCGTTTTTAGGGTTAACGAAGATTAAATACTCTTGCATATAAATAAAGATTTTGCTACACATAGGGTATAGTAGATAAGATATTGCTTATTATTAAGTAGTATATTGAAGCTCGTAATATCCAAATAAGAAAGTTAACGCTAACTTTGGCAATACAATAATTTCAATTCAATTCAATAGCAATAATATACTTCATTGGCTTAAGCTTTTATCTCTTTATGCGTTACACAATTCAGAACAGAGCTATGATACCCCTTGTCAGTGTATTGCGGGGTAATAAAAAGGCAACAGTCCGTTTTTTGGCCATATGTACATACCGAGTGCTCGGAAACTTATTGCTGTTTGTTTATGCGTTGTACATTTATAATTAGTTGAAAACCCTGTGCAGTCGACTTTATGAAGGAGGTGGCACAAGGCTGGCCATAATTAAATGGAGGCTGCAAATGGAAGGCGGCCATTTGTCTGTCTATCTGTCTGTCTGTGTGTCCGTCTATCTGTCTGTCTGTCTGTATGTCTGTGTGTTGCGGCCATCATTTATTACTTGGCACATTTGTTATTGTATTTCGGTTTGCAGTGTGTAACGATTCACATGCCAATGAATCACTAAAAACAACAACAGCAGCACCCTCCGAGAAGCAAAACAAAAAGACAAAATTACTATGAGATGTGTTTTGCCATTGTTTACTTTTCATTATCTATGTAGATAAGCAGTAGCAAAATAAGCATAAAAATCAACACTCCCAAAAACACCCGCAGTGACAACAGCAACAATAACAACAACAACAGCAACAGCAGCAACAAAAAAAAACAAGTAAGGGTGGTCTAGTGTAAGTGTGCCCGAATAAGATATACGCTTTGTGCCCTATGTACTTGAACTGATATGATGGGGAAAACCCGATCATTTAAAAGACTAGCTGTTATTATCTCCGGGATATGCCTAATACATTTTAACTGAACATTTATATATATCGAGTCTAATAAAACTAGGTTTATGGATAGTTTAAAATGGCTTGATCGACTCGGCCGTTAGATATAATAATATACAATATATATACGTTTTTGGTTGGGAGCTGTTTCCCTCTGCCTGTTACATGCATAGACAGAAAACAAGTATGCCCTTTATTCCATATTCAATGAGTACAGGGTATAGCAAATGGACAGGCGACTGTGTAGTTGTTCGTGCAACGCCTTCAACGCCTACGAACGTGTCGAATTTGGCAAACGACCTGGCTGAATCGCCCTTGGCCAAGAGCCTGGATCCGGGAAACGGAGCCCAGAGGCTTGGGCCTGAAGCGTGCCAGCCACGTAGTTGTTATCGATTTGGCGTCGTTTTAATTAATAAAGACATAATAACAATAGGTATACAGTACAGACACAAATAATGCAAATGCGCATTGATCATAAACCTGGTCTATTATCAGCTTGGGCACCCAAAGGAGCTATTCGAACTTTGCGTGCCTCGGAGTTCGGGTAAATTTGGTCAACTAATAATAATTGCCAATGTGTATTTACAAATGCAAATTTTGTAATGGCTTCCAAAGCCGGTCTCCGAGGCTCCCAGGCATTTCGTTTACATAATAATAATCATTTCACTGAGATAACAGCTGCCCGGCGGACTTCGGCTTTGAGCCAACCGATGCTAGCGACAGCATCCGCTCTGAACACATTTTGCGAGCAAGTCAACTTGCTAGCTAGGTCAGGGGGCCGCAGGGGGCGGGGTGGGCGAAAGTCAGACGCTATTATGCCTGCAGTGCAACTATTTTGCCCCTTAGTATACTCTTGCAGAGGATATGGTCTGTTCCTTCGAATTTATCCAACAAGACAGCACCATATACATATTTATATATATATATCTATATATAGAGTGGACTTTAAAATATTGATGGCATACTCATGCTATATATAACATGAAATTATCATGTCTGTAAGAGTATTCATTATTCGACATCTGAAGACGAATGTACTTTCTTTTTCATGTCAACTGGCGCATGCATAAGGCCGGCGGGCTTTTGCATGTGCAATGTGTGTGTGTGTGTCTGACAATTGTCGGAAGACAGTCAGCTGACAGCATCTGGGCAGGGTTAGTTGTTGTTGTTTGTTGCATTTTGTTGAGGGTGCATTTTTATGCGCTTTCTTTTTAATGGTTTCGGCAATGCCCGTCGGATGCTCAGGCATTCATACATGTAAATATACGTATGTCTATATAGATGAATATGCAAACATGTGCGTGTAATATAAATGACTCGGCTGCATATGCCTCACAAAGACAACGAAGTCACCAATCTTTCATTTAAGGCCACTCAAAATGAAAGAGCAATATCAGTAATGTCGTTATTAGGAGAGACAAACAGTAAGAAAAAAGGACAGGGATGGAGAGACAAAGAGAGAAGGGGAGAGAGGCACCATTTCCATTAGGTAACCTTATCTATTCTCATGTAATTTGTATTCAAAGAAAATGTTACTTAAACAACATTAAACAGCAACTGCTGTATCCATATCTAGATGTCTTTTTATTTTTGAATTTATCTAACAAATTAAGCAATAATGTTTGATATTTAAATAGTAGTAGACTTTTTATTTTTGCTATTATGTTTTCACCCATTTGTATTTAAATTTACCGGAGTAACCTTGAACCACACTTTCTCCCCAGAGGGTTGGATATTGCCACTGTGAAAAATTTAGACTAATATCTCTTACGGATCAGGCAATGCGTAGAACATCAGTCAGCCAGTCAGATGAAAGGCGTAGAAATAACGATTTATTCATTTTTTTCCCCCTTTAATATTTGAAGCTGTTATCGAAAATATTTGCATTGCACGCAACAGGAAGTTGCACGCTTAAGAGTGCAAAATATTTTAAATCAAACAAAAATAAATTGAATACTGCGAAGGTAGAATAGCCTTGAGGCCTTGCAAAGTGGCGTCCTGCACAGTGAAAGCAACATTAATCATTGCCGCATCTGGAGCGCAGCTCGTAGTTTATAGAGCAAACAATTTAATTCATTGTGCAGTGGCACGTGCTGCGCATTTTTGGATTTAATTAAGAGCAATTTTAAGGCTGTCAAAAGGTACGAAACGCGTATGTTAAGGGTCAGAGTGGCGTATGTGCGATTTATAACATTACGCATACGCAGGCTGTTCAAGGCCTTATTGCTGGTACTCACCTATGAAATAGTTAGTAACGGTGCGCATACGCTTGGTGGTCAGCACAATCCAAACGACAATTAAATTGCCGCCAGTTGCCACAATCACCATGCCACCGAACAGAATGCTCCAGAGCACCTGGCGCCACCAGGGTACAACGAAGGCAAACGAGCCAACTGGCGCAGCCGCATCCTCATTGTGAACATCGAGCCCGTCCACGCCGCCCAACTCTCCGGCAGGCAGGCCCGTGATGCCTGTGGGTAAGCTGCGGGAAGAGAGTTGTGTTAAAACAATGGTGAATTAGTGACATGAAGATTATGTGTGTTAAGCCCAACGAGTGCCAAGTGGGTGTCTTCCCCTGGCCCTTTATTGTCTGTGAATGTTTCCCCTCTCCCTCTCCATCAGTTTCTTTGCAGGATATTAGGCGAATGTAATTGTGCGTGCGTTAACAAATCCTCGCTTCTTTTCATACCCTATACACAGTGAAAGTGGGGACGAAAGCTCAGATTGAGTTTTGGACAATTTATGTAACATTCAAAAAAAAGCAAAAACCTGTCGATAAATTTAAGAACTCAAAACAGGACCATTAATATAATAATAATTGCAATTCACACAGAGGGGTACAGGGTATCTTCTAGTTGCGTACTCTTGGCTTGCTTTTTCTCTTTCATAAAAGCTCAGGTTCAGATTGGGTTATGAGTCCCACTCGTCGTCATCTTTTTAATATTTTGTCTCTCCGATTGTTTATTTAGCCCTGCGTGTGTGTAGAAGTGTTTAAATAGGCATTTCACACAAACACGCGCACATATACGCACTCGCACACGCACACACTCACATGGTGCGAATGACTGTGCCATAGATTTAGTGGTTTTGTTTAAAGAGGCTTCGCAGGCTGTTGCAGGGTCGCCGTCGTCTGTCAACGCGTGTGTTGGCCCTTAATTTGGCCGTAAATCGGGTCTCATGTTATCCCCGGCTCGTTAAGAGCCCGGACACAAGTAATTTAATATGGACACTGTGCGCTGAATGCTGACACACGAAGCCCGTTGGGCGTGGCCACGCCTAGTTTGTTGCTCTCAGCTGCTGCTAGCTGCTGCTGTTAGTTGCTGCGACTTCTGCTGCTTTGTCATTAGTGGTTGTCAGGTCTTCAGAGCAATTAAAATTATGTATTATCTTCGCTTTAGTAGGGCGTTCTCGCCACATACCCTGTGCGGCATTTGCATAAGTCTTTCTTGTTTATTGGCCTAGTGCAAAGAGGATTATTGATTTTTTATGGGCGGCTAGTTTCGCAACCACGCACCAAAAAAAAGAATAAAACAAAAATTAAAATGAAAACAATTTCGAGCAGCAGCCGCAGGCACAGCAAAATGTCAAATAAGTTGGCTCCAGTAGAGAGTGGTGGACTAACAGCTACCCTGCACACTAAATCTCTTGTAAGGCAGATATAGATTAAGTGTAAAATTTGCATTTCGTATGTAAAGGGTACATATTGATGTGTATTTAAGACTTGAGGCGCTATCTACCTTCTCATATAGTTTCTCAGTTTTACATTTTTATATGTCAGACTCACAAACACTCAAGTATGCATATTTTGTACATTTCAGGGTCTCAGTTGTCTCCCTCTTCCTCTGCCGATTACATATATGCTCAACTTTATGGTAACCTTTTTAGCCAATTTTATAGGCATGCAGGGAATAAAAATAAAAAATAAATTTCTTCATGTTAAATCTTTTGTTATTTTTTAGGAGGCTTCTTTGCTGTTTTGATTTCTTTTTTTGCATTAAGCCAGCCAACGCGCAAGGCAAGGCAAACAAACAAACAGTCATAAAGAACGAAAACATTGAAAACCGCAGGAGCAGAAGTCAAAGCAATATCAAAAGATACTTTTACTTAAAGATGTCCTCCTCAACCTAGATGAGACATTGCCGCTGCGAGCAGATCGAAGACGGTTTTGGTGACTACAGTGAACGCTGCCAAGAAAGTTTTTGAGCAACGACAAACGCAGCAATTATATGACTGGGGGTGGATTCAGCATAAAACTGTCTATTTGTGTGTATGTTGGAGGGGGTAAAACGATTGTCGCAATCGTTAAAAAAATATAGTCTAAAATGAATAGACTGCTCAACTAGGAAATACCCTGTTTACTTACGAGTCTGCAATAAGCTTTCGATAAACGTATTTATATCCAATATTCGATTAGAGCTTAAAATTCAAATTTTCTTGTAACCGAACCTAAAGATGAGGCCAGAACCTTGAACCGAACCTCCGCTAATAATAATTGGGTTTGCAGCCATGCTCAGATGGTTCTTCATTTAAAACCACGGACGGATAAGTTTAAATCGTTTGCCGACACGAAAAACGAATTAAAATAAAAACAACTTGATTTTATAAAAAGAGGAAAACCTTTAAGTGCGCAGCAGAAGGCAGCATTAAGAAGTCGCAGCAACACGGACACATACACATAAACACTTGCAACACACATTGACAGAGAGAAAGATGCGAAATGTGTTTTGTGTATATTTGTATTTGTATTCCGCGTAGGCCATCAATGTAATGTATTTGAAACGGAAATAAAAAGGAATGGCTGGGTGGAGTAAACGGAAATGCTTGACTGATTGAATGGCGACTTGCAGTGACTGAGCAAATGACTGACTGATTGAGTGAGTGAGTTAGTGAATGAATGAACTGAATGGATGCCACAACGATGCGTCATTAGATATGCATGGTTAGTACACAAAGCGAAAGGCGTCGGGCAAAAGTGGAGCGAGTTCATCAGCTTTAATCATGAGCCCGGTCGAACATTGTCCGCCTTGTTGGCCCAAACGTAGCGTCGCACAGTACATCGAATTTGCGGGAAAACAGGGACAATATTTTATCTGGGCTACATTTAATAATGTGGTCTTCAAGGTCTGTGTTAAAATAAAATAAATTAAAAAATGAAGACTATCTTATTAGAGATTAGAAAACTATTTAAGTATTTAGTTTTTTTAACATAAACTGTCGATTGCGGACCACTGTGCGGCGCTTTGGCTAATGGTTGCGTGTGTTGTGCATTAATTCAATTTGGTATCATAATTAGACATTTCGACTGGACTGGACGGGACTCGATTTCTATTTGCGTGTAGTACTTACATCCTGCTCAGATTGTAGGTCAGACTGGGCTGCTTGATATCGGGGCCGAAATCGGAGAGTGGAGTTTGATTGGCCGCATCCAAGACGCTGTTCATTGCGCTATAGAACAGGGCTGGCGCGTAAGTGCTCCAGTTGCTCCATGTGTAGCTGTTATCGTTGTCCAGCAGCTCATCGCTGTTGTCCATGGTTTGTGTTGTTGTTGTTAGGCTTGAGTCGAGCATGGTATTTGGGGTTCCTCGGGTGGGGCTCCCTTTTGTTGTTTGCCCTGACTAATGTTGCGTATCCGCTTTGGTATTCTCTTATTTGGTTTCCATTTGTTTGCTCGTGTGCCTGTAAAAACGACAAACGGGAAAAATAATACATTAAACTAATTTCGTTTTTGGGCCAAATAATTCTTAGATGTGGTCGCTCTTTGGTCAACCTCAAAAATAGACATTTCATGCATATTTTGGCTTCAAAGTTTGCAGCTCCTAGTACGTGTGTATAAACTTCTTCTTCTGCTTCTCGACTTTTGCACGGGTCACGATTGATTCTGATTTTGATTTGTATTTGTATTTGTCGGCGGTTTTGACTCATTTGCGGTTGCGGCTTGTTTGACGATTTTGTGACAGGCACAAAACCAGGAAAAAGGTTTTTTGCGGTTTGTTTGGTATTAAATCAAATTCATTTTGCCACAAAAGGCTTTAAAAGAACGCAAGTGGAGCTATATTAGAGCTCTTTTCAAATGTAAATAAGGCCGTCTGCTGGTAGCGACCTTTAAAATGAGAACCCCAATTTACATTCAATGAACAAACTTTTAATTTAGCCAACTTGGCTACATCAAAGGCAATTAAAACTTGTAAGCTTCCAGGTGGGTAGAACAAGTTCAAATTAATTAAACCGTATTGAAATTTGCAATGGGCCTTAAATGTCTCATTAAAAGCTCTTATATTTATTCCAACTGATCACTATGATGGATGACTTGGACACATTGGATGACTTGGAGGTACAGAGAGTTCAGATTGAATGGTTTAACAGATATATTGATTATATTGTCGTGTTTTCTTCCATGACACGAACAAGCAAAACCGCTTATCAATACGACTTAACACCAATATTTTAGAAATATGGGATAGAAATAAAGCTGAAAATATTTATTAATATTTTTATATGTTAATGCACATAATATCAAATTTCTTGTATACTTCTAAACAATGAATTGTAGTCGGGTTCGTGTTGTGTTGCAGAAATTGGACACGAGCTCATCTCTAGTTTTTCTTGAAACATCTCATTTTGTTGCTTTAGAAATTGACTCACTTCTATGGAGAATTTTCAACAAAGCCATAACAATCAGCTTATGCATGAGTTAATTAACTGTGACTTAAATTCAGTTAAATGTATTTTCAGAATTCAATCATTTCTATTCCATTTTGATAACAGCACTGAACGGTTGGGCTTCAGAGAGCAATATGAATATGGCAGTGCCGGAAATCTAATCAAATCAAGCGCTCTCATTCTGAATAAGTACACCCATTTCTTATCTGCAATAAAAACACTTCAAAAAGAAATTGACAAGAAATCGAGCAACTGTTAATTGTGCTCCGATACCCACTGAGAAAGGTCGCTGAATTGTCAAGAGTGATTGATTGTGATACACCCTGTATAGAAATTTAACTTGAACTAATATTAATTTTGAAGAGCGGTATGAATCTGGTATATATGTATACGGTTCTATGCAATACAAATTTTAATTTGTGTTTTTCTACTTTCAATTACCAAACCTCGACACAAAAGCATTACAAAGATTGTTGAAAAACCAGCAAGACGTCTAAGATTAAAACAAAAACTAATCCAATTGCCAACGTTTGCAGTCGAACAAGCATTCAATGTGTCCCCAGAGTTCGATTTACTTACCTGTACCTGTACCTGTAGCTGTTTTTCTTTGAATGTTTGTGACAACGCGCGTTGTTGCGTAGAAAATTGCTTTTGCTTTCTTTCATTTTCCGAATTGACAGTTAAAGTTCACCCTGATAAAAGGCCAACAGTTGTGGCCTGGCCGCTGATGTTAACCCGGGCGCTGGCGCTGACAGATTGAGACAATCGCGTCTGTCGCCAGTGTCGGTCCGCCAGATGCCAATTGCCGCTTGCAACTTGCCAGTTGCCACTTAACGAAATGAAAGAAGAAGCAGCAGCTTCACTCAATGGCTTGACATTTTTGTGCAAATTAAGCGACAACTGAGCACTTAACTCGCCGTATTTATGATGCTTACGTTTCCTAGTCAATTCCAAGTGCGCTTAAAGCGGACAAGGGAAAATGATTTTCTTTTTACGGCAAATGATGCGAATGCGGGCATTAGTAATACTGGAATATGCGGAAAGCAGTTCATCAATTAAACGGATGACGGGTGACAAAGGAGGAGGAGCGGCGAAAATCAATTACCGGCGAGTTGACTACACTCACAATAATTACAAACGTGTATACAAAACATATGGCAATATGATGTGCTGATACGAGAGGGTGCGATTGGCGATTATGGGCTGGGGGGGAACAGTGCGGTGCAGTTGCGGCGACGACGGGTATTGTAGTTTTAATGAAATGTAAACAAACTTCAAAAGAATGTTGGCTATAATTGGCAGCTAGTCGGACTACCCCGAACTGCAGTGGCCAACTGGTGGGTCGAGCAAGGGGCAGCAGCAGCGGCATCTGCAGATGCAAGCCAGAACCAGCGAACCACAGCCCGCGAAATAAACTCAAAATATTTGTTCAAAAATATTTGCCAAAATTGAAGAATGCAACAAAGAGAATGGCAACAACTTCAGCGCCAACTGTCCGCGCCCTTTTACGACTGCCCCTTCGAACCATGTTTTCTTTTTGCTCAATAATCGAAAAAAAATTGAATTTCTCTCTTTTTCGGGTATTTTTGGTGTAAAGTTGAAAAATAGGCAAACTGTCACGTGCCTTAGTGCTTTTTGTTGAAAACTGTAAAAGTCAGAACTGGACGTTGGTTGGCTTCACGGAGGCAGATAACGTATACGCCCCTTTGCACCAGAAGTATTTAATGTTTGTCTGTTCGACATGAAAATGAATTTGTCTTCTGTCTGTCCGTAGGTTGAGTTTCTCTAACGTTCGACGTAAGAACGTTTATCACACACAATTCACACGCGGCCAAACACTCTGCAAGTCACCAGGACAAATGTTTTAAACGCGCTTTGTTGTTGTTAAAGGGATATTGCTCTTCTTTTGCAAGGACAAAAGAAAAACTTTTGAGCCTTTAAGTCTATGAACAGGTTTTTATATGAGTAATAGAAAAATTCAGAAAAGTCAATATAAATATATCAGACCTACCAATCATAACTTTGGTTGATGTGAGAATGTGTCTATTAATTTTTAGCTGTTTTCCTATTGGAGCAGAGAGAAAATCACTTATTTTTGAGACTAATCCCGATTAACGGCTTCGAATTTAGTTTTTTCAATAAAACATAATTATTAAATAATGATTATAATTCTTGGGCTGTGTCATCTACTTAGATCTCAGTAAAATTCAAAATTATTTATATTTCATTTTTTATATAATTAATATTATTAATCAAACGAGACATATGACAGCATTATTTTCTAAATTACAATTTTAGTTTTTCATTATTAATTCGGATAAATCTAAGTTCGAAATAAAAACTGCCTTTATGAATGTGGAAAACCAGTTTAGCGAACCGAACCTAGAGTCTGGACATTGGTTCGAACTATAATTATAATTATAAATCTATTACTAGAGTAGCAATGTAGGCATTATTCAGACCACAAAGAAAGCGTATGTAGGCTTCGCGCTGACTGAATCTCAGAGTTTTGAATGTGGCTTTGTTGTTTGACAAGTCAAGTAGAGGGTGTGTGTGTGTGCACACTGCAAAAAATAAGAGAATAATAATATAAAAAAGAGAGTTTTCTAGTGTGCGTGGCAGTTGCCCCATTGTATACATAACTGTGTCTATGGTAGGTGTATATGTGTGTGTGCCATCATAAGCATGTGTATATGTGTGTTTGTGTGTCAATAAGCAATGGGTTCCGCCAGGCACTATGCGCCATGCTGGTCTACTTTTAGGCTGCGCGTTGGCTCCTACTCTCGCTCCCGCTCTCCGCCATGGGCGTCTAAAAGTTCTAAAACAATTTAATGTTAAAAAGCGCACGGCCCATTTGTGGGCATGGCCAGCTGGCAACTGCCTCCATATAGGGTTGGGGGAGGGGGGACAGGGGAAGGGAACACTTTTGCTTTTAATTTAGATTCGGCTTTTGTTTGGCGCGCACAATGGAAATGAAATGAACTTGAATTGTAATTACCAAGGCTTATTGCGTACAAGTAAAAGTATGCTTAAACGAGCAAGTAGCGTTTTTTTAATTTTACGCATATACACACATACATAGAGAGTACACGAAACATATTTAAATAAAATTAAATTTAATGCCACGCTGCAAATTGGCCACATGCCTCATGCTACCTTCACCAGCACCGCCAGAGAGAAATCGTTGCGAGCAAAATTTATCAAAATGATTTTTTAATGAGCTTCGTGAGCTGCTTTGGGCGAGAATTTATTTACGAGTATGTGTTTTCTTTCGCACCTAACAAAAAGCAGGCAACAATTTTAACAATACCCGTAAATACCAATATAAATAAAAGGGGTGGAAAAGCACACAGCCAGATAAGAATATACACATCTCTATATATATACATATCATATTTGAATTTGTGGAAGCAAAAATCTGGCTGCTGCAAAAGTCGCTGGCAATCTGGTTTTTATACTCGTTCCCGAAATTAAAAGAGTATATTGGGTTTGTGCAGTAGACGTGTGCAATGAAATTTGGAATTTATAACCAGCGTCAAATATAGTGCTAAAATGGCAATTCAATAAAATCTATTTATCTGCCTAACTTTTGAAACTAGATGCATAACATTTTTTAGACAGATTAGTGATATACACTGGTAGACCCACTGGAGGTATGGAAAATCTATCAAATCGATATTGGGGCTGGTAAACCGAGAAAATCCGTAGTACCAACAAGAAGAGCCTCCAAATTTGGCAGACAGTGTTCTGCTAATAACCTTTAAAGATCCAATTTGAAAATTTTCTGCCACGCCCACTCCCGCCCCCACAAATTACAAAAAATCTACACTTTTTCACGATAACAATTATAATTAAAACCATTTTCGGCTGTTTTAAGCTGTAATTATAAGGTGAATGAGTGCTGCGCAGTCGGTTACACCCGACTGCAACGTTCTTACTTGTTTTTTTTTTAATTTTTTTTGTGGGTATGATTCGGTGTCTGTGTGGGCGAGATAAATGGTTTATGCGATTTTAATTTGTTTGCGTCTGTATTAAAGTATTTAGAATGAAAGCAAGTACGCACCCTGCGGTCGGGAGAGTGTACTTAACGCATTTGCTAAACGGCTTGACAAGATTTCGCAGCTATAATTAGACCCTGTTTAGTCTAATTGCAGCAGACAGGCATTTGTCTGCCGCAAATTGTTTAGATTTGCCCCTTGAAATTCCAAATTCGACGTCTTACTTGAGAAATCCACTCGAGACAAGTTGCGCCGCATTGCCTCGGGGTAAACCGAGAAACTTTCTGCATATAAATGTTAAGCGTTTTGCTTTAGTTTGAGCTTAACTTTAGCTATTGAAAAGTCGTATTATGCAGTTTTATGTCTGAAGCTAGATATAGTGTTTTGGTAGCTTTGCAGTGGATGTTAAAAATTTGCCAAGAAATTTAACGCATCTATAACTCCAATCAAACTTAGCAATTACAAGTACACTAAGTTCCTAGATTATTAGCTAAATCCTATCAATATTCATATAGGTTCCATAGCATCAAGGAAAAACCAGCAGGGGAACTTGATATTCTGCACTCAGAATAGTCGTTTCTCTTTAAGAGAGTGCCAGCAAATGGAAATAAATATAAGAGTTAGAGCACACATACGACCTGTTGTACACGAACTATAAACGTCAGCGATGATAAAGAGCAAGGCAAGACCAAGTCTCCGCCTGAAGCCAAAGTTCCAAAGCCAAGCCGGCAGCGCCTTATCTTATCGCCTGTGAGGCTATCAAGAAGCCAACAGATATTTATGCCCCTGTTGTGTATGGGGAAACCTAACTCGACTCACTGCGGGACCCCTCCCCCGGGGGGAACGGGACAATCGACACTTGCGTTACTTTACATTACTCGTTAGATTGGAGCTGTGTATGTGTGCGGTTGCAATAAATTTTTCGCCTGCTTACTCCCCTTGCTTCGCTTATGGGCGAACCACTGTTAAGTCAATTTATTGCAATTATGTGTAAATTGAGGAACAAAGCCAATCCAGACGCTGCCATTCAATGAGATCTCAAGTGGCAAGTGCAAAAAGCAGCCACCAGCCAAGCACTAGTCACCACCACCACCACTAGGGGTGGTGCAGGTGGGTGGGGCAGAGCGCAGTTGACGGCTCAGTGGTGCTGTCCGGGCATTCGGAAAAAGCTGAAAACTAAAAACTTAATAATAAAATAAGAGGAGGAACCAACTCGATTCTTTCCAAAATATGCACATGATTTACAGAGTTGTTTAGGGCGATGCGACGACCGTTACCTTCATTTAAATTCATATGGTGAAGGATAGTGTTGTCCGTGGTGTCCGGCTACGCTGCCGGGCATTATTTGAGGATCTGGGCTTTGGGTTGCTTCAGTTCCAATTTAATTAAATGTTTTGATGCATGACAGCACCACAAAATACGAGCACAGCGTTCACAAGCAGAAGAAGAAGCACCCGATATGGCATTCATTCTAATTCGTTTAAAGACCTTTCCGCTGACTGAATCTGCAGAAAGTGTCTGGGAGCGAGCACGCCGTACGCATTGGGGCAAGAAAGTATTTATGTATGTATACACTCAACGACAAAGTACCCAACTAACCCAAGTCTAAGAACGAGTCAGAATAAAAACAAATTACTTGACTTACAAGTAAAAAATACTCATATCAAGAATTTTGAATTTGTGATTTCAAATAAGCGTGAAATGATTTAAATGAATGCACAAATTTGCTGAAATTAAGGACTATATTGGACTCATATTTTTAGAAACTTGGAAATTATATGAAAAAGATTTTGCAAAAGAATTCTGTTCTCAAGGTAAAGAAATCGCCTTCGCTGAATTCCGATTGTACTTGGCTTAAGTAAAACTTTCGTTCTAAACGAGAGTACATTTATTAACGTGAAATATGCGTTTAAATCTTGTTCTAAAGAATATCAATAAATTGTTTTTTAATGTAAAGACCCTTCAGCTTAACCGCATTCCGACAACGCTTCTTGAATGAAATACAAATTTCTTGGTGTTTTCTCTGAGTGTATTTGCCATATTATATGCCAGCTACGCTTGGGCATAAAATTCAACTAATGGCTGCCAAAACGCTTTAGACTATTCCGTAATGTGACATGGCATCGGGAGTCGCTAAAAGCAATCCGTGTTGAAAGGATTTCAGTATACTAAGCTGACCGGCGAGTGGTGTTCGTGGTTTTTCATTATGCTAGTTGGCAGCTTGGTTTGGCCTATTGGTTTGCCTAAATTAGGCCATAGTTCACAGTCCACGGCCACACGGGCCCCGTGGGCCCATGGTCTAGTGTTCCAGGAATCAGAGCCCTACCAAGCACAAATGGGACAAACACCCGACCGTCGGATGACCGTCATTTTCGACATTAAATATTTTGTGCTAGACGAGTTGGTGGTGCTCCGATTGATTTACGAGATTTGCAGTATTAAAAATCCCATTACGCTCTGGGACACTGCACACACCCACACAGACACGCACACACACACACAAATACCCAACACACAAGTTGTTTACAAAATTGAGTTATGCTTCCGTTTAATTATAAACGAAAAGAAATCCGCAGCTAAAATTTAATTGCATATTTTGAATGTTAACCTGTTTTCACATTCATTTCCCAATTATTTTCTCATTGGTTACTATTTGCCACAAATTGTTGTCAAAGCTATTATGTAATATTTTGAATGGAAGGCACAAAGTTTATTATGGATAATTTTAATATTTTAAATGTGCCGAAGGAAATGCGTATCCCATAAAAAAATGTTGTGTTTTTGTATATATATATATTTTTTGGTAAACTGGTTTGCTTAAATTTGGAATTGATTACAAGTCAATAATTTCGCATTGTTTATTTCAATTTCCTACCACATTGTGATACCTTTGACATATTACAATTTTCTCAATACACTTAATTGAGTTGAAGAATTAAATAAATAGCTTGCGCGAATATTTTTACTCTCGATTAGTCACTTAATTGCACTCAATTAAAGGAAGCCACAACACAAGAGTCGATTGAGCGTGTTTATTATTCCATTCTGTCTTCAATTATTACTCACTCGATTAGAATTTCGACAGGCAATGCGCAAATGGAGCGGAAAAGAAGACATTCCACTGAAATTGAGCTTAATTGGGTTATCTCTTAGCTTAGCTGATTTACCTTTTCCGAATAACGAAATTATAATGCCATTATCAGATGTGTGTTAATGCTCGGAAGAGATTGCTGTGACTGTGCACTTTAAATATTTTGAGGCAATTTGCACAACTGATGTTCGCTAACTTTAAAATGCTACTGGGTTTGAGTACAGTCGAAATTTGGCTGGTTAGTTGAACAATTTCGTAACTATGAAACATAATATTAACTGGCAATAGATGTGTGCATTAGCACATTATTGAGCACTTCCTGTTGCACAGCTCGTGTTTGCCGAGAACGGCGTATATTTGTTGCAATTTGAGGTTCTCAAATAACAGACGATGTTAAGTGTAAAGCAAACCTCGTGGGGCTTTCAATAATTGATAAGTACGCAAATCATCAACCGGTCGGGCTAACACAATAGTTTACAAATTTGAAAAACCATATTCAAACTTACCGGGAAATACCGATGCCTCCTCCGGGCTAAATGTGGGCATTCATTAGTAGCTGCGCCACGGGAACCAAAAGTCGGCAATAAAAGCGATTTTTTATTTTTCAAAGTGATGTGTTGTTTTTCTCTGTAAATATTTATATGTTTCATTCAAAACACGGAAAATAATCAGATTTTCCGATTTCTTGTTTTTTCTTGGTTTTAATAGCGCTGTAGACACACGCACACACACACCTGTGCACACTAGTTAATAGTTGAATGCTTTGTGTTTGTTTTTCACAAATTGAATTTAGATTTCAATTCACTGGCCCCAATTGAATTAAGTTTCGAAAAATGTTGCCGCCGGCATTTTCCACGCTAAACATTTTCCAACATTTGCAACGCCCGTTCGCGCTGCCTTTTTCGAACTGTTCGCGCGCGAGTTTGCCGTCGAACTGTAGCCAACATCGCATCATCACCAATGCGTCCACAGTGCCTGAGCCCAGAATGCTTCAACAGAGACAGCCATGCCCGTGCGGCGGGCCCTGTCGACAAGGGGCCAGCGAGGCACCAACCGAGGCAGCGAGCAGACGCAGGTCGCAGCTGCTGCTGCGCGCTTGTTGCTGTTTGCTTCCGCCTGTTGCTGCTGCGGTTAGCGGAATTAACCAAGCATTTATACTAAATTAGATTTTCAAATTTCTATTTCATTCTGTTTTTATCACATTTTGCATTACGTTAGTCACACTACAAAGTGGCAAATATTCAAACTGAAAACGTCCATTCGCGCGTTTGGCCAGTGTTGCAGTGTTGCCGTGTTGCTCGCCGATGCCTACGCTTTTTGGCTCGCGACTGCGCTGTGCCTGCGAGAGTCGTTTTCCGCTCTCTCTGTTTTCATACGCAGTTTCGTAAACAGAGCGCCCGCAATTGTCCGTGGCACGTGCAATTGGCTCCACTGAATATGTGAAAAGCAGCAAATGGCAAATTCAAATTGCCAGCCACATGCGGCGCTTGTTGTGTCTGATTGCGAGCGTAGCGGGTGTGTGTGTGGTTGTATGCGTGTGTGAGAGTTGGCCTGTTTGTTGCTTTAGCTGGCGGCACCAAATGTCTCTCTCACTCGCATAACGCAGCTGCAGGTGCGCGGCTATGGCCAAAAATGCCTTAAGTAAGCAACATTGAAGCATATGAAACGAGAAAAAATATGGAAGAGTGCTCTTGGCAGGAGTGTGCGACTAAGAGATACGCTACAAATGACAAAGCGCATTTACATTTTACAACTTTGTAACAATAAAGTAAAATATTCTTGATTTGTATATGAAATTCGAAAATATAAGTGCCATATACAGCCTATGTCCGAGCTACGCTCAAAAAATCGGGTATGAACATAGATATTTATCGCTTTCTAGAAATCATCGATAATATATAAATATATAATATATATATATATATACTTAGATACTTAGATATACTTAGATATTTTTGTCTGTGAATTCGAGATCGAGATAGTCTCAGCTGTTTCTACTGATCAAGAATATATGCCCTCCAATTGGATAGCAGATTAGTCCTTCTACCTGTCACATACATTGCCACAAAATCATCACAGCCCTATTCAGCCGTTTTCAATATGTATAGGGTATGACAAAAAGAAATCAACATCTTATTCATAAATTTGCGAGTACTTCGTATGGTAGGCAACCTAACCTTGGGTGGCCTTAATGTGCCAGTGGAGATGAAAAACTCATTGTAGATGAATAGCTTGCCATGATTTAGTATGTAGGCAGCCAGGAAAACGAGAAATAGGAGCTGGACTTCATGAACAGGAGAGAAAGCTAGCAGTCTCGTGGACAATCAATCATCCGCAATGATAGCCTTATCAGCCCGATGCCACATCATGCACTTTTCCACGCCCATTCGTATTCATTATGCGGCTTAAGCGAAACCACATGCTGCACACGTGGCGTATGCGCAACGTCAACAGCAGCTGGTCGTCATTTGCTATGCGCTGCTGGGTCATCGCTTTATTAAAAGCCGTGTTGATGGCCCATATTTAATCAACATTAATTGCACTGGCCTTCGCTCTGGTCCCGCTCCCACTCCTGCTGCCCCTTAATGATAATCTGTTTGTCAACTTCAAGTTGAAAATTTACATTGTGCCACGAACATTTTTTGGCTAAATACCGACAACATGACAAGGCAGGGACAGCGCAACATTTTTTTGATTGATGGCCATCTCCCACTTTCTTTTGCAACGCTTTTGTTCCTGATGGCTATGACTCCTACATAAATATTTAAAAAAAAATTTTAATTTTCAACAGGATATCCTGTTGCGCGTCCTGCTTTTAACCTGGCGACATAAATAAGCCACTTAATATACGCATTAAATTCTTGAGAATGCAGCTGAAACTTAATACAGATTGTTTGCAGTAAAATTTAGCCCGGAGTAGTCCATTATTTTGTGGAAAAAGATTTAATAAAATTGAAAACATTTGTAGTAATAATCGCGTTGTTACTGATAATTTCATACCCTGTACCTTAATAATTAACTCCAAATTTTCCATAGGGACAATAATAAATAGACTTAATAAACTTCTAACTGGATACACAGTATCCTCTGATTGGAAACTCCCGTCCAGAGCACTCTTTCTCGCTTCAATCTTTATTTCAGATTAAGTTACATGCCTATTTTCTCTTGAGCGCAGGGAACCATGCAACAAGCCAAGAAAAGTCTAGGGGCGCCATCTGTTAGTTTTCAAGGACGAGCCATAAAATGCCGTGAGGCTCAGGTGTTGGTTGAAAACTCCGAAACACTTTGATTTACGGCTAATAAACTGCAGGCATAAACACGACTAAGGGAAACTTTATTAAAATATGCAACGGTGTCAATAAGGGCGCCTTTCTTCTCTCTTCTTTTCAGCGTTCTGTTTTCTGTTTGTTGTTGCTGCAGCTTCATTAGGAAAGGTTCAATTTCCATAAACCATAAAAGTTTTCTTTCTTTCAAAGGGCACTGTTGGACTGCGAGGGGGCGAGCATTAGACAGCTGCTCGTAAAAGAAAATGCTGCAAAAAAAGGGAGCAGCAAATCAACTACAAAATGGAGGCACAACAGCACCAGTTCGAATACAAAACTTTTTGAGCACGTGTGTGAGCGCGCGCGTCTATGTGTGTGTGTGTGTGAAGAAAAATGAAGGTGTCACCTTATGGCGTTGTTAATTTTTCAGCACCCGCGCGTATCTCAAGTAAACCTTTGGGGACAAGCAGTAAGCTGGCTGCCTGCCAGGGTCGCAGTTATGTATTTTGTCCTTTGTCCTGGCTCCCGTTAATTATGCGTCTACGTGACTTTTTTAACTGGGGCCAGGGGCAGAGTGCGCTTGTTGCGTTTCGTTGCAGCTTAAGCCTTAAGCCCAACGTTGAACTCTTAAACCATATTTATGCCACAGACACGAAAACCAGATGCACACATTCGCATACATATCTAGAGTCTTCACTGTATATGTGCCCATATGTAGCTAAACATGTGCCATTTATCAGCAGTCTCGCCGGCTAAACATCTAATCAAGCTTAGACTCATATGCCAGCCGGTGCGAATCAATGCGAATTGCCACATGCCACAGCAGCCTGCAACTGTGACCAAGTGTGGCCGCCGAGTTTTCTGAGAGTCTGTCCCCAGTCTGTCTGGCTGTCTGCCTCAGGTGCGGCAGCAGCCCAGTTGCCGCCTGTTCTGCTCCTTGCTATTTGCATGCACTCCAAATTGAAGTGCAAAGTTTGAAATTTGAAACAAATTCAAATAAAGTAAAGCCGAGCAGTTCTCCGAAGGAGCAGCCACTTTGGCAGGGCAGCCTGGGCGCAGCACATGTGGAACATGGCTTATGGTGCAAAAACTTTTGATTTGAATTGTGCACAAATTGCGATGTGACTGGAAGTAGTTTTGGCAGTTGATTGTGGCTGGCTGTGTGCAGAAACGACATATGAAAATACCAAGGCTGCAAGCGATAAACTGGGCCTTAAGTCGAATAAATGTTAAAACTAAAAGAACTTTATTTCGAAGAAAAATTTACTTACGCAAAATTTTCTAAAAATAAACGGACAATTGTGATACCTAAATTAAAATAACTAATGACCCTATAATTATATTTCAAACTCATTCTGTATCAATACTTATTAAAATATAATATTATTATTATTAAAAAATAATATTTAAAGAAAACGCTTTAAGGAACTTAATTTTCAGAATTGTACACCAATTCAACTTTGAGCAAGTCTGAAGACATTGGACTAAATACGCTTTTTGAATTTTGCAGCACGTGGTGTTAAAGGTCACATTACGAAGCTGTTCAGGATTAGTTTTTAGAGCGCCAGTATTATGTGTAATCACCACAAAAGTGGCCAGTTTTATAGCCATGTGGGGCTCACAGTGATGTGCCTGGGCTTATTGTATGCCAGCTTTTCACAAAGGTGCCATTTGATGGGCTGTTGGGCAGATCCAGCACAACTTTGGTCTGCCCAAATGACGACTAAATAGCCCTTTTTAGCCGCTGCCTAATGTTTAATGTACGCTGGCAAATTAGCTTAACGATGATCTACTTTACGACTGCGGAAGCATGTTGGAGAAACTTTTCAGGGAGTTCCCAAGCCAGTGAAAACTTACGACGTTGTTCAAGTAGAAAAATGCATCAAAGCAAAATTTTAAATCAATTCCGAGGACAAGGTCAACTCTTTAACGCGTTAATGAAATTTAATTAAAGGACAAAGTACATAAGACTGTAGTTATTCCAGACATTACCATTTGGAATAACAAAGCAAATCTCGGGGAGAGTACATAAAACATTTTTTGTTCGCTAAACAAATCAGTTTTTCATTAAGAAATAGTGGAACTGGCCACAATGGCGATAACAATGACAGTGGCGACGTCACTTCTGGGAGCTGCGAGCGGGGAGCAGAGAACAAACATCCTGCGGCCGTAACGTGCAAACTCCAATTGGCCAGCAATAAAAACTTTGTCCTTTCTCAGACCCAAAGCCCGCATAAAGCCCCTCGAGGGCAAACCCTGCCAAGCTGATGGGGAAGCTGGGCGGATGGAGAATGTCTGTCAAAGGAGCGTTCCGAGGAGCGCATTACGCAAACCCGCAGACTTCCGCAACTTACATATTTTGGCAGGACAAAAAAATGTAATTTGGGCCGACGTAACCAACTTGATGACAGATTTATTACATTTTAATTTGTTGAGCAGAGCCAAAAAAGTCTACACAAACACACACCCAGCGCATATCTATGTACAGCGAACACTCGATATAATAACTCTCGCTTGATATTGAACGCTCTGACTTCAAATTATGAGTTCATATAAAATTACAAAATCACATTACAATAAAAAAACCTTCTTAATACGTAACAAGTCAAAACTTGCCTGTTTAAATGTAAAATAACAAAACTCAGTTCATCTGCACAACAATGAATTTTAAATAATTTGATTTGATAAAAGAATAAATAAGTAAAGCACTCACACTGAAAAGGTTTTTTGTTCTTTTTTCAATTTATTTATCAAATGTAAAAGTTGCTCCTTCAAGTGAAAAAGTAATTCTTACTATCGAGCGAGCACTGTATTTGTATTTTATGACAACAATTACCAACTTGATCATATTTTTGCGTTTCCTTCGGCTAGCAAATAACTTTCCATATCCCCTTTGATGCCACGCACAAAAAGTCTTGAATTCCGTCGATACCAACTTTCGGGGAAGTTCCTTTCCTCGTGTCATCGAAGCGCGGACAAATTAAGAGTCTATTTATTTGCTGCCCAAGCGCAAGCTCTTGAGTACTCGAAGAAGTATTAAAAGCACGGCAACTTAATAAAACACTACCTTTTCTTGCATCGAATCCAGTTAAGCGTGAATGTGGGCCATAGCCAACAAATATATATTATATACAAAAAGGCCACTGACCGGGCCAGCATTCCTTGCACCCACCCTGCTGCCTTCTGTTTCTAATAACGAAACGGCGAAGCAATTTGCCCGACTGTCAAGCAAATTCGGAGGAGACGTTCAAGATGCGCGCAATGCCTGGAATTTAAAAGGATAATTTGAAACAAATTACGGCTACAAGCGAACAAAAAAACAAGGGAAGAGTACGCGACTACGAGGTACCCTGTACACAGTTTTGGGCTGTCATCGAAACATCTGCATAAGTAAGTAGTAAGAGATAAGAGGTGCCCCTTCTGCCTGTTACATACTTTTGTTCAGAACCAATCTACCCTGATTTACGCATTTTCAATGGGTACAAAGCATTCAAAAAAAAAGGAGGCGACGACAGCGATAAACAAAATCTGGCAAATCTTGAATCATTTCGTCAGCAGACTTTTTGCATGCACTGCAATATGTTTGCCGTCAAATAAATGTTAGGCCGTCTATAGCTAAAGCGGAGATCATAAATTTAACGGGCAACTAGCGACGGACTCAGCCCGGCAACAATATATATGACGTAGAGTTTAGAGAGGGTCTGCTACGGCCGAATGTGGCCCAAGACGAGAAGCCGGGCCAGACCGCATTATCCAGACAATATGGTAATTCAAGGCAGAATAATGTAATGTAATTGAGATAGCAACGAGGGGCGTTTAACACCAGGACGAAAAATGAAAACTGAGGCAAAAATGTTGACAAAAATGGATAAACTAAAAAAATAAAAATAAAAGTAAATAAATAAAATATAGAGTTGAAACGAGGAACGTGACTTAGGGAAGCACTTTGTGAAATTATGCGAGCTCTCGCCATCCGGAGGCTGGGCAAATGTAGTGAGGCTTGCCAATTTCTTAGGCGTGTCAAACCCTTCTCTCTGAGCGGCAGGTAAACACCCTAGCGATATTCATGGCCCACGTTCAAGCCGCAAAAGGAACCCGCTTCTTGAGCGGCACTCCCGCTGACTCATTGTGTACATTGGTCACCCAGTCGCATGCAAATGCGCAGCCCGAAAATACAATATGGCTTAGATAAATGCTCAGAGTATACATATCTGACTAGCAGATATTACCCGGCATTGCCCGCGTCAAGTGTTTTTCTAGCAATCGCCCATAAAATGCCCATCATTTATCTGTTCCACCTTGAACACCCACGTCTCAAATAACATTTTAAATAAAGTTGTTTAAAGTCGTATGCAAGTCTTTCCGATTTTTACCAATTTTCCACATCTTTAGGTGGAAATTTCCATAATGCCGTGCACTTACATCAGATAAGCTCTTACAGTGAGTTCGGGAATCAATCAGATTTATGTATAAAGGTAGATACACTTAACTATATTAGATCCACTATTAACTTAAGCGCTGCAGCTGAAGTCTCTGCACCAGCCGCCCTTGTTGCTGTTAATGTAATTCTGGTCGACGAGTTTCGTAGTGGTTTTAGCTGCGGGTTTCGGTGGTCGGTTTTATGACCAGACGACTTTATGTTTATTAATGTCGGTCGCATTTTGCTGGGAAAATGACTGGACGCCTAGACGTCGCCCACTTTTCTGGGCTGCCAAGCAGCAAACTCGTTCATCATCGACCAAGTTTATGAACTTTATGAGCAATCATTACACTGTATTTAAGCAAGTGCCAAAACAAATTTGCCCATATTATTTATTAGTTTGCCTTCATTGAGATTGTCTTGAGTACATATACATTCATAAGTTGGCAGACTGCCTGAGAAGTTAATTCAATGCATAATGCATAGCGTTGAAACTTGGCTGGAAGCCTTAAAAATAATTTCTGACGGTTTGGTTGACGATTCGAACATGCCTTGCTGTTACTGGCTTGTTGCGGGATTCATAGAAAGTCGACGATCAAAGGTTTACTGAGAGTCGGATTGAAGTTCGTCAGCTTTTTTTAGACAACTCATTCCGTTCAAAGTGCATGGTATTCGATAAAATAAGTTCTGGCTCAAACCGCCTCAGTTCAAAACACTTTTGCAGCCCTGTTCAGGAATGTTTTGTGCGAAGCGGGAAATGGTGTAAACTGTTGCCTACTTATCAGCACTCCCGTCGCGTTGTCGTACTGTCACGCACAGGTTAATTTCACTGGGGTTCGAACGACATGTCGCTACCTCAATGGCTTTACACTTCCACACATCATTGCTGCGTCTGCGAGTGAGTGTGTATTTGGGTGTGTGGTTGTGTGTTGCTATTTGAGGCAAATAACTTTTTGAAAAACTTGCTGCATACTTTTAGGGCTGCCGACTTAAAAAAAAACAGCAGAAAGCCGTGCGGGATTTGGTTGTCATTTTCGCTGGCGCCTTATTGAAAAATGCTTGAAAATTATGAAGCGGCTGCGGCTGGCAATAATTCAAGCGATACGTGCAAATTGTCGCCGTGTTTATTGTTCGGGGGCTGGCTTAATTTTAAATTTGAGTTAATTTGCATATAATTATTGAGAGCTTGTCAAATTGAACAGCCGAGTGAGGCGGCATCCGTTCGAGGAACTAAACATTTCCGACTTTTGATTGTAATTTATGTAACAGTATTATGCGATTTTGCGACGTTAGGGCCCAATGGCTTAATAAATTATATTGTAAATGCTATACGAGCATAAATTGTAAATTGTATGCAGCTGGCACAAGAAATCATTAAGCTTTAATTTATTGAGTACCTCTTGCCTCTGAATATTTTATGCCAGGTGTCTGTCTTACACTAATCAATATACGTATTTGTTGAATTTTTGATCTTTATACTCTCAAAGTTCTCGTCTGTCCATTTGAAATCAAACTAAACATATGAAATAACATTGAAGAATAGCATACTAAGTTTTCGAGATCGCTCACTAATTTTATCGTAAATATTTTGCGTACGCTGTGAACAGAGTATTGCACAGTCGGTTGCACCCGACAATGATATTAAGCAATGTAATTTTTTTCAAAGTTGCTTTTCCACACGTATAAAATATATTTGAATAAATGCCAAACGAACAATAACTATAAAGATCCCATGTAATTTTCCATTTTCCATTTAAGTGACCTGTTTAATAATATAAAATTCGGTTTTTTTTAAATTTGATTCACCTATTTTGCCACAATATGACATATTTAAAATTGTATGTATTTGTTATGCATAATATGGAATCCAAATGTAACACATACGTCGTGTTAAGCCATGTGTTGCCAAAATATTGAAAATCAAGCACAATTTATTTTAAACTTGGGCACTGTGTCGTTGCCTAAGTAACACACAAACATATACACGCTGACACTCACAAATCTTGTAATACTTTCGACATTCAATTTCACACCTCGCTGCAAGGTCGCAACAGGCAACAATTTCTGGAGACGAATATTTCGCCTACTTGACTTTTACACAACAGCTAAAGAGGACGACATCATCAAATGTGTCAGCTCTGGTTAGTGTGTGTGTGTGTGTGTGTACGAGTTTATTATGTTTGCTAAGCTTGGCAACCTTTTTCACAATGTTTGTTTATTTTGCCATGATTTTAAATATACGAAAAATGTCAAGAAATATTTGTTTGCCTTAAAATATGCAAAGGTACGTCAAGAAAACAAGAAAAACAGTTTATTTCGTCAGGCCGAAGATTAAATACCCTGGCGGACATTACTGGGCCGAAGATATCACCTCGCTAAGGTAAGGTACAAAAGTGAATACCTTGTAGATATTGATTACTTAAGGTATAGAATTCGTTGACGCACATACAACCGGGTGACAACACCTCCCGTCAGATTTGGGACCATCGCGGGGTGTCCTAGTTACGGCCGTGAGGTTTATGGATATTCGATACCAGCGTGTTCACATGTCCTTTCTGTGAGGCCTGACGCTCACTCGCTTTTATTTTGATTTTAATTTGATCTTTTATATAATGGGAAAGAAAACCATTTGTTCGCGCTCCTCCCGCTTCCCGCTCTGCACGTCTCTTCAAAAGTTGTTATGTTTCTTTGAAATTAAACAATTTAATTGCATTAAAGTTAAATCAAATGCGCGTGCAAAAAGTTTTACGCATTCAGCGGAGCAAACAGCGTCGGCCCCGAAATCAAATCGCTCAACTCAAGCATAGCAAAGCCGTCAAATCGGGGCGGGGCAGGGGTAGGGGGTAGGTTGTAGGCCGGGGTGTGGGGTAGGTGCAGGGCAACAGACGTTGAAGCTGTTGTTGCTGTTGTCGTTCCCACTTTGCTCTAATTTCGTCTTTGTTTGTGGTTACGCTTGGATGTTTTGCAGCGCGAAAAAGTTTTAATTAACTGTTGCAGAAGGCGTCCCGGCCACGCCCCCGCCGCACGTGGCCTGAACGATTTTCGTGTTTTCAAACCCAACCTTTAATCAAGGATTGAGGAAATCAGTTTGCAGCAGGTAAACATCAGTGCGAACCCTTTTGTCTACGTTTTTCTTTGACTTTTCGTACACTGTACGCAAAGTTACGCATGGTATATAGGCTCTGTGCACACACACAAATATCAAGAGGACTTCTCGTCGAGAAGCTGTGAACAGAGTATTGCCCAGTCGGTGAAACCCAACTGCAACGTTCTTACCTGTTTATGAGTTGACTTTTTGATATTAATTTATTTATTTATTTATTTTTGCGATTGTATTTTTAGATTATACATATATTTTTATGTTCCTATGCTGACAAAAAGAAAAGCAAATTTGAAAGTAGCTTGATATCTAAAAAATATAGTATAAAATGGTCCTAAACTAACTTTTTTGTTTCTGCTCATCTGCCGATTTATGGTTTAAAGCATTTGCCAAACAATTTTTTCGTTTTTTACTTTTATCAATTCATGCGAATTTAATGCTATTAAAATTTTATTTTCAAGTAGCGATTTTTTCATTTTCACGTTGAATCAATCGCATGAGTGCGTTTTGGTGAATGAGGATACATATCAGTGTGAGTATGTGTGTGTGTGTGCGTGTGTATTTGTGTATGAGTGCAGCTGTCATTAAGGCAACAGCATTAATAACGCACTTCTGCACCTACTGCTCCGATTATGCTGTTGTTATACCCTGTACCAATTAAAAGTAGTTAAAACGAATTGGGTATTATGTATTTTGGCATTTATATGTAACAGACAGAAGAAGACAATGCAATATCGGTTATAAGTATATGTTCCTGTCTACATATCTCGAAAATTAAAACGAATAGTATACAGATGTCAGTAATATATTATTTTGTCGATATTAATGTATATATAGAAGCAAGTACAAATAAATAACCCGTTTCTGGCCGCGTAAGGGGTATCTACAAGTCAGACACTCTCGAGTGGAGCGCTTTTAGCAGTTGTTGTAGCTGTTTTATTGACAGCTTCCTGACCAATTATGGTGCAATTAACACAGTTGATTGGTTAACATCTCTGACTCGGTTAACTGCAGCACACACACACACGCTTACACACTCTCACATACACACAGTTCGTGTCAAACAGTATAAAGCAGCTGCTGCTCCTGCTGCCAGCGCTCAGGTGTATGCTTTGGTTTTAACATTTCAAAGGCCTATCATGAACAAAAACAACAATGCACACACACACACCACCCCTCTCCCACACGTCCTCCCATTTGCCTAGGCAGTTTCTACTTAGGGTATGCGATGGCATGACAACAACAACAATAGCAACAAGAAGAATTTGCAACATTTTTCAGTGCTTCTGACTCGAAACTTTGTTCCAACAAGTTGGCCATAAAGCCGATTGCCAGCTGGCTTCCATTTGGCCGTCGGCCATTTTCTCTAATCCAAAAATAGAAGCACTGAACAGTCGACCCATGGCATCGGGCAGTCTGCAAATAAATGTTATATTTGTACATATATTAATTTAGTATGTACATACTATGTTGTAAGTACTTACTTTGCACAAATTTATCTGTGGCACGTTTTGGTTGTTTAAGCGATAAAAATAGTGGCACTTGCCACAAATTGAATTCAAATGCAATTATAATCAAATTTAATTTTATTTACCAACTGGTGCCAAAAATAAAACACTTTTATTAAACAATCACAAGGACAATATTATACACTTTATATAGTTCGATTATCAAGCTGTTGTGCACAGAGAGAAAACTTCAGAATTCTATAAGATTTTCATCATACTTATTTACACTTAGAAGTAAAGTTAACCCCAATATTATTTAAACAACCCCAAATTGATCTGAGTGAGTTAAAAATAATAATAAATAAAATAATAATACTAGCTCTTAGCAGATAATATGGCATGCACAACTCCCCAATATTTGCATTTCAAATTACTTAAATTTATTTTTCAGATATATTCATAAGTAGGAAAAACATTAAAGACTTGAAGCACATTAAAGAGCGTACTTTTTGGAATCCATTTGGCCGGGCCAGCCGAGCCTACCCTCCCACAATCCTACCTAGTTTTCTTCCCTACACCAACGTGCACAATCAATAACCCGAAATGCCCATGTTCTTGCTTATGTTTACTGACACTAGCTGTCTAATTTGATGAAATATCCTGCCTGGGTTAAGGAAGTGACGTACTCCGGCATTCAGTGCGAGGACAATGGCCAAAAGAATGCTACAAGTTGTACTTTAAATGCATAATTTATCAAATTCGAAATCCGGAAAAAGGCATAAGCCCAACACAAGTTTATGTACTAGTTGGGCCAATGACGCCCAATCTGGCAGGCGATTCTTGCTCGGTGTGTGTGTGTGTGTCTGTATGTGTGTGTGAGAGTCCTGGCGCATTATTTACGTGCGTCTACGATACGGCGACTAATAAAATGAAACGGCGACTGGGGACAAGGACAATGCGCCGCCGCCGCCTTATTATGTTGACATAGCATTCCGGGCTGGCACAGCCAAAGCGTTTGTATAATTGATTAGGTTTGGCTTTACTTATCGCTCCCCAAACCACAAACCCCACTCCTCCGTCCACCATCCCATGGGTAAGTCTGTGTGTGTGTGCTGGCTCTAAATAATAATTTATGTGCTGTGTACAAAGACATTAATCTTTATTGGAACTGAAAAGTATATGCAAACCGCTGACAAGCTATTTGCTTGCCTAGCTAAAAGTACTATAAATAAAGCACTCAACTCGGCGCTTTCTCCGGGCCGTTCAATACACTCACCTAGGAGCTGTGTCTGCGGGGTATTCTTTTGGAACGCCAAGTGGCCATAAACCTTATTATACCTTGCCATAATGTATTTAATTGCCAAGGAGCGTTTAAGCTGTAGGTCGAACTGAAAATATTATATCCAATAACAGTTAATTCTTAAATCTTGCAACCATAAAAAATGTGAAAAAAGTTTTTATTTATTTTGTGCATAAGTAACAGGGCGAATATTTTTTACTTAAAAAAATACCCACATATTAGTATAATTAGGAATGTATGTCGAGAAACTGCATATAGGGTAATTACAAGTCAGGCGGCTTCCCGACTAGATCACTTTCACTTGTTGCAATGCGGATTTGGGCGTTATTTAAAATATCTGCGGATACATTAACATTTATGGAGTGCTTTTGTTGAAAATTCTTAAGTATTTTAAGTACATCTTATTCTGATTGATTGCCTTTCAGCCGTATTGATATCAGCCACATGTTTATTTTACTAAATTCGTTTATAGGGTTAAGCACCTTGGTCAGCCGTCTGGACATAGCCAATTTTGCATATATGCAAATTAAAGTATAGCAATAGATTGGGAGTCTCTGAGGAGGAGTGTGTGTGTGTTTTTACAACAAGAAAGTGAACAAATCGCTGACGTTCGTTGTGGGAGCTGCTGGTTAAAGTGGCGAAGCGGGTGTCGGAGGCTCTCAAAGCCACTCAAGTGTTGCGTTTTAGACATAATTCATCAGTTGAACGATTTGATTTATATGGCTAAACACGACATTGATGCGGCACGTCATAGTTGCTGCTGTCTCACTTGTTGTTAGTTATTTTCGCTGTGTGCTTCCATTATTATTAATATTATTAAAATGTTATGTGTGCTGCTTGTTCATGAAAATGGAAAGTAATTTTGCGCAAAAGAAATCTTGCGGCTGCAGAAGCTGTTAACATGCATGCCTTAACATGAAAACATTAAATTAAAGCCACATACTATGTACTTAACCATATGGCCATAAGCACGACGGGGCGGGGCGGGGCGGGCGGTCTCCTGTAACTGCACCTGCCTGCCAGTTGTCCAGGTGTTAACAACCTCAGCTTGAGCATGTTGTGCGTGCCAAGATGATGATCATCACAGATGTTGTCGCGCCAAACGGCAAACAATTTGCGTTGAGGAAAGTGAGTCGTGCCTGGCTTTTGTCACTTGTTTGCGCTTTATTGAAGACTTAACCCCATTAGCGTAAATTGGCGCACTTGCCAATCGGCGATCACACAAAACAGGTAGAAGATAGCAGCAAGGGCCACACAAAGAAACAAACTTTCTGCGGCATGCCAAAGAACGGCGAGGCGAAAACTTTTACCCAGCCCCAAAGACGCACAATATAAACTCATTCACGAAGTAAGATGTAGACGGAAAAAGAGAGAGAGAGAAAGAGAGAGAGAGAGTGCGCGCTCGCTCAGAGTACAGGAGATTTGTAAGCATCTTGGAATTTTTAGTACCCTGATTTTTTAGTACCAGCGCCAAGGAAAACCAGTTTGGGCACGCAGCGAGAGCAGAAACCCGAGCAGCCAGCAGCCAAAGCAAGCTGCGACTGTCTGCGCCAGCGTCAGTTGCTGCGCGACGCTCAAGTAGAGCAGAAGACGGACCAACACAGAGCGCAGTTCGAGTGCCGAGTAAAAGCCGAAGCCGAAGCCGAAGCCGAACCGAAACGGAACGCGGCGAAGCCGAAGTCGAAACCGCTGCGCATGCGCACTCAGTTGTAATTGTTATTGTGTACTTGTTGCTGCTGTATTTGCTGTGCAGCGCCACTGCGCAGCTTAATTATTGCCCCAGCAGCAGCAGCTCCAGCCCTGTTCCCGTTCCCCCAGCTGGCGATAGGTGGCGCAAAGTTTACTTGTTTGTCTGCATTTTTCCCGCACTTGTATAAGTACATGCACACAACTACAGCCCTGTGTGTGTGTGCGTGTAACAGCAACTGTGTGTGCGCTTTTCCCTGGGAAAATATTCTTGCCGTTTTGCGCTTTCTTTTTGTGTGTACTGTAACAAAACAAATGTAAACAAGCCGCGAAACAACAGCAACAACAACAAAACTTGCCCGCTTGTTACGGCGCTTTGTGCAATCGACGAAAAACCAACAGAAAACAAACAAAAAAACAAAAGAATCAAGCGTCAACAATTTCCCAACCACAGCGAGGAAAACAACACACGCACACACACCTTGATAGTGACGTGCAATTTCATAAAACCGCCGCCACGATCCGAAAAAGTAAGCCAAAATATAAATCAGATAGAAAAAAAAACAGGTTACAAACCAAACACAAAACACAAAAAAATTGTTTTCAAACCGCGGTTTGTGATTAACATATTTCCCATCAAAAAGTCTCTGTGATTTTAAACGTCATGTGCATGTGCATGAGTGTGCGAGTGTGTGTGTGAAAAAAACAAGAAGTGGACGCAGCCGCAGACCGGACCATGTAGCTAAACGAGACCTTGAAGCTGTCGCTGCGGGTTCGAGTCGCGGCCAGCTTTGGAATCGAATCGATTCCCATACGCATTTCAATGAGTAAAAGGGCCAAATTAAACCCACTGCGATAAAGGCATGTGGAAATATTTTGAAATGCAACCTGCGATGTCGTCTTTTTATGGGCCATATAAATTTACATATGCTCTGGCAATCCTACAAACAATATTTACAAACGATCTCCAGGCCGCTATTTCGTAAACTGACCAAATAACGTTTTGCATGGCTACGGACCGTAGAGCAAATAGCAAAATACACACATACACACACAGCCATGCGCACATACATTACTCTTAGCGTTTTTGGTGTCGATGCGCAAACCAGCAGTCCAATCCAACGGTACCACAAACGCCTCGAGAAAAATAATCAAGAATATGATGCATGTGTCCATACATTAGTATGTGTGCAGAACTTGTAGTATTCCTATACACGAATAGAACTCTGTGTATAAATGCCAGTTCTGTGTATTCATCCATGTATAGCGAACGACATGCGCAGGCGCTTCTACAAATAGATACTACTACTACCAATTTTTGATTGGCGCTTCCGTTCTTATTTTCAAATATAAGGCAAACTTAGAATATACTAGAAGACACACTTCAACTAACATAATATATAATATATATTTTAAATTTTGAAAAAAAAATAATTTCGAAAATTAGGAAGGGTGATTCGAGAGCTTTACATGTTGAAATATTTTTTAATATTGGCATGATTTTTGACAAAAAATTTGACCCCCTCAGAATCGGTTTTAATGTTGTTGAATGTGGAATCAATCTAGAGGACAAACCATGGCCAAATTGCCATCCGACTTAAAAATCGGCTTAGTTTCGACAAAGTTTTAAGAGTGATGATTTTTTACCAAAAAAGTTCAAAAAATTTGCCGAGATGTTTATTCCTGATTTTGATACAGCATTATTGACATTGTGCTTCCACTTGCTAGTTGTAAACACAATACCACATTCTTGGCTCAGTGTGTAGGTAGTATTCTTATGCTCTTTGTTAGCTTTATTGATTATAGCCTTCTTTTGCTTTTGGAGATCTTGGCCCGTGTTAATAACGAAAACAAGAGAAACGACAAGATATCCAACTTTGCTAGCGCAAGCACAAATATGTGGTTTCGACATAGTCTCCACCAATATTCAAATTAAATGTTCTGACAGAGAGACGGCGATAAAAGAGGAAATGACCAAATACAGCGTGGCAACTGCGAGTGCGACTCGGGCCTGAATAAATGCTCAAATTAAAAAAAACATAATTAGCGGGGCTTTTGAAACACGTTTTGCTCATACTCGAACATTGGCAATAACTAATATGTGTTAAGCGGTACACTTAAAAAAAAAACACGTATCAGATATCGCCCATAATTTTGAAAATTAAAACCTTAAAATGACGACTTATTTACAAAAAAGTTAAAGTTGTCTTCTTTTTTAACTAAATAGGTAAAAATCCTTGAAAGTCTTAAATCCAATATCTTAATTTCCTAAATATCGATCGTACATTTCAGGATTATTTTTAAACTAATGATGATGATGAATTTTTAACTAATTTATTTAATAATAAGAACGTATTTTATTCGAAATTCTTCAAAAACACAGGCAATATTTCGGAACGAAACATATTACATTATTTATTAAATATTTTTAATATAACTTTATATGCAAGTAATTTTTTTATAGTAGAACATTCATTTTTATTTTTTAATTTTCGAATCAAAGTAATTGTTTTTTAAAAATTTTCCAAGTGTACTAAAAGGAAAACCAATGTTTAAATTGCAGCGAAAATGAAAACGTGGAAACCGCTGGTAAACGGCGGTCAGTGGCAGATGTTTTTGTTGTTATTTAGCTTTCTGTGCTGCTTGACCCAACACAGCGAGGCCTGGCGGCCATGTCCGGAGCTGAGTCCCGCCTTGCGATTGCCTTGCAGGTGAGTGAATAGCTGACAGACTGAAAGACAAACGGACGGACGGCGAATTTCCGATTGTCGCTGACGGATGCCGCGTATTATTTTAATATATCTGCGCCACAATTGGATGCAATTTGTGATGTAGCTTTGTTGTGTTTAATCAGCTGTGATTGGCGACAATTACAGGTGCAATGTGGTGCCTTTTGCGGCGACTGGCCAACTCGGCGCCGTGGCTATGGACTGCGATCGCGTTGTCTTCCATGGCGATGCGCCGCAGCTGCCGTATGGAGCGCCAATCGTGGCGTATACGCAACGCAATAGCGGCCAGCAAACGATGCCCGCACAGGTGAGCAAACATTGGTTAATTGGTTTGGGTCAACGAACAACTTTTGTGTTGATTTCCGCAGACATTCGGCCAGCTGAAGCTGCCCATTGAGGAACTCGATCTGTCCAACAATCTCATAAGACGCATACCCGAGAAGGCCTTTGATGGCCTCAAGGATGCGCTGAACGAACTGCGCCTGGCCAACAATTTGCTAGGCGATAATCTGAATCCCATATTCTCCACTGCGGAGCTGCATGCCCTCAAGAATCTGCGCCTGCTGGACTTATCAGGCAATAAGATCAAGTTGATTGAGGAAGGTGTGCTGAAGGGCTGCATGGACCTTAAGGAGTTCTTCATGGATCGAAACAGCTTGACGGCGGTGCCCGTCAACTCCCTAAATGGGCCCAGTGCCTTGAAGCATCTATCGTTGCGGCAGAATCACATAGGTAAATTCTTTGATGCCCTGTACCAATGGTTGTGTAGAAAGGCGGAGAGAGAAAGGAGGAGATCAATCCATCTCGTCGTCCGATTATGAGAGATTCATAGATTCTCCTAGGCTATATCGATATTCAGTCCCTGTTTTCTTAAGCCTATTTCAAAGTAAGACATCGAGAAATTAGGGGACATGCATGTTACGCCGGCTTGGAGCAGGGTTCAGTCTGTCAGTCCAAGTCCAATTGAGTTAACCCATGTTCTTTCCCTGTTTTTCAGCTACGCTCTATCGGGACTCTTTCAGCGCGCAGGCCCAGCTGGAGATTATCGATCTGCGCTACAATATTTTGCGCAGCATTGACAGCCAGGCTTTCCATGGGTTGCGGAAAATTCGGGAAATCAAGCTGGCCGGCAATCGCCTAACCAATCTGAATAGCGATGTCTTCGAGCAGCTGCACACGCTACAAAAGCTGGATCTGTCCGAGAACTTCTTCAGCCAGTTCCCAACTGTGGCACTCGCCTCCATCACGGGACTTAAGTCGTTAAATCTGTCCTCCAATATGCTGCAGGTAAGTGAAGATTGAATAGAACATCATGTTTATGTTTATTAAAGAGGGTATTATAATTTTGCCAATGGATCTTCAAACCCAAGAGGCATTTAAATACTTGCTCGTATTGACGAAGTGCATTGAAACAGCTTTGTCCGTCTGTCAGTTTCTATAGAAACTTGTGCATTCGTCAAATATTGACGGATTAAATTATATTATACATCCATAGAACTATTCGTCCAAAATTAAGTAATTGGTATATAGATTGCTGGTGTGCCCCCTCAAAGATTGCGAGCTCGATATTCCGGCCATGCTCACTAAGACGCCCCTTAGCGACGCAAACTTAAAAAATCGGAAATATATATATTTGAAATATATATATATATATATATATATATATATATGTTTGAAATGCAGAATTAATCTAGAGGACAACCCATGACATAAATACCATCAAACATGAAAATAGGTGCAGCTTTGACAAAGTTACGGGTGTTTGAAATATGGGAGCTATGGATCCGAGAGCTATACATGTCAGCTCAGCCCTCGGAATCGGTTTTTGTTGTTTTTTATACTAATTGTGACAAACACAATCGATTAAAAGTATAAATTTGAACTTTATTTTTTTAATTCAAAATATTTGGACGCAGTTTCAAAATAGAGCACAAATCTCGAAGAAAATGCCATCAGGTATAGAATCAACCGTTTTAAGTCTCGGAAGGACCGTTTAAGTCTCGGAAGGATATCTGGGAACTTGTCGAAATCAAAAAGTTTAGATGCAGAATCAAGAGGAAAAACCATGACAAAAGTGTTATGAAACCTATCAGATTAGATATGGCAGAGTCAATGGCAGCTTAAAATAAACCACAAAAATTGTTTATTTCCTTAAAATTGAGTTCTATTATTAAACCATTTTCGGTTTTTTAAAATATCCAAATCAACATCGGACTAAAATAAAACTACTACTACTACATAGCGAAGATAGGATATGTAATCTTCGGCAACCCGAAGATAACTTTTTTTCTGCAATTAATGCGTGTACTTATTAGCAACTGGACTATACGCATATGCAAGTGGTAAAGTCGCTGGAGAGCCTGGACCTGAGCCGTAACAGTATTACCAGCATTCCGCCGGGCACATTCCGCGACCAGAGCTCGCTCAGATATCTGGACCTGAGTCTCAACTCGCTGCGGACGGTGCGTATACTTATTGTGTGCTAGGGATATTTATGAACTAATGCCATTCTGTACCATTTGCAGATCGAGGACGATGCACTGGAGGGTCTGGAGAGCCTGCAGACTCTGATCATTAAGGACAACAATATTTTACTCGTTCCCGGCAGCGCCCTGGGTCGCCTGCCGCAGCTCACCTCGCTGCAGATGGACTTCAATCGCGTGGCGGCGCTGTCGGCCGAGATACTGGGCTCCGTGCAGGCGGGCGACATCACCACGCTGTCCCTGTCCCGAAATGTCATCCGGGAGCTGCCACCCGGCAGCTTCCAGATGTTCAGCAGCCTGCACACCCTCGACCTGGCGGGGAACTCGCTGGCGCTGGTCAATGCCGACACCTTTACTGGGCTGGAGGGCACGCTGATGCAGCTTAAGCTCTCCCAGAACAAGCTCACGGGCCTGGGCAATACGCCGCTGGCACTGCCCGAGCTGCGCAGCCTGGACCTGAGCGGCAACACCCTGGGCGAGCTGTCACCCAACATCTTCGGGGATCTGGAGAACTTGCAGGCGCTCAATTTGAGCGGTAATCACTTGACGCCGCTGACCCCAGCGCTCTTCAAGTCCCTGTCGCGGTTGCAGATCATCGACCTGAGCCAGTGCAGCATACGGCAGTTGAGCGGCGACCTGCTCGCCGGCCTGCAGGACCTGAAGCACATTTATCTGGGCGGTAATCAGGTGCAGGAGCTGCAGGACGGCAGCTTCGTGAATCTGTGGAACATCAGCACCATCGATCTGTCCAACAATCGCATCAACTCGATTCGCGCTGGCGCCTTCGTCAATGTGATGCAGCTGAAGCGCTTGGATTTGCATGGCAACCAGCTGTCGGCGTTCAAGGGCGAGTTCTTCAACACGGGCACCGGCATTGAGGAGCTGGACATATCGCACAACCAGCTCAGCTATCTGTTCCCATCATCGTTTCGCATACATCCGCGTCTGCGCGAGATTCGGGCGGCCCACAACAAGTTCTCCTTCTTCCCCGCCGAGCTGATCACCACGCTGCAGTATTTAGAACACATCGATCTATCGCACAATCAGCTGAAGACCGTCGAGGAGCTGGACTTTGCGCGGCTGCCGCGTCTGCGAGTCCTGCGCCTGGCCCACAACCAGCTGGACATGGTCAGCGAGATGGCCTTCCACAACTCGACCCAGCTCCAGGTTCTCGATCTGTCTCACAATAGCCTGGATCGTATAGGGGAGCGCACATTTGAGGGTCTGGTGCGTCTGGAGCAGCTAAATCTGGAGCACAATCGCCTCTCGGAGCTCGCGGACAGCGTCTTCGAGCACTCCAAGCTCCACATGCTGGAGAACATCAATCTGGCGCACAATCGCTTCGAGTATGCCCCACTGAATGCGCTGCAGCTGCGTTACTTCTTCGTCTCGTCGGTGGATCTGAGCCACAATCGGATCAGGGAGCTGCCCAGGGATGACAGCATCATGGTGAACATCAAGCGCATCGATCTCTCCTTCAATCCGCTCAGCGCGCAGGCCGTGCACAATGTCCTGAACGAGCCAAAGACCGTGCGGGAGCTCAACCTGGCCGGCACCGGCATTGAGGAACTCCAACTGCTGGAGACACCTTTCCTGCAGTATCTGAATCTGTCGCACAACAAGCTGCACAACATCAAGGCGGAGGTGTTCCAGCGCGTCACGCTCTTGGAGACCCTCGATCTGTCTAGCAATGAGCTGCGCTCCCTCCACGATCTCTCGTTGGCCTGGCCACAGCTGCAGGTGCTCCAAGAGCTGGACGTGTCCAACAACAGCTTCGAGCTCATCTCGCAATCGAACTTTGCCCAGCTGGAAATGCTCCGCACGCTGCGCCTGAACCACTTACCGCTATGCAGCCGCATCGAGAAGAACGCATTCAAGCCGCTGCCCAATTTGGCCACGTTGGAGGCCCACAATCTGCCGCTGCTGGGCTATCTGGATCTGCAGGGCATCATGGAACTGCTGCCGGGCCTGGAAATGCTGGACATTGAGGTCAAGGACGCGACCATTGGCAGCGAGCAAATCCAGCCGCTGAAGCATCCACGCCTCAGCTCTATCGGCATTCGCGGCGAGCGCCTGAAAACCATATCCTCCGGCACCCTGGCGGGCCTGAAGAGCAGCGACCTGACCATCAAGCTGCAGAACACCTCGCTGAGTGCCCTTCCGCCCGCGCTGCTGTTTCCAATACCGCGCTCCTCACAACTCACGCTCAACGTGGACGGCTCCAGGATCAGCTCGCTGGTGCCGCAATTTCTGAATGCCCTGGACGATCGTCGCGCCAGTCTGCGATTGCAGGGACTGGCGAGCAATCCCATCAACTGCAATTGCGATGCGCGCGCCCTGCGTCGCTGGCTGCCCAGCTCGGGCATGCCGGAGCTGACGTGTCGGGAGCCCGCCTACCTGGCCGGTCGCAAGCTCATCGAGGTGGGCGACGACGAGCTGACCTGCGATCCGCGCCGCATGACCTCCTCCTCGACGATGCGACCCGCCACATCGCAGCTGCACAAGACCTCCTCCAGTCAGCTGGTGACGCGCAGCAGCAGCGCCGCCACGGAGGAGCCGCTTATCATCTGGAGCATGGAGCCCACGCAGCCGACGATCATGAAGATCAAGACGAAGGCGCCGCTGATGAAGGCCCAGGCGCCTATCATCAGCAACGATGATACCCTGATCATCGGCATTGTCGGCGGCGTGGTGGCCTTTATAGCCATACTCATCATCATCATTTGCATAATCCGGCTGCGCATGAGCAATGCCGAGTACCAGCAGAGCGCCGCCATGATGGGCATGCCCTCCATGCAGCTGGGCGCCCATAATGGCGCCTACAATTACAAGAACGGGGCCGGCGCGCCCACCGCGGCGCTCTACGCTGTGCCGCCGTATCAGGCGAACTATGCGACGCTGCCGCACAAGGCGGCCTCCGTGCACCATCAGTCCACGCAGAATCTGACGCAGCGTCAGCAGGCGGCGCAGCAAGCGGCAGCGGCACAACAAGCCGCAGCGGTGGCTGCCTACTCCACCATGTCCCGCATGTCCTACTTCAGTGGAGCGGGCGTGGCAGGCGGCGGCGATGGCGCCGAGAGCTTAACGCCGCAGCACCAGCATCAGCCCTACATCATCTACTCGGACGACAAGGCATACAGATAGATAGTTGGATGGATAGCCAATCTTTAGCCTCTGCTTTCACCGCCTCCATCTAATCTCTCAGTCAAACCAGCCGCAACGCAGCTGTCCACACAGGTTCTACACAATCGTCATTGTCAGCTTATGTTGTATATAGACTTAGTTCATTCTAACCGTATCCGTATCTTAACTTAAGTCCAGAAATCGCGTATGCGTAATAAACAAATAGTATAATAATAAATGCGACTGTTTTTA